>JAXQQM020090477.1:0-361732 GCA_034641835.2 Pinus albicaulis
GCACCTTGCTAATGGGATGTCTTGTGCTAATAAGTTGGTGGGATGTTATCCTTAACAAGTTGGCGGCATGCTATCCTAAAGAGTGCATCTGAAAACAATTACTTTTTAACCTTTTATTATTTTTTAATTGAGGCCACATGTAAATGTTTACAAATATTTACATACAACCCTCTCCCCCATACCTTTAACCTTTTATTATTTTTAATTGAGGCCACATGTAAATTTTTACAAACATTTAAATACAACACTCTCCCCCATACCTTTTTTCTTTTAGATTTAATTTTAAAAATGTTATAAATCAGAGGTAGTCAGAGTGGTGATCCTTCACCCCGATTAAAAAATCTAGATACAATATGCTTGGGGATTGGGGGTGGAAACCAATCATCAAATGGAGTTCCTTTCTCTTTGAAAAGTTTTAGAGCTAGCCATTCAAAAAAAGATCCAAAAAGTCATGATATTTGGATATTCATTGATAGTAATCTCGCGAGTTTGGGAGGCTAGATTCTAGCACAATTGTAGCCTCTCTCCCATTTTGTTTCGGATTCTCCTAAAACTTCAACATTGTGAACAAATTGAACTTTATCATGTTCTAAGGAATTTGAGTTCAAAAACACATACTTAACTAATAAAGGAACAAGATGGAACTAAGGGATTATAAAATTGAATAATAGAGTGAGTATATTTTTCGAATATAATGGTTACGTAGATGAAAACACATATGGTCTAGTGGTCATCATTTATTTCCCGGCCTCGGACACCACCCCTCCAGTACTCCTGTCGAACTCGCATCCATAGATGGCATGTGAAGTCACCTCTCAAATTCCATTTGTTTTCATTTCCTTGCATTGGACTTCAAATTTTTAAACGTTCAAGGTGTTTACATTCAATTTGCATCATGTTGGAGCTCTTCACTCACTTCCTTCATATAAATTTGCACCTCAAAAAAGAATCTTGAAGTCGAATAGACATGGATGACCGAGGCCTGCATTTAATTGTGACAAGGAAGGGGATCAAAGTTCATGATGGATATGACGGTGTTGAACCCTTAGTTAAACTGAGAGGGGGGGGGGGGGGTGAATCAGTTTAACACAGTCATGATCTTTTAAACTTTTATGAAACCTTATTTACACCTTCATTTCATATCCAAATTAATATGTGAGTAATATTAGAAGGTAAGCAGCAAGTATTAATATAATATAACAACAGACTTAATATGAGAGCAGCAGGTATTTAAGCAGATGACATAAATCAGATCAACACATAAACATCATGCACAGAGACACCAGATATAAGTGGAAACCCATAAAGGGAGAAAACCACATCTTATTATTGTTGTTATGCAAAGGCAAGCTCCAACTCCCTCTCACCACTGTTTTTCTGCAGGCACCAACCTACAGGAGGCTCCTACCTCAATTCTGCAAGCTACAACTTGCAAGGAAGCACCAACTCCCTTCAATTTTCTGCAAGCACCAACCTACAGGAGCCTCTAACCTCACTCAGCTACAATTGACATCTATTAAGCTACAACTTGATAGGGAAGCTCCAACTTCCTCAATTTATCAAACTAAATGTTTGCTGATTTACCTCAGATATCAGCTCTGTTCTGTAGCTTCTCTTTCTGCTCTTCTTCTCTTAATCGTCTCTACCTCACACTTCTATATTCTGCCTTCTCTAGATTTACTCTCTCTAACACACTTTTTTGCATATCAAGATGATATTATTTATAAGGATTTTCTTGTGACTGTTAGCATTCCTTAATGAATTTGGAATGGATAGCCATGCCTCTTTGCCTTCTACCTTCTCATTTCTTTTCTAGCTCACTCAAAAAAATGTAACTGTAGGTACTTATTTTAATCTAACAGTGGGATTTTGTTTTCTTCCGCAGACTTGCCAATGCATCACAAATAATAAAAAAATCAATTACAATATTTACATTCACATATAATAAAAACTTCAGCTCAACTCATTTAGTCTTTTGGCCCGCTACGCATTTGTCTTTTCTTTGACTGTGTTTTATCTCTTTTCAGCTCTGTTTGCTTTTCTGTCCTTTGCTGTGGTGTAACTGCTGCATACGTGTAACAGAGCTTTTTATATCAGTGCATTTTGTAAATATCTGTGGCTGCTGATTGTAATTATGGGTAAATTCCAACCCTTTACACGTAGCAAGTGTCTTGTTGATGTGGCGGGTTTCGCAAGCGGAACATAAATACATCACAATTATTTTATATAAAGAATTGCCCTCCACCTTGAGCCGAGGCCCGTGGGTCCATAGACCACGTGGCATATTTTAATACCATTGCAACCATCGTTTTATATTTATGACAGCTCTTATATATATATATATATATATATATATATATATATATATATATATATATATATATATATATATATATAACCCAACTTTCATTACACTAACTGCCTTTCAATATGTCTTTAAATCAAATCTCGGCGTATATAATAAAACTTGTTTAAAACATATAAAAACTCTTTCTGGGCCCACTTGACACGCTTCCCGATGCAATATATTGCTCCTCCGATTGCGATTGATTGCTCCTGCTCTGATTGTGATTGACCACTTTTCATTTTGAAATGTCGATGTGATGAATCACAATTGAAATCTTCCGATTGCGATTGGGTCCTTTGTGATTGTTCAGATTGCGATTGATCGCAATCGCGACTCGAGTACTCTGATGCAATTGACCACTCCTGCTCCGATTCGATCACGATGGACTGCAAATACTTTTTACTCATGATTTATAAGCCCATCGGGTTCGGGATTCAATCTAAATCGCAAGTCTTTTAATATATGTTCCAACGGTCTGTTTCTTTCCGATGCGATTGGGAAGGGTCCCACCTTATATTACTTTGTTTCCTTGGATCTCGCGCTATACATGTAAATACACTGCATATATATATATATATATATATATATGCTTTGCCGCTTGGGGTTAAGCGATTCCTAGAATAAGGTTTATGTATTAAATGTAACGCTCGACTGGGTAAAGATTCTCGAAATTGTATACATATATCCTCCAGCTGAGGTAGCGATTCTCGGAATTTAGTTATATATATATATATATATATATTCACCGGGTGGGAACAACGATTCTCGGAATAATAGCTGTTTCTCTGCAATAATAGCTGTGTCTCTGCCACTGCTGCTTCTGTCACTCTTCCTCTGTCTTTACTGCTGTGATAATGGCTCTGCCTCTACCTCTGCTTCTGATAACGGTTCTGCCTCTGTTATATTTGCTTCCCCTGCCTGTCTCTCTCTTTGCTATCTCATTTTCCATCAATGACAACATTTCTAGCAGTCTCCCCCTTTGGCATTGATGGCAATACAATTCCTCTGTTTGCCTGATAGGATCCTTTCTCCTGTTGCTTCCTCTTCTTACTGTTGCTTGCTCTTCCTCCCCCTTTGACATCAATGGCAAGGGGTTCAAATTTTATTTTATTTTTTTTGTTGTGAAGCTTCTATTCTCTGATGTTGTGGTTTTATTCCTTTTCCAATATTTCATGCATTTCCTGAAATTTCCTAACTTTTTACGCTGCTGCTCCTTTTCTTTGATGCTGTGATTTTATTTATTAATTTTATTTTTCCAAAATTTCATTCATTTATTTTATCTGAGATCTTCTGTCTTTGTACGTTGCTCCTTCAATCCTTTGGATTAGATTCTTGTCAGGTTCACCACTGACTCTTTTGCCCCTTTTATTGAATCTTTTATGCTGAATGTATTCTTGCCATAATCTTTTTTATCCTGAGGACCTGTTTCATGCTTCCCTTGCTTGCAGATCTCCCCCTGGGAATGATATTTTTGTTTCTGTTTTCCTCCTGAAACTGTGCTTTCTCTTCATATTAGAGAGTAGCATCTACAGATACTACCCCTAGTCTGTCTCTTAAATATTCAAATGGTTCTCTAGCAAGCGGTTTAGTGAATATATATGTTGTCTGTTCTTTTGTTGGTACATACTCCAGTTTTACTATCTTCTGAGCCACTTGTTCTCAGAGAAAATGATACTTGATTGGAATATGTTTTGTTTTTTAGTGAAGCACAGGGTTTTTAGATATACTTATAGCACTTTGTATTATCACATTTGATTGAGATAGGTTCTTCGATGCTTACCTTCATGTCTTGGAGGGTTTTCTTCATCCATATGACTTGTGTACAACATGCTGCTGCTGCTATATATTCTGCTTCTGCTGTAGACAGAGAGATAGATGTTTGTTTCTTGCTTAACCATGCCACTAGACTTTCTCCTAGATAGAAAGCACCTCCACTTGTGCTTTTCCTGTCATCCACACAGCTGGCCCAATCTGCATCTGTGTATGCTGTCAAAGTGAAGCTTTTTCCTTTAGGATACCAAAGTCCATATTGTGTTGTTCCTTGTAGATATCTAAATATTCTTTTGACTGCCAGAAGGTGGTTTTGTTTAGGTGTTGCTTGATATCTAGCCACTAGTCCTACTGCTAGCATGATGTATAGTCTTGATGCTGTCGGATACAACATACTTAGTATCATGGACACATGGGGATTTTGATCATATTAGCAAACCCATCATCGACACCGGTTTACATCCTGGTCATGGGAGTTGTATTTGGTTTAGATCCCTCCATTTTGAACTTTTTTTAACATTTATTTTTAAGTACTTTTCTATGAGATGAATGTGTGTTCTTTTGGGTGAATTCCTAGTAGAGCGGGCTCTCCGATCATGGACATTTCAAACTGCGATTTCATCTCTTTTGCAAATCCTTTTTGAAGTTCTTCTCTATTGCTTCCAAACATAATGTCATCAACATATACTACAACAATCAGCAGTTCATCTTCATGAGATTTTATGTACAGATTGATGTCTACTCCACCTCTCTTAAAGCCTTTTTTTTTCAAATATTTATCCAGTCTTGAGTACCAAGCATGAGGAGCCGGTTTCAGTCCATATAGAGCCTTCTTCAGTCTGCACACATAGTCTTCTTTGTCTGTCAATGAGAAGCCTTTTGGCTGTTCCATGTAGAATTCTTCTTATAGATCTCCATTAAGAAAAGCAGATTTTACATCCATTTGATATACCTTGAAGTCTTGGTAGCATGGAAATGCTAGGAACATTCTAATAGCTTCCATTCTAGTTACAGGGGAAAATGTTTCATCGTAATCAAGTCCTTCATTTTTTGAGTATCCTTTGCAGACCAGCCTGGATTTATTCCTGATTACTTGTCCTTTCTCATTCATTTTGTTTTTGAATACCCATTTTGAACCAATGATATTTTTATCAATTGGTCTAGGAACTACTTCCCAGATATTGTTCTTTTCAATTTGGTCCAATTCCTCATTCATTGCTTTTACCCAAGACTTTTCCTTGTTGGCTTCTTCAAATTTCTTTGGCTCTATTTGTGACAGCATGGCTATGTATACTTCTTCAGTTTGTTCTGTTAGCTGCCTTCTTGTCTGGACCCCTGCTCTCTTATCTCCTATGATTTGATATTCGATATGATTCTTCTAAGTGTATCTTGAGGGGGATTTCGAGCTCAACCCTTCATCTTCTGTAGTCTTGCTTGTTTCATCATCATTCTGGTCTTCTTCTTCATGGTTATTTGATGGACTGCAGCAGTCAATATCTCTTGTATTTTTTGGAAGTTCTTCATCAAATCTCACATCAATGATTTCTAATATTTTCCGAAGAGTCTTGTTGTAGCACCTATACCCTTTGCTTTTTGATGCATATCCTAGAAATATTCCTTCATCTGCTCTTACATCAAAATTTCCAAGATTTTCATCATTATTATTTATGTAACACTTGCTACCAATGATTTCGAAATGTTTTATTGAAGTTGGCTTTCCATGCCATAGTTCGTAGGCAGTCTTGTCACTGCTTGGCCTTAAGTGAGCTTTATTAAGGATATGTACTGCTGTGTGCACTGCTTCTGCCTAGAAGGTTTGAGCAATATTATTCTCTTGCATCATGGCTCTGGCAATTTGTTGAATATATCTGTTTTGTCTTTCTGCTACTCCATTCTGCTGAGGTGTCCCTGCAATAGTAACTTGTTGTTTTATGCCATGTTCATTGCATAGGTCAGCAAATTCATAATCTGTGAATTCACCTCCTTTGTCTGATCTGATACATTTCAGTTTGCATCCTGTCTGGTTTTCTGCTAAAGCTTTGAATATTTTGAATTTTTCCAGAGCTTCGATTTATTCTTGAGAAAAGCAACCCATGTCATTATGGAGAAATCATCTATTATCAACATGAAGTAGGATTCTCCACTTGGTGTTTTAGTTCTTGCAAGTCCACACAGATCCATGTGCACAAGCTGGAGTGGTCTTCTTGTTGACAACTCCTCTTTGGCCTTAAATGATGTGCAGGCCTGTTTACCCAATTGACAGGAGTTGCATATGGTATTAGAAGGCCTCTTTATTTCTGGCATGTCTTTGACAGCTTTCTTCTTACTCAGTCTGAGATATGGCCGAAGTTGAGATGTCCCAATCTCCTATGCCATAAATATGACTCCTCAAGTTTGCTAAGATGGCATGCTTCATCTTCCTCTTTCATAATGTAAACATTGCTCTCTGTTTGAACACCTTTGAGTAGAGTCTTACCGGTGGTGCCTTATCTGACTTCACAGTCTTGTGCTCTAAATAGAACTTCGCAACCTTTGTCACACATCTAACTGACACTCAGTAAATTTGTGTTCAGCCCATCTACAAATAGTACATCTTGGGCCTTTCGTCTGCCATTGTCTATGCTGACTGAGCCTTTTCCCTTGATCTTACCTAATTTTTCATTGCCAAAAGTGACATTGCCAGATTTATTTTCATCAAGAGTAATAAACTTACTTTTGTCTCCTGTCATGTGTTTAGAGCAGCCACTGTCCAAATACCATTGACTTTTCAGATCTTGAGCAGTTAGAGCCAGGTCACATTTATTCACCTTCTTTATCCACTAGAGGCACCCTTTTGTTTTGTATATTTTGTGAGGTGATAACCTCCATCTTCTAAGAGGACATTTGGAAGGCATATGTCCAACTTGATTGCATATACAGCATTTGATTATAGTTTTTGTAGAATTATGAGTATGAGCACAATTTCTTTGATTCATAAACTTCCTTGAGGTGTTAAACATCAATCTTTGTTCATACTTTCTACATTCAATGATTTTATGACCAAATTCCTTACAATAAAAGTAGTAACCATAGAAGCTATTTGCATACCTGATGTAAGGTTGTCTCTTCCATTTGTTTGCTTGAGGCAGTCTCTTCAATGTTTGCATCTTTTGCTGGTTTGAATTACTCCTCCTTGCATAACAGTATGCAGCAATGTGTCCCAGCTTGTGGCAGACATAACAGGTGGCATTCTTCATTGGAGGGAAGAATCTCCTTTGATGGTTTCCAAATTTTACATATTCAGGAGTCTTAGTATTTATTACATTCTTTGCCACTAATGGTTTCTTCTGATCTCTGTCTTCCTTATTGCAGATTTCTTCTTTTTTAGGAATTGTTTGAGGTGATTCCATCGTTCTTCTTTGCTTTTACAAAATATTTCTGTCAACCTTTTCTTTTCCTTACTTGATTCTCCTTCATAGCCTATTCAGGTTTTTATCATAGGGGATCTTTGAACGATTTCATTCAACTTACTAGAGATTGTTGTTTGAGAAGAGTTTATAGCTTACTTTCCTTTGTTTTCTAATTTCTTCACAGGACACCACTACTTCTTCTTCTTTTCTTGTTCTTGGGTTTTTCTTTGATTTAAGTAACATTTCTAACATGGCCTGCATCTTCTTGGCTTCTTCAGCTCTATCTTTAGCTATAAGGACCTGAATTTCGTTCTTCTCGTACATACTTCGAATGTCTTCCTTTGTAAATTCGGTTTGAGTCTATCAATCTCTCTTCTGAAACCTTAAGCCAAATATCGAGTTGACTTCACCTTCTTCTTCTTCTTCATCTTCTAGCAAGAGACCTTGAAGTTCTTCTATGGCCATCAATAAGAATTCAGAGGTTCCTTCTTCACTTGAGGATTCATCTGAATCTTCGGATGTACTGCTGTCTTGCTGAGCATAGAAGGATTTTCTGCTGAAATTCTTTCCTTTCTGCCAGTTCTTTGATTTATTTTTCTCTGACTCTTGAGCCTGATTCCTTACTTTCTTGTGAGGACACTTGGCAGCATAGTGTCCCACTCTTCCACAGTTAAAGAATTTGAAGGGGAGTTTACCTTTGTATTTACCTGAGCCTCTATCCAATTTCTTGACAAAATTTGCCTCTTCTTCATCCGAGCAAGAGCATATGTCTCCCTCTTCTTCTTTCTTCTTTTCTGTTTTAAAGGTTGCTTCCCTCGTACTTGGCTTCTTCTCTGGGAGCCTAATTTCATAGGCTGTTAGATTTCTAAGTAGCTGGTTCATGGTCAAGGTCTCCCAATCAGCTATTTCTTCTATTGCAGACACCTTTGGATTAAACCTGGATGGAGGAGATCTTAGAATATTTTGTACAATTATACTTTCTGGCATTTTTTTCCAAGAGCTTTCATATTGTTAATAATTTCTGCTTTCTTTTTACTCAGTCTGATGATATGATCGAAGCTGAGATGTCCCAATCTCCTATGCCATAACCATGACTCCTCAAGTTTGCTAAGATGGCATGTTTCATCTTCCTCTTTCATAATGTAAACATTGCTCTCTGTTCGAATACCTTTGAGTAGAGTCTTACCGGTGGTGCTTGATCTGACTTCACATTCTTGTGTTTTAAATAGAACTTCGCAACCTTTGTCACACATCTGACTGACACTCAGTAAATTTGCTTTCAGCCCATCTACAAATAGTACATCTTAGGCCTTTCCTCTGCCATTGTCTATGGTGACTGAGCCTTTTCCCTTGATCTTACCTAATTTGTCATTTCCAAAAGTGACATTGCCAGATTTATTTTCATCAAGAGTTATAAACTTGCTTCTGTCTCCAGTCATGTGTTTTGAGAAACCACTATCCAAATACCACTGGCTTTTTAGGTCTTGAGCAGTTAGATCCAAGTCACATTTATTCACCTTCTTTATCCATTGGAGGCATCATATTGTTTGGTATCTTTTGTGAGGTGATGAACTATATCTTATTAGAGGACATTTAGAGGGTATATGTCCAACTTGATTGCATACACAACATTTGATCATAGTTTTGGTAGAATTATGAGCATGACCAAAATTTATTTGATTCATAAACCTTCTTGAGGGATTTAACATCAATCTTTGTCCATAATTTCTACACTCAATGATTTTATGGCCAAATTCCTCACAATAAAAACAGTAACCATAGAAACTATTTGTATACCTGATGTAACGTTGTCTCTTCCATTTGGTTGCTTGGGGTAGTCTCTTCAATGTTTGCATCTTTTGCTGGTTTGAATTACTCCTCCTTGCACGAAAATATGCAGCAATGTGTCCCAGCTTGTGGCAGACATAACAGGTGGCATTATTTATTGGAGGGAAGAATCTCCTTTGATGGTTTCCAAATTTTACATATTTAGGGGTCTTAGTATTTATTACATTCTTTGCCACAAATGGTTTCTTCTGATCTTTGTCTTCCTTATTGCAGATTTCTTCTTTTGTAGGAATTGTTTGAGCTGCTTCATCATTCTTCTTTACTTTTACAAAAATAATTTCTCTGTCAACCTTTTCTTTTCCTTTACTTGATTCTCCTTCATAGCCTATTCCAGTGTTTATCATAGGGGATCTTTGAGCAACCAAAATTCCATTCAACTTACTAGATATTGTTGTTTGAGAAGAGTTTATAACCACTTTCCTTTGAGCATTTTCTAATTTCTTCCTGAGACATACTACTTCTTCTTCCAACTTTTCTTGTTCTTGAGTTTTTTCTTTGATTTTCTTAAGTAACACGTCCTCTATCTTCTTGGCTTCTTCAAGCTCTATCTTTAGCTCCTTAAGGACTTCTTAATTCGGTTCTTCTCGTACATACTTGAGGAGAATGTCCTTTTGTTTTCTAAATTTCAGTTTGAGTCTATCAATCTCTTCTAGAGCACTTCTTAGCTCCCCCTCAAGGTCGACTTCACCTTCTTCTTCTTCATCTTCTAGTAAGAGACCTTCAAGTTCTTGTATGGCCATCAATAAGAATTCAGAGGTTCCTTCTTCACTTGAGGATTCATCTGAATCTTCAGAGGTACTGCTGTCTTGTTGAGCATAGAAGGATTTTCTGCTGAACTTCTTTCCTTTCTGCCATTTCTTTGATTTATTTTTCTCTGACTCTTGAGCCTGATTCCTTACTTTCTTGTGAGGACACTTAGCAGCATAGTGTCCCACTCTTCCACAGTTAAAGAATTTGAAGGGGAGTTTACCTTTGTATTTACCTGAGCCTCTATCCAATTTCTTGACAAACTTTGCCTCTTCTTCATCCGAGCAAGAGCATATGTCTCCCTCTTCTTCTTTCTTCTTTTCTGTTTTAAAGGCTGCTTCCCTCGTACTTGGATTTTTCTGTGGGAGCCTCATTTCATAGGCTGTTAGATTTCCAATTAGCTGGTTCATGGTCAAGGTCTCCCAATCAGCTGTTTCTTCTATTGTAGACACCTTTGGATTAAACCTGGATGGAAGAGATCTTAGAATATTTTGTACAATTATACTTTCTGGCATTTTTTCTCCAAGAGCTTTCATATTGTTAATAATTTCTGCAGCTTTTAGGAAGAAACTGGCAATGTATTCATCATCATTCATTTTTAAGTTCTCAAACTGGGCTCTATAGACTTGAAGTTTGGCAGTCTTTACTTTCTTGTCTCCCTCATGTATGTTCTCAAGAGTATCCCATATTTCTTTGGCAGAGTCTTTGTGCATTACTTTAATAAACTCTGCTTCACATAATCCATTCAAGATGGCATTCATGGCTTTTGCATTAGCCAAAAAATCTTGTTTTGTTTCTTTCTCTGTGTCAGTTGCCTTTGGGGCATATTCTAATTCCACTGCAGCCCAGACTTCTATTCCTAGAGACATTATGTATGTCCTCATTCTGATTTTCCAGAAAGCATAATTTTCACCAGTGAAGAAAGGGGCTTTATTGGTTGAGCATCCTTCTTTACTAGCCATCTTAGGAACCTAGGATCTCCTTTCAGCTGTTAGACTGGTACTAAGGAACTTGGCTCTGATACCAATTGTTGAACCCTTAGTTAAATTCTCAAAGTTTCTTGAGTTTAAAGCACCGATGGAGAAAGACACGTGGAAGCAAGTGAAGGCTCTTACGAGCGACAATGGTGGTGAGTAAATCTCTAACAAATTCAATAAATTCTATAGAAAATAAGGAATTCAAATAGAACTCATAGCACCTCATAACCCACAACAGAATGGGGTTGATGAGAGACATAACTAAACAATTGTGGGTGCAGCATGAGCGATGCTACATGATCAGGGCGTACCATTGCATCTGTGGGTGAAGGCATGCAACAAAATGGTATATGTGAAAAATTGTTGTCCTCATAGAATAATTGGCGCGAGTACACCAGAAGAGGCTTTTATTGGTAAGAAACCCGATGCTTTACTTTTTAAGATTTTTGGCTCATCTGTTTATGTGCATGTGTCCAAAGACGCTAGGAAGAAGTTGGAACCAACAAATATGATTGGGATATTTGCGAGGTAAACTGAAACTCTCCACAACTATCGAGTGTATTTTCCAAACAACAGAATGATTATTGTGTGATGGGATATAAAATTTGACGAGGATAAATCCATGTGATTGTCCCTTGAGAGGGAGCTAGATTTTCATTTAGAGGAGGAACTCTTTGCTTCCAAGGATGAGCCTCAAGATGTGGAGCAACCACATGTAGAGGATCATGGAGTGGTATGAAACACTCATGCTGAGCCATCCACCAGAAATGGCAGAAGGCACACCACGGAAGCTGATAGATTGAGACTTGATGCAACAAAGAATGTAGGAGCCCCTACTTCACTGCGCAGACGGAGACAGTCTCCTAACAGGTTTACTGGATACATGGCTCTTATGAGAAAGTGTATTGTGACAGAACCATCTTCCTTTTAGGAAGCAGTGTAGAAAACAACTCGGGTTGATGCTATGGTAGAGGAGTATGACTCCATCATCAAGAACAGTGCATGGAAGGTAGTCCCAAGATCAGTTGACAAATTAGTGGTTGGATCTAGATGGAATTACAAGGGAAAGCAAGCTGCTGATGGGAGTCTGGAGAAGTACAAGGCCAGATTTGTGGCCGAGGGATTCTCACAGATTGAGGGGAACGACTATGATGAGGCCTTTCCACCAGTCACAAGGTATTCTTCCATTAGATCTATCCTTGCACTCTCAGCGCAGATGGGGTGGTGCATTCATCAGATGGATCTGAAAACTGCATTCCTCAATGGATTTATTGAGGAAGAAGTGTACATAGATCGTCCAGAATATTTCGAGATCTTTGACAGTGAATCACATGTGTGCCAACTCAAGAGAGCACTGTATGGGCTGAAGCAAACTTCTCGTGCTTGGTGCACTAGGATTGACAACTATTTCACCCAGTTGGGCTTCACCAAAAGTGAAGCGGAGAAAGCCATATATTTTAATGTTGCACCGATATTGCTTACCAAATATTTTTGAATGTATTCATGCATTTTTCCACAACTTGTATTAGTGAGCTCATTGAGAAAAATATCTTTCCTTTGGTTTTCTGTAAGACTCCGGTGATCAAAAATCCCCTCAATAACCTTTGAAAGTCTCTACCATTAGTTCCAACTACTATTGATGACGTTCAAATATATTTTGTTTGACTTCATTTTTTGTTGGTGTCAACATATATTGCACAATATTTCATCTCCAAACATATGAAATGAAAAATCATATGAATAAGGGAGGACAGGCCTTGATCTAAATAGCCTGTGGAGTGCATTTGTTAGCCACCTATAGTCAGATTCCTTTCTTTCTAAATCTAAAATTTTCTTCTCTAACAATTCCAGGCATATTAAATGAGAATGGATGAGAGTACGAAAAGACACTAAATGAAAGTAAGGTTATATTGACACCAACATAAAAAGAATGCTCTGAGAAATATTGACACCAACAGAAAAAGAATTGAAAATAACCATTTTGAAGATGAACAATAGTAGGTAGAGGGAATAGTTAAAAGACTTTAAAGATGATCAACTGATTTTCGATCCGACTTTCCTCAGTGATGCATGTTGTAAAAATGCATGAGGGTAGTCAAAATGATGTGTTGCATGAACACATCCAATTGTTGCATATAACTCCAAGGGTGTTCAAAAACTATGAGATACATGATGGATAAGACAAGACACATTAATTCATGATATATCTTTCAGCGGGCATATTAAAGGGTTTGTAACTTTAATCTCGAGAACATCCATTTTATAATTTGTTTTAACCAATGGTATATCTTAATGACCAACACAAACACATTATTAACTATGGTTGATAGAAGCAAACTAATTATATTAAAGGGTTTGTAACTTTAATCGACAGAACATCGAGTTTATAATCTGTTTTAACCAATGGTGTATCTTAACCAATGGTATATCTTAATGACCAACACAAATACATTATTAAGTATGGTTTATAGAAGCACAGAGGTGTTAAATGTAGCTAAATTTTAAAGACAATTTTGGCTCCCATCTGTTTGAATCAACCCTATGACTATCAATGTCAAAGTTTGTTTACATTTTCAATCTATTTTTCATGGATCATTAATACATTGATTGACTTTCCCTTTTATAAAAATTTAGAATATTTTCTCATTAAGAACATTATTTTATTAATTAAATAAATTATTATTAATAATTTAATTTTATATCTTATTCTACTAAGGAATTAAATTATTGGTAACAGTGAAAAAATCCATTTAATAAAAAAAAAAAAACTAAACATACACTTCATCCAAAATCTCGATAGTTTAATACATTTAAAATAAATAATGCTAATCTAAATATAAATGAGATAGAACCATGTTTTTCTTTCAACTCAGCGAAATTGTGTTTGCTAGCTTCTGGAGTGATTCAACACCCTAATTGTGTTTTCTAGCTTCTGAGTGATTCAACACCCTAATTGTGTTTTCTGCCTTCTCGAGTGATTCAACACCCTAATATAAGATTGTGTTTGCTAGCTTATGGAGTGATTCAACACCCTAATACAGAATTGTGCTGGATTGATTCAACACCCTAGGACAGAGGACAGGAGGTTCATTGTAAAGGATGCAATTTCCACTTGAGCTCTTCATGGTTACATGTTTCTTCAACCAAATATTTTCATTTGTAGTAATTGTTCCTTAAAGAAACGATTTTATTTCTGCCCCTAGAAGAAAGAAGAGGTCCCATCTTCTTGCAAGGTAAGGTTGTGGCCGTATAAATCCTATGTCATTTACATTTACGTGGAGAAGAATGTGAATGCAAAGAAATCAACTTTCTTGAATTTGAAGTTTCACAAGCGTATAAATTCGATGTTTTACAAGTTGTAAAATGTCAAATTTATAAATGGGATTTTCCTTCCCTTATTTTAGGGAAGAAAGAAAAATTTCAGAAAGAAAATAATCAAATAACGATTATTACAAATGCAATATTGGTTTGGCTTCCCATGAGCTTGACATCAATGGTACTGCATAATTTGAAATCAATAACAAAAAACATACCGAACATACCGACAATACTATAGAATGTGATATTGGTAAGAAATATTGTACATCATTGTGGCGATCTAGGGTAGCATTCCCTTCTCATTGCCCACTGCTCATATTAAGGTTTTGCTTCTTCTTGCATGATAGCAACCACAGAATATGAAAAGGTTTGCCACGGAATCGTAAAGGATTTGTTGATAAGCGGGGTTTAGGAGAGAATTTGATGAGCCGCGATGAGCCTTCTTCCTCTATGGATGTCTCTGCACAGACCATCCAGTTCATCACACAAGATTCTTTATTGCTAGCACAGAGAGAGGTTCTACATAAGCTGATAGATATCTTTCATGTAAAGGAAAAACATGTTCGCGTCCTCTTAATCCACAATTTACAACGATTGCCTACAGAGATTTGAGTGTTTGTTTTCGCAAGCCGGTGTTGCGACTATTAGATCGCATTAATCTACAAATTCTGTAGTTATTGAGGATTTTTTTTGGTTAATGAGCATCAAACTATATATATATTTAATTATCTAATTATCTAGTTGTATGTAAAAAATCTTACATGTTTTTTATTTTATAATCATAAATAATTTTCATATTATATGATGTTAAACATACTAAACTTTTTATGGTGAAATTTTGAAGAAAGTTTTTCATATAATTTTTTTTATTTTTCAACCTACAGAGATTTGAGTGTTTGTTTTCGCAAGCGGGTGTTGCGACTATTAGATCGCATTAATCTACAAATTCTTTCTTTCAAAAAAATCTATATATATATATATATTTAATTATCTAGTTGTAGGTAAAAAATCTTACATGTTTTTTATTCTATAATCATAAATAATTTTCATATTATATGATGTTAAACTTACTAAACTTTTTATGGTGAAATTTTGAAGAGAGTTTTTCATATAAATTTTTTTATTTTTCAATTTGAAACAAAAATTACAAAATAAAAAACTCACTCAGTTTTTATTGTACATTATAGTTTTACAAAATTGACATTAGGTAATTAACAATAGAGTTAGTTGAGAAAGCTCTAAGAGGTTTTTTCGTACAAGTTTTATCATAAATTTTCCGTCCATCCAATATATACTGAGAGTATATTCTATTAGATGCATGGTGGCTAGAGAGACTAAAAATTTCAAAATAAATATCTCTTATGACATCCATATTGTCTATAAACCATCTAAATTTTCCATCTTATACAACAATTTCTAACAATAACCGCTCAATTTACTCTCCAATTTTTGAAATCCCCAATGTTGGGGAGATCACAGTGTAAAATGAAATGTTCTTGTGGGTTTTTTTTAAGTGTTCATTAAAAAAATTAGACAACGAGAAATTCAATATTGTGGTATAACAGTTAATTTTTGAATCAATGTGAATAAAAAACATCACATTAGCTCAATAAAAAATAAAAATAAAAATAAAATAATAAAATAAAAAATAGTAAAATAAAATATTAATAAACTATAAAAACAACCCATGGTATTGACCCCTAGTATTCATGTGGAACATAGTTTATTTACAGAGGGAAATTAAGATGGCATAGATCAATCTTAACTTTGGATCTACCAAGAGCCAAGAGGGATCATATGTCTTGATATCCAAACCTCTTTTAAAGTATAAAGAGATTTGATCCCTTCGAGAAATAAACTAATTATTTAATCAAACTATTTTTAAATGTTTATAAATTAAATAAAAAACACTCACATAATGGTAATTAACATTTTAACTAGGTCAAAATACAAAAAAAATTAAAAATAATAAAATAAAATATTAATAAACTGTAAAAACAACCCATGGTATTGACCCATGGTATTCATGTGGAATGTAGTTTATTTAAAGAGGGAAATTAAGATGGCCTAGAACAATTTTAACTTTGGATCTACCAAGAGCCAAGAGGGATCATATGTATTGATATGCAAAACTCTTTTAAACTAAAAAGATAATTGATCCATTTGATAAATAATATAGATCTAAACTAATTATTTAATCCAATTATTTTTAAATGTTTATAACCATTATTCTTTTAAAATTTTACTTATTAAAATGTATTTAAATTTTCATACATCCAAATATATATTTTTTATTTTTCTATATTATTTTTGTTACAACTATTTTATTATTCCAAAAATACATGGTTTTTTTTTGTTATATATTATTTATGTTACCACTGTTTTATTATTCATGAGCAGTATTTTTTAATATATATAAAACTAAATTAATAATGAATTTTTTTAAAATATGTGATCTTTTTTAAATTTCCAAATTATTTCATAGGACATGGTTTATCTTGAGCAATAATGATGAATGCTCATAATTCTCATTTCTTAAATAACACTAAAATTACCTTTAATTACTTAATTGTAATAGTTTCTAAGTACATAACTGTTTGTAACTACATACATATTCTTTACGATTTTTTTTTGTTAATGAATATGAAATTTATTTAGCTAAAAAATCTTACATGTTTTTTACTTTATAATAATAAAAAAATTTCATATTATATGATGTCAAACTTACTCAACCTTTTATTCTGAAATTTGAAACAAAGTTTTTCACTACATAATTTTAGATTTTATAATTTTTTTTATTTTTCAATTCCAAACAAAAATTACAAAAGAAAAAACCCACTCAGTCCTGACTGTAAATTATAGTTTTATAAAATTGACACTATGTAATTAACAATAGATTAATTTGGCTAGAAATCTCAGAAGTTATCATTCACATAGTGATTTATTGACGTTCTTAGTTGAAATGGATCATATTAGATGCATGATGGCCAGAGAGACTAAAAAATTCAAAATATATATCTCTTATGACATCCATATTGTCTACAAACCATCCAAATTTTCCATCTTATACAACAATTTCTAACAATTTTTGAAACCCCCACCCATGCTGGGGAGATCACATTTTAACTGGGTCAAAACAGACAATGAGAAATTCAATATTGTGGTATAATAGCTAATTTTTGAATCATTGTGAAAAACAATACATCACATTAGCTCAATAAAAAATAAAAATAAAAACAAAATAATAAAACAAAATAATAATAAAATATAAAAACAACCCATGGTATTGACCCACAGCGGAAACCATTAAACAATTAACACACAGCAGATTTAATCAAGCACATAAAGACACAGTGTTTTTACCGTGGTTCACCCAAACCTCCTGGGCTACGTCCACACAACAGGGCAATGGCAATCTTATTAATTCAAACAGGAGATTACAATTCTCACACACTCTCCAAAACAAACGTATGGAGACCTGTTATATAGCAGGAGAATCTAACAGCCTCATAAATCCTCTCAACTCAAATTTAGGATGCATTAACTCCCTCCCAACAAACTGGAGCTAATCTAGGAACTAATTCCTAATTTTTGTCACCTACTGAGATTTTTCCTATTTTATTTAGAACAGAAAATCTCAACAATCTCCACCTTGACAACAATTAGCCTGATGCCCTGTTCTTTATTATTTTATCTCTTCTGCAAGCCAAGAGAAGCCAAACACCAACGCAGCTTCTCTAACAAAACTGGTTTCGTGAACATGTCTGCACAATTCTCCTTTGTATGCACCTTTTCAAGAGAGACTCCCCTTTCAGTGATAACCTGTCTTACAAAATGGTACTTAATTGGAATATGCTTTGATTTACTATGATAGGCCGGATTCTTACCCAAATGTATTGCACTTTGACTATCACAAAGTAACTTGATGTTGTCCTGTAACCTACCAAACTCACCAAGCAAACCTTTCAACCAAACCGCCTCTTTGCAAGCATGAGAAGCAGCAATGTATTCTGCTTCAGTAGTGGATAAAGCAACAATGTTCTGTAGCTTTGACATCCAGCTAATAGCTCCACTTGCAAGAGTAAAGACATACCCTGAAGTTGACCTTCTCTTATCCAAATCACCTGCAAAATCAGAATCAACATATCCACAAACATATTCACTGCTCCTGTTATAAGTGATACAATAATCACTTGTGCCTCTCAGATATCGAAGCACCCATTTCACTGATGACCAGTGTTCTTTGCCTGGATTTGCCATGTACCTGCTGACAACCCCAACTGCATGTGAAATATCTGGTCGAGTACAAACCATCGCATACATAAAACATCCTACTACATTGGCATATGGAATTCGAGACATATAATCCTTTTCTTCATCTGTATTAGGACATAAACTCGAAGAAAGCTTGAAATGGGAAGCGAAAGGGACTGACACAGGCTTCACATTATTCATACCAAACCTCAAAAGTATCTTCTCAACATACTTCTGTTGTGATAGCCACAGCTTACCATTGCTCCTGTCTCTGAAAATCTCCATGCCCAAAATATGTCTTGCTGCTCCTAGATCTTTCATATCGAATGTCCTTGCCATCTGAGTCTTCAACCTGTTGATCTCATCAATGCTTTTGCTTGCTAAAAGCATATTGTCAACATACAACACTAAGATAATGAACATGCCATTTTTCAATTTCTTGAAATACACACAATGATCATATTCACTTCTAACATATTTCTGACTCAACATGAAGGAATCAAACTTCTTATACCACTGCCAAGGCGACTGCTTCAGGCCATATAATGACTTCTTGAGCCTGCAGACAAATTTCTCATTGCGATGCTGAACAAACCCTTCCGGTTGTTCCATATAAATTTCCTCATCTAGATCTCCATGTAGAAAAGCAGTCTTAACATCTAGTTGTTGTAACTCTAAATCAAACAAAGCAACTAAAGCTAACACAATTCGAATTGAAACTATTTTAACAACTGGTGAAAAAATCTCATGAAAGTCTATGCCTGCTTTCTGAGAAAACCCTTTTGCAACCAGTCGCGCTTTGTACCTGTCCTCCGTATCATTCACACCCCGTTTCAGCTTGTAAACCCATTTACACCCCACATTTTTCTTGTCTTTCGAAAGCTCAACTAGATCCCACGTGTCGTTCTTACTCAAGGCCATCATTTCTTCCTTCATGGCTGCTTTCCACTTTCCTTCTGGACACCACATATCTCCACAATGGTATGATATTGTCCACTTTGGGCCTAAACCCTCATGGCTTTGCTTATGGGCTTTACCCCAAAAGGCCTCATACCAATGGAGATATTTGTCCATCCTTATATACCCATGATCCTCCCCACTTCTAGTCAATGTGGGACTTTGGTCATATACCCAAAAATCCTCCCCTCGAACAAAGGACCATCGAGCCTCCCCTCAAACGATTATCCATCCGTCCACTCTCTACCAACCAGGATTCTCCGCTCCAATGCGTTGGAAGCACACGCCTTACATGGAGCACCGCCTGCCTCGAGAGCTTGCTCTATCCCAGGTCAACTCCTCTTCACCGTGTTGGGACCAGGACACGTCCATGAAGAATCCAGAGCATACCGCCTGTCTAACCGAGCTCATCGACGGATCCCATCGTGATATTACCGGGGCCCACCACCTTCGTTCGGCATTTGAGGATTCATCCACTTTACTAACTTCGGGGCATGGCTCTGATACCACTTGTCACTTTTCGAACCTTCTATTGCTTCCTGATAGCACAGAGGTTCATCATCATTAACGGTCAAAGCAACTGAAGTAACATAATCATCATACCTTTTCGGAACACGTTTTATCCTTGTAGACCTCCTTAAGGATGTTTCTGGCTGACTACCATCTGTAGGAACTTCTTGCCGATCAGTATCTGAGACCTGTTCATGATCTAAACCTGAACCCTGTTCATGTTCTGATTTTGAAACCTGTTCATGACTAGTATGTGAACTATGGTCATCATGACTATCATTAGAAGTGCTGTCAAACTGAATGTGCTGAAAATCAAATACATCATCCTGTTTCAATTTATTATCTACATCTAACTGTACAAGAGAGGATTCATCAAACTTTACATCTCTGTTGATGATGATTTTGCGGGTAGTAGGATCCCACAATCTATATCCCTTTGTTCCAACACCATACCCAACAAAGATATACCTTTTAGACTTTGGATCTAACTTAGTTCGCTGATGTTTAGGCATTATAGCATATGCATCACAACCAAACACTCTGAGTTTAGAATAATCACAAGGGTGTCCTTTCCATACCTCTTGCGGAATTTTGCAGTCTATCGCCGTCGATGGAGATCGGTTTATCACATAACAAGCTGTTGCCACTGCTTCCGTCCACAACTCCTTCTGCAACCCGGCGTTACTCAGCATACTCCTTGCTCTCTCTAGAAGAGTCTTGTTCATGCGTTCAACAACTCCATTTTGCTGAGGAGTATAAACCGTGGTCTTATGTCTCTCGATCCCTGCATCCTTGCAATAGCTGTCAAACTCCTTGGAAGTAAACTCACCACCATTGTCGGTTCTTAAACACTTTATTGTTCTACCAGTGCTGTTTTCTACCAATGCTCTAAACTGTTTGAAAACTGAAAAAACATCAGACTTCCTTTTCAACATGTAGACCCACACCTTCCTAGAAAATTCATCAATAAATGATACAAAATACGACGAGCCACCATATGACGCTGTAGGGGCTGGACCCCAAACATCTGAATGAATATAATCAAGTATGCCTTTACTAGTATGTTTTCCTGTTTTAAATTTTTGTTTACTTTGTTTTCCAAACAAGCAATGCTTACAGAAATCTAACTTTCCAGACCTTAGATTAGGAAGTAACTTGCGATCAGCCAAAATTTTCAACCCTCTTTCGCTCATATGGCCCAACCTTTGATGCCATAGCCGAATAGAACTACTGTCATGTTCAGACACAGTAGACACATGAACTGACCCTGTTCTTCCTTCTAACTGAAACAGATTTCCTACTTTCTTAGCTTTCATTACTAGTAAAATACCTTTATAGATTTTCATAACTCCACCTTGAATTACAGTTTTATATCCATTCGTGTCAAGTGCACCCAGTGAAATTAGATTTTTCCTTAATTCTGGAACATGTCTTACATCTGTTAACAATTTAGTTGTGCCATCAAACATTTGCAGTTGTATACTTCCTATTCCCACAATATTAGATGTGACATCATTACCCATGTACATGACTCCATCACTAACTGATCTATACGTCTTAAACCATTCTCTATGAATACACATGTGGTTTGATGCACCGGAATCTAACAACCAATGTTGATCATGATTTGACATATTAACAGACAACACTTCGTCGCTCATACCTGAACCAGATGCCGAACCTGTCTCTGTCGCATTTGCCTCCTTCTTCTCTGTCGAAGAGTCTCCTTTCTTCTCTGTTTGCTGTCTCTTCCAGCAGTCTTTCTTCAAGTGCCCCGATTTGCCACAAAACCAGCACTTCACTTTGCTCTTCTTCCCTTTCGACTTTGAACGCGAATCGTTGCGCTTACCTGAGCGTCTTTCTCTAGAACGACCTCTAGCCATCATTGCCTCTGATGTAGAGGTGTCAGCATTCGACTTCTTCCTCGTCTCCTCAGACAACATGGCTCCAACCACATCGTCAAACTCAATGACAGCTGCATTACTGAAGCTTATGGAAGTAACAAAGTGATCCCACGATTCAGGCAATGTACACAATAGAGTTATTGCCTTATCCTCTGAATCAAATTTTACATCTAGACTTTGTAATTGTACCAATAGAGTATTGAAAACATTCAGATGGTCAGTAACAGAGGTACCTTCCTTCATCCGCAAACTGTATAGCTGCCGCTTCAGAAGAATCCGATTTGTCAAGGACTTCATCATGTAGAGCTTCTCGAGCTTTATCCACAAGCCTGCGGCGGTCTTCTCTGACACAATGTTGAACAGAACGTCATCTGCCAGGCATAACCGAATTGCGCTCAGAGCTCTGTCATCCAACTCAACCCATTCATCCTCTGTCATGGAAGAAGGCCTTTTGCTCCTCCCCAACAGTGCTTTCGCCACGCCTTGTTGAACCAGCATATCGTGCATCTTTACCTTCCAGATCTCGAAGTTGTTTTTGCCATTGAACTTCTCAATTTCAAACCGGGCATTTTGAGTTTTTTCCATCTTGTTTCAGCAAAAAAAAAAAAACACAGTAATCTCCAGAACCAATTTTCAAATAAAGAATGCCCTTTTAACTAAAAAATGTCTTTTAAAAAAAAAAAAATTGCCCTTGCCTTCCGTGCCTCTCACTGCCTTTTAAAAAAAAAAAAATTCCTGGAAAAAACACTTTCCTTTCATACCATATGAAATGGTAATTCAAATCAATTTAAAAAACACTTTTACACAAAAAAATGCACCTTATAAACTCCACCCCTTTTAAAATAAAATCGATTTAAAAAAAAAAAAGTCCACCACTTAAATCGATATATTATACCATCGATTTTCCATAAGCCTTTTTTTTTTTTTAAAAATAGCGATTTCACATATGTAACATATGCACTCAACATATGTAACATAATTACCATTCGATTTTTTTCAAAAAACATTTGTATAAATCGATTTTTTGTTTAAATGCCACCCTTTTTTGATATAATCGATTTTAATCCAAATCGATTTCAAACGATTGCATTAAACCAACTTTAAAAAATGCAAATCGTTTTATTTTTTTTTTTTTTTGTTTTAAAAAAAAAGAACGCTGCACTAAAACGATTTGAACAGCATTTAAAAAAAAACTTTAAAGGTTCAGCATTGGCATTGGACACCTCCGCCAGTGTACCAGCAACGCACCAGCAGCAGTTACATAGTACGCATCAGCGCCGTTCGATATTGTAACAGGTTCAACAGCTCTGTTTTATCACTGTTCACAAATGCAACTTCGGCTTACTGGCCTTGACTTCTCCACGCAGACCTCCATGATAACATTGCTCACGCATCTGGTTGAGCTTCCAGATGATAAGAATCGACCCACGGCAATGTTCAACGTTGCCTTGCACGCAGTCCACCACACTGTTTAAAGCTGCAAGCCTTCTTCAAACTCGGCTCTCCCACATGGACAGAAGATTTCCAAACCACCGTTCAACAAAACCGCAGCCGGTCTTCACACAGATCAATTAGACAGATCGCAACTTATGAACGCGGCCCTCCACGCAGGTTGGACAACACCTTCTAGGAGCTCCATTCAACGCACCTCCACGCAGCAATACGCAGCTCCGCCACTGCGCGCTCCTCCAACTTGCTGCTCCGATACCAATTGTTGGAATAATCACAGCGGAAACCATTAAACAATTAACACACAGCAGATTTAATCAAGAACATAAAGACACAGTGTTTTTACCGTGGTTCACCCAAACCTCCTGGGCTACGTCCACACAACATGGCAATGGCAATCTTATTAATTCAAACAGGAGATTACAATTCTCACACACTCTCCAAAACAAATGTATGGAGACCTGTTATATAGAACAATTCTCACACACTCTCCAAAACAAATGTATGGAGACCTGTTATATAGAAGGAGAATCTAACAGCCTCATAAATCCTCTCAACTCAAATTTAGGATGCATTAACTCCCTCCCCAACAACCTGGAGCTAATCTAGGAACTAATTCCTAATTTTTGTCACCTAATGAGATTTTTCCTATTTTATTTACAACAGAAAATCTCAACACTTTTATAATTTTTTTTATTTTTCAATTCCAAACAAAGCTTACAAAAGAAAAAACCCACTCAGTCCTTACTGTAAATTATAGTTTTACAAAATTGACACTATGTAATTAACAATAGATTAAGTTGGCTAGAAATCTCAGAAGTTATCATTCACATAGTGATTTATTGACGTTCTTATTGAAATGGATCATATTAGATGCATGATGGCCAGAGAGACTAAAAAATTCAAAATATATATCTCTTATGACATCCATATTGTCCCACCAAACCATCCAAATTTTCCATCTTATACAACAATTTCTAACAATTTTGGAAACCCCCACCCACATCTTTGCGGAGATCACATTTTAAGTTTGGGTCAAAAGAGACAATGAGAAATTCAATATTGTGGTATAATAGATAATTTTTGAATCATTGTGAAAAACAATACATCACATTAGCTCAATAAAAAATAAAAATAAAAACAAAATAATAAAACAAAATAATAATAAAATATAAAAACAACCCATGGTATTGACCCATGGTATTCATGTGGAATGTAGTTTATTTAAAGAGGAAATTAATATGACCTAGATCAATCTTAACTTTGGATCCTACCAAGAGCCAAGAGGGATGATATGTTTTGATATGAAAACCTTTTCTAAAGAAAAAGAGAATTGATCCCTTCACTAAATAAACTAATTATTTAATCAAACTATTTTTAAGTGTTTATAAATTAAATAAAAATATTGACATCATGTAATGAACATTTTAACTAGGTCAAAATACAATAAAAAATAAAAATAATAAAATAATAATAAACTATAAAAACAACCCATGGTATTCATGTGGAATGTAGTTTATTTAAAGAGGGAAATTAGGATGTTCTAGATCAATATTAACTTTGGATCTACCAAGATCCAAGAGGGATCATATGTCTTGATATGCAAACCTCTTTTAAAGTAAAATGAAAATTGATCACTTTGATAAATAATATAGATCTAAACTAATTATTTAATCAAACTATTTTTAAAAGTTTATAACCATTATTCTTTTAAAATTTTACTTATTAAAATGTATTTAAATTTTCATACATCCAAATATACATAGTTTTTATTTTTCTACATTATTTTTGTTACAACTATTTTATTATTCAAAAAATACATTGTTTTTTTTATTATATTATTTATGTTGCAATTGTTTTCTTATTCATGAGTGAGTATTTCTTAAATATATAGAAAAATTAAATTAATAATGAAAATTTTAAAGTGATTTATCTTGAGCAATAATGATGAATGTTCATAATTCTTACTTCTTAAATAACACTAAAATAATCTTTAATTACATAACCTAATTACATAACAATAATAGTTTCTAACTACATAACATTTTGTAACTACATACATACTCTTTAAGGTTTTTTTGTTAATGAATATCAAATTTATTCCCTTCAAGAAAACTATACATATCTTTAATTAACTAATTGTAGCTAAAAAAAATCTTACACGTTTTTTACTTTATAATCGTAAACAATTTTTATATTATATGATATCAAACTTACTCAACTTTTTATTCTGAAATTTTAAACAAAAGTTCTTCACTACATAATTTTAGCTTTTATAATTTTTTTATTTATTAATTTCAAACAATAATTACAAAAGAAAAAACCCACCTCAGTCCTTAGTATAGATTATAGTTTTACAAAATTGACACTATGTAATTAACAATAGAGTTAGTTGAGAAAGCCCTGGAGTTTTTAAAAGAAAAAGAGAATTGATCCCTTTGATAAATAATATAGATCTAAACTAATTATTTAATCAAACTATTTTTAAAAGTTTATAACCATTATTCTTTTAAAATTTTACTTATTAAAATGTATTTAGATTTTCATACATCCAAATATACATAGTTTTTTATTTTTCTATATTATTTTTGTTACAACTATTTTATTATTCAAACAATACATGGTTTTTTTTTTTATTATATATTATTTATGTTACAATTGTTTTATTATTCATGAGTGGTATTTCTTAATATATAGAAAATTAAATTAATAATGAAATTTTAACATTATTTATCTTGAGCAATAATGATGAATGTTCGTAATTCTCATTTCTTAAATAACACTAAAATAATCTTTAATTACATAACTAATTACATAACAATACTAGTTTCTAACTACATAACATTTTGTAGCTTACATACATACTCTTTAAGGTTTTTTTGTGAATGAATATCAAATTTATTCCCTTCAAAGAAAACTGCATACATATCTTTAATTAACTAATTGTAGCTAAAAAAAATCTTACATGTTTTTACTTTATAATCGTAAACAATTTTTCATATTATATGATGTCAAACTTACTCAACTTTTTATTCTAAAATTTTAAACAAGAATTTTTTCACTACATAATTTTAGCTTTTATAATTTTTATTTTTCAATTCCAAACAAAAATTACAAAAGAAAAAACCCACTCGGTCATACTTTGTAGATTATAGTTTTACAAAATTGACAACGTAATTAAGAATAGTTTATCATAAAATTTCCCTCCATCCAATATATACTAAGAGTATATTCTAGTTTATAACCCGATCCACAATCGAAGAAAATGGCTAGAAATGTCACAAGTTATCATTCACACAGTGATTTATTGACGTTTTCCGTTGAAATGGATCCTATTAGATGCATGGTTGTGAGAGAGACTAAAAAATTCAATATATATATATCTTATGACATCCATATTGTCTACAAAGCGTTCAAATTTTCCATCTTATACAACAATTTCTAACATTAACCACTTAATAGTTATAGTTTCTTTTTCGAGTTGTAAATGTTATGGACATAATAAAGTGATAAAAGTAGTAACTAGAAGGAAAAAAAATATCGGTTTTGGTTAGCTTTTAACTATTTGTGGTGGCCAATAGACCTGGTTTCTTTAAGCAGTGAGGCCTCTGATAAATGATATAATATGTATAGCAACTTGCTCTTTAAAAATATGAAAATAGAAAGGTGCTACGAAAATTTACAAAAAAATAAAAAAACAATAACCACTCAATTTACTCTCCAATTTTTGAAACCCTACGCATCTTTTGGGAGATCACGGTGTGAAATCAAATGTTCTTGTGGTTTTTTTAAAGGGTTCATAAACAAAACACACAACAACTAGAAATTCAATATATACTTAGAGTATATTCTAGTTTATAACGATCCACAACGAAAATGGCTATGGATTTCACCGGTTATTGGTTATAACTTATCCACGATCAAAGAAAATGGATAGCTATGTCACAAGTTATCATTCACACGGTGATTTATTGACGTTCTCGAGTTGAAATGGATCCTATTATATGCACGGTGGCCAAATAGACTAAAAAATTCAAGAGATATTTCTTTTGACATGCATATTGTCTACAAATCATCCAAATTTTCCATTTGATCTCTTATGACATCCATATTGTCTACAAATCATCCAAATTTTTCCATCTTATACAACAATTTTTCATAATAACCAAATAATTTGCTCTCCAATTTTTGAAACCCCCCACCCATGAGGAGATCATAGTGTAAAATCAAATGTTCTTGTGGTTTTTTTAAAGGGTTCATAAAAAAAACAGACAATGAGAAATTCAATATTGTGGTGTAATAGATAATTTTTGAATCATTGTGAAGAACAAAAAATCACATTATCTCACATAATATACCTAATTCTATTTAAGGATATAGATGATTACAAGAGTTTTGAATCATGATAACTAGGTGACAACCAAAACTAAGTTGTAGCCTGAGAAAAAATCACAACAACTCACGGGAATATATCCAAGGTTGCAATGAACCTATACATAATGATGGACCTCATGGGAATTTTAGTGCACATAGAACACCACCCTAAAAATTATATACTCTTGATCAATTAGAATAACCTAAGATGTGTAGATTGGATGTGTAGATTGGGTGAGGCCCACCAATAAATGAGAATGCTTCTTAAAGGGTAAGGGAATTTATATACTCTACCCTTCAGCCAAATCTATAAAAATTGAGACTCGTAGATTATAGATTTACAAAATTGACATTATTTGATTAAGAATAAGTTACAAACATCGGGTATTTAAAAAGTAAAAAGAGACAGTAATTTTTATTTGTATTTTTTAAATGAATATTGTTAAATGTGTAATTGAGTAAAATGTATTAAATTGATATTCTAATTTAAGATATTTATTTAAAAAAGTTTAAAGTATGGTGATTTTTGTTTTATTAAGCTTTACTCACTCTAGATGTGGAAGAATGAGTCTATCTCAAGGCTCCAAAGATTATTCTTTCTCTTCATTTCTAGCTTGCACCTTGACACTCCTTTCCTCCTCCTTGCACAAATTTAAACTATGAGGCAAACGGTAGTTGTTCCATATAAGAACATTTAGATATGATAATAAAAATGTGATACTCTATTGTAATTTTCTCTACAAATGTGATGGAAAATGTGCCCTAAATGTTGACAATTTCATGGTTAATGAATTATAAGCTACATGCAAATTTACAGTCTTGTATACAAGATCAAGAAATTTATGCCCAATATCCAACACCATATAGCAATACACGTTCACCAATTCAACAGTTGCTTCCAAATCTCTCCCGGTGTAGAGTTGTTTTCTCAATAAACTTGTTTTTACTACTCTTGAACTGATGAAAGCCATAGTTGTTGCGTATAGGAGCATTTAGATCTGATAAGAAAAGTGTGATATTGTTTTATAATTTTCTCTACAAATGTGTTGGAGTTATTTTCTCAATAAACTTGTTTTTCTTGCTTTTAAGTGATGAAATCCATGGTTGTTGCATATAGGAGCATTTATCTCATAAGAAAAGTGTGATATTGTTTTATAATTTTCTCTACAAATGTGTTGGAGTTGTTTTCTCAATAACCTTGTTCTTACTTCTCTTAAGTGATGAAATTCATCGTTGTTGCATATAGGAGCATTTAACACGATAAGAATTGTGTGATACTCGGTATAATTTGCTCTACAAATGTGATGGAAAATGTGCCATGAATGTTGGCAATTTCATGGTTAATGTAATATAAATAAATAAGAGTAATTTCTTCTACACAAGATCAAGAAATCATGTCGAGTAGCCAAAACCACGAGAACAAGACGGTTCTGAATCCATAAATGCTACCAAATCTCTTGGTGTTGGAGCTATTTTCTCGATGGCCTTATTTTTACTCCATAAAACCAATTTCATATCGGCGATAGTGAAAAAAACGAGAACATGGGAAACACGGGGATATCAATGGTAAAGAACAATGTCATATTTTGAATATTTTCAAAGATCATGAAGGAAATAATACGTAAGTGACTCAATAGGAATTGATCAAGATTAAATGTGGAGGAATTGCACCAAAGCAACCTTTAATTTTGAAGGTAGAAAACCACTATCCATTTCTTTATTCATGAGGCATTCATGTTGGCATGATCACCTGAGGTATTTTACTTAACTTCAACATAGGTCTCATGATTTGTAAGGATCAAGGAAGAAAATTTCACTACCTTCTTCCATGGAAGAAAATTTTTATTTTCATTCCTCCACAATAGCTCCTTTTAAATTGCAACATCTTATTTCTTCTAGGCTACTTTCCTATGCTATTTCCTTATGATGTTTCTTTTGCAATATATGGTACAATTGCTAGTAATAATTTAATTTTATATATTATTCTACTAATAAATTAAATTATTGATAATAGTGAAAAATTTCACTTAATAAAAAAAAAAAAGTTAATAATACACTTCATCCAAAATCTCGGTATAATACATTTAAAATAAATAATGCTAATCTAAATATAAATGAGATAGAACCATGTTTTTCTTTCACCCTAGCTAAATTGTGTTTGCTAGCTTCTTGAGTGATTCAACACCCTAATTGTGTTTTCTAGCTTTTGGAGTATTCAACATCCTGATATAGGATTGTGTTTGCCAGCTTTTGGAGTCATTCAACACCCTAATACAGGATTGATGAGCTGGAGTGATTGAACACCCTAGTAGAGGATTTAAGTTTCATTTTAAAGGATGCAATTTCCGCTTGAGCTGATCATGGTTACATGTTTCTTCAACCAAATATTTCATTTGGAGTAATTGTTCCTTAACGAAACGATTTATTTCTGCCCTTGAAGCAGAAGAGGTCGATCTTCTTGCAAGGTAAGGTTGTGGCCGTATAAATCCTCTGTGATTTACATTTACGTGGAGGAGAATGCAAAGAAATGAACTTTCTTGAATTTGAAGTTTCCCAAGCGTGTAATTTCGATGTTTTACAAGTTGTAAAAATTTATGAATGGGATTTTCCTTGCGTTACTTCTAAGAGAAGAAAGAAAATCATTAAATAACAATTATTACAAATGCAATATTGGTAAGGCTTCCCATGAGCTTTGACATCAACGGCACTGCATGACTTGAAATCAATAACAAAACATACCGACAATACTATGGAATGTGATATTGCATAACTTGAAATCAATAAGAAAAATATACCGACAATACTATGGAATGTGATATTGGTAAGAAATATTGTACATCGTTGTGGCGATCTAGGGTAGCATTCCTTCTCATCGCCCACTGCTCATATTAACGTTTTGCTTCTTCTTCACACAAGATTTTTATTGCGAGAGCACAGAGAAAGGTTCTACATAAGATGATAGATATCTTTTGCAGATGTAAAGGAAAAACATGCTCGCGTCCTCTTAATCCACGATTTACATTAACGATTGCTGGATGCATATGCCAAAAGAGGAAAATTGAGTGATTATTTTCGCAAGCGGGTGTTGCGACCATTAGACCGCATTAATCTACAAATTCTGTAGTTACCATCTGTGATGTGATGTGTGTGCAGAGGAGGACAGCACAATGATGGATTGTGGTCACACTTTCTGCAATGTCTGCTGGACGCGTCACTTCCTTGGTCAGATAAGCGAGGGACAGAGCAAGCGGATTAAGTGCATTGTAATATCATGTGTGACGAAGACATTATAAGGATCCTGTAATATCGATCGCTTCCTATTGACGACAACCAGAAAGAGAAAGAGAAAGTGAAAGAGAAAGAGAAAGTGAAAGTGAAGTGGTGCCCTAGTGTTCACTTCGCAATCACCAACTTTCTTCGTCACATTGAGGATCCATGCACTTAATCCGCTTGCTTTGCCCCTCGTTTATCTTAATAAGAAAGTGCTTGGCCCAGACATTGCAGAAAGTGTCCTCTGCCTTCAAACATTCCTCTGCACAGACAATGCAGATGGTGACACCCGCTTGGGAAAACAACCAGGCATTCCCTCTTTCTGCAAATGCATCAACTAATCCCAGCGTTAATGAATGAAGAGTGTGCGAGCAAGTTATTCTTTTACGAGATCCATCACCTTAAGTAACTTCATTTTTCTTCACCGCCCGCTCATCAAATCCTCCTCCTCATCATCCACTCCGCCATGATCTCGTTATTTATAAACATGATATAACGGATGCTCTTCCGGCCTTGGGCTGACTTACACGGTAATAAGCAAGGCCTATTGGTCAATGAAAACCGTTTAAAACCATGAAAACCAGATATTTTTATTTAATTTAATTTCATAACGGTTTCGAACCCCATATATATATATATATTAAAGGTTAAAATATTTTTATTTAATTTAATTTCATAACGGTTTCGAACCCTATATATATATATTAAAGGTTAAAAAAGCTTTACCCATTATTTATAGCATTAACCCCATATATATATATATATATATATTAAAGGTTAAAATATTTTTATTTAATTTAATTTCATAACGGTTTCGAACCCTATATATATATATATATATATATATATATATATATATATATATATATATATATTAAAGGTTAAAAAAGCTTTACCCATTATTTATAGCATTTAATGCTTAAAAGAGAGTAGGTTAACTTGAATTGGTATGAGACTGTGGTGCTTTTTTGGTAAGTTATGGAATATAACTTTAGTATGAGAATGTGATTTTTTTTTGATAAGTTATCAAATAGTTTAACCCATAAAGAAATAGGTTAAATATGAATAGATTATTTAAAAGCATAATTAATTGTTATAAAAAAATTCTAATAGAAAGTTTGAATATTAATATTAACGAGTCGTTGAGATATGAATTTTATTTTATTTTATTTGTAGTTCACATCAATCTAATAAATTGTTTTTATAAATAAGAAAATGTATTAATGTAATTTTATATTAAAATATGAAATAAAATAATAGTTATTATATTTAATTTTACAAATAAGGAAATGTATTGATGGACTTTTATATTAAAATATGGAATAAAAGAATTTTATAATAGTTATTTATCAGATATTTATAGAAATTTAATGTTTAAGAAAAACATTGATCATGATACATTTCACTTTGAAAAGATTAAAATAATAATAATAATGAATTGAAATTTGATGTCTTTTCGAAGTTAAGATGGATCTAGGCGATTTTATTATTAATTATAAACATAATTATCGATTTTTATTTTATTTTATTTTTAGTTTTAGTTTTATGTAATTTATGGAAGTCAAAATGTTTTATTGATAATTATCATTATAAAATTATTTCTTTTATTTTAATTTAATTTAATTTTTAATTTTTTTATTTTATTTTGACCGAGTTAAAATATTTACAACATATTACAACATATTTCACATGCCTATGTCCCAAAGGTTAACTAAATTTGTTGATTTCTCATTGCTAAATGTAACATACACCATTAACTTCACAGGGAAATGTAAGGAGTTAAATTTTTTTATACAAGTTACTCATCATTACATAGAATGTTTAACAGTTCACAGTGTAATTTTATAAATAAGAATAGTAAACTCCTTAACCCTTAACAACCTCCATTACAGTATATTAAATTAATACTATTTGATGTAACTATCCATTCATTTCAATATTCATATAGTCATCATATAATTGCCATTATGAACATCATAAAAAGGAATCGATCTCATCATCTGGACACAATAATCAATCACATCATTGAACACCAATATACCCTGGAAACCCCGTAGGGTGAAAACCAGCAAACGTTTAATTTTATGCTCGTCAGGGTGTTCAGCCCATCACTCAATGGCTTATAAGGGAGACCATCCCTTAACCATCGTTTATATAATCTTACAAGGAAATATGCAATTATCTAGCTTAAAGCCATTACAATAATTATCACACCATTTACCCTCTGGTATTCATATATTTAGATCTTCACATCTTGGTGGCATGGATGTACCTACAATGGTCCATCGTACATTGGACCTTCTTGCAAATCGCACTCATCTGCACATGTCACCATCATTCCCTGCTATGATGCCTCATATGTGCTGGTTATAGGTCATCACAATAGTTAGTGCTTACGTCGCATAAGCGCACATTCCTGCAAGACAATGGCTACATCTCCCAAACTTCTTTAGAATAAACTGATACATCAGCTAAGATATTTATACATGTGATTTACATACATTTAATAAATATAGCTAACCCTTAAGCTATTACCTTTAGTGCATGGAATGCAAGTTAACATAATGATTGCCTCTTCCATGCATGCGAATGCATACTAATTCCAAAAGACTCTCCCTAAAGGAGTGCCTTCACAACGAGGCACATAAATCATATTCAACGTAGTTTAATACTACAAGCAATATTTCTACATACGAAAAATGTATATTATTTTTCAATAAAAGCTAATACATATGTTGCATGCTAATGCATGATCTTCCTCTAGAAAGGAAATCATAATCATGACAATATAAAGGTAATCACTTAATCTGTTCATCTAAGGAATATAAATGATTAGTTCATTTAACCATGAATTTATTAAATAAATTAACTTTACCAACACTGTGGTAAACAATCCATGGATTTATTAAATAACTAATATTTGCAAACACCATAGTAATCTTCCCATGGTTTTATGAAACTATCCATAGATTTATTAATTAATCTTTACCATTACCATGGTAAACTATCCATGGATTTATTAATTAATTGCTATTTATAATAGAAATCTTCTCAAGAAAAGGCAACAAGGATTCTTTTCCAAAAAACCCGCCAATAAGTTTCCCTTTCACCATTCTATCTCTCTAATAACATTATCTTCCTAAAATATTAAAGTAAGAATCTTTTCAAGAAAACACCACAAGGATTTTTTTTATGAAATAAATAACCACAGAATCACGTGGTTAATCATCTTTTAATTTAAAAAAAATTCCTATCTAAATGCATTAAATACAATGCATAGAGAATATGAAAACAAGCATATTTACCCAAACATGCATGAAATAAATTCACACCATCACTTAGTTATATTCTCATGTAAACAAAAACCTACTTCTTCTTCAAAAGAAGCCAATATAACCTACTTTCCTTGTCTTTCTACATGTGGTTTCTCATGCTTCCCTTTAACCTTATTTTATGCGTAAAACTAGGAAACAATAAAAGGTTAGCTTAACCTTGTATACACCTAAATCAAAAAGTATTCATCTAGACATGCAACCTTTCCAAGAAAGCTATAACTCATATTTCTTTTTCCAGGAATATAGCACCAAATGTGTTCCTTCCAAGGAATCAAGAAAATAGATATTAATGTTTTTCTTTACGGGAAAGATAAATAAAATTAACTTTTAACTTTTTCAAGGAATAGTTTGGTTAGTTTCTAATTCACCTAAATATCTCCAAGGTTAATTGAAGCAAGTTCACTTTCTTCACTTCCTTTAAGGTTAATCGAAGAAGTGTTCACTTTCTTCACTTCTTTTAACATTTCATAACATACTAATTACTTATGTAATCATATTTATTACCCAAATTATATCTTTACGTACCTTAACCTTTAGCATATGCAATATTAAGGTATGCAATGGTGAAATACTTTAAGAACCATACATCTTTAAGAAACTATCATAAAGATAAAAACATGCATCCAAATATGCACGCCTCCAAATACTATGATAAGAGCATGCAACTATCAAAATATTTGCAATAGAAACATGCATCCCAATACTATAATAACAACATGTATCAAAATACTATGAAAATACTTACACGTTTTTGGAGCTTGATCCTTCAACGCATTCTCCCTCACAACTCTAGGTGCGGATCCCCATGAGTTGGTTGGAGTATGTGTGTTACAGGCACTGAAACCTGACTACTTTCATAAGTTTTGATGGACCCCAGTGCAGGAATAGGTAGAAAGCATACTGCTTATCCACTTATTAGAACGAGAAAACAATGATCTTAGGTGTGTGCCGAAACAACAAAACCAGATGAGAAACCCCGTGAGTGCATTGTAAGAGCAAAACCCGAACAATAACCCTCGGCGCCGGATGGAGCAGATCTGGAAGCAAACAAGAGTCAGATATAAGTGCAGGTCTCATCCCTCCATACAAAATTGATCTACCAAAAAAAAAAATTAGAATCCTGTAACATGTATACGCACACGACAATTCAATGGCAGAATAGAACTCAAAAACAACAAGTGCTTCAAACACATTCATAAAAACACAGCAGAACGCATCCTAACAACACTTCTCAACTCCCGTAGATAAGGAATCTGTTTTACTTCTAACTGTTTCTTGATTTTCTTGAAACAACGGTTTTGTAAAATATGGTAAAAACTAAGTTTACGTGGGTGTTTACTTCAAAAAGCCACCTTGCTAATGGGATGTCTTGTGCTAATAAGTTGGTGGGATTTTATCCTTAACAAGTTGGCGGGATGCTATCCTAAAGAGTGCATCTGCAAACAATTACTTTTTAACCTTTTATTATTTTTTAATTGAGGCCACATGTAAATGTTTACAAACATTTACATACAACCCTCTACCCCATACCTTTAACCTTTTATTATTTTTAATTGAGGCCACATGTAAATTTTTACAAACATTAAATACAACACTCTCCCCCATACCTTTTTTCTTTTAGATTTAATTTTAAAAATGTTATAAATCAGAGGTAGTCAGAGTGGTGATCCTTCACCCTGATTAAAAAATCGAGATACAATATGCTTGGAGATTGGGGGTGGAAACCAATCATAAAATGGAGTTCCTTTCTCTTTGGAAAGTTTTAGAGCTAGCCATTCAAAAGAAGATCCAAAAATTCATGATATTTGGATATTCATTGATAGTAATCTCGCGAGTTTGGGAAGCTAGATTCTAGCACAATTGCAGCCTCTCTCCCATTTCGTTTTGGATTCTCCTAAAACTTCAACATTGTGAACAAATTGAACTTTATCATGTTCTAAGGAATTTGAGTTCAAAAACACATACTTAACTAATAAAGGAAAAAAATGGAACTAAGGGATTATAAAATTGAATAATAGAGTGAGTATATTTTTCGAATATAATGGTTACGTAGATGAAAACACATATGGTCTAGTGGTCATCATTTATTTCCCGGCCTCGGACACCACCCCTCCAGTACTCCTATCGAACTCGCATCCATATATGGCATGTGAAGTCACCTCTCAAATTCCATTTGTTTTCATTTCCTTGCATTGGACTTCGAATTTTTAAACGTTCAAGGTGTTTACATTCAATTTGCATCATGTTGGAGCTCTTCCCTCACTTCCTTCATATAAATTTGCACCTCAAAAAAGAATCTTGAAGTCGAATAGACATGGATGACCGAGGCCTGCATTCAATTGTGACAAGGAAGGGGATCAAAGTTCATGATGGATATGACGGTGTTGAACCCTTAGTTAAACTGAGAGGGAGGGGGGGGGGGTGAATCAGTTTAACACAGTCATGATCTTTTAAACTTTTATGAAACCTTATTTACACCTTCATTTCATATCCAACTTAATAAGTGAGTAATATTAGAAGGTAAGCAGCAAGTATTAATATAATATAACAACAAACTTAATATGAGAGTAGCAGGTATTTAAGCAGATGACATAAATCATATCAACACATAAACATCATGCACAGAGACACCAGATATAAGTGGAAACCCATAAAGGGAGAAAACCACATCTTATTATTGTTGTTATGCAAAGGCAAGCTCCAACTCCCTCTCACCACTGTTTTTTTGCAGGCACCAACCTACATGAGGCTCCTACCTCAATTCTGCAAGCTACAACTTGCAAGGAAGCACCAACTCCCTTCAATTTTCTGCAAGCACTAACCTACAGGAGGCTCCAACCTCACTCAGCTACAATTGACAGCTATTAAGCTGCAACTTGATAGGGAAGCTCCAACTTCCTCAATTTATCAAACTAAATGTTTGCTGATTTACCTCAGATATCAGCTCTGTTCTGTAGCTTCTCTTTCTGCTCTTCTTCTCTTAATATTCTCTGCCTCACACTTCTATATTCTGCCTTCTCTAGATTTACTCTCTCTAACACACTTTTTTGCATATCAAGATGATATTATTTATAAGGATTTTCTTGTGACTGTTAGCATTCCTTAATGAATTTGGAATGGATAGCCATGCCTCTTTGCCTTCTGCCTTCTCATTTCTTTTCCAGCTCACTCAGAAAAATGTAACTGTAGGTACTTATTTTAATCTAACAGTGGGATTTTGTTTTCTTCCGGAGACTTGCCAATGCATCACAAATAATAAAAAAATAAATTACAATATTAACATTCACATATAATAAAAACTTCAGCTCAACTCATTTAGTGTTTTGGCCCGCTACGCATTTGTCTTTTCTTTGACTGTGTTTTATCTCTTTTCAGCTCTGTTTGCTTTTCTGTCATTTGTTGTGGTGTAACTGCTGCATACGTGTAACACAGCTTTTTATATCAGTGCATTTTGTAAATATCTGTGGCTGCTGATTGTAATTCTGGGTAAATTCCAACCCTTTACACGCAGCAAGTGTCTTGTTGATGTGGCGGGTTCCGCAAGCGGAACATAAATACATCGCAATTGTTTTATATAAAGAATTGCCCTCCACCTTGAGCCGAGGCCTGTGGGTCCACAGACCACGTGGCATATTTTAATACCATTGCAACCATCATTTTATATTTATGACAGCTCTTTTATATATATATATATAACCCAACTTTTATTACACTAACTGCCTTTCAATATGTCTTTAAATCAAATCTCGTCGTATATAATAAAACTTGTTAAAACATATAAAAACTCCTTCTGGGCCCACTTGCCACGCTTCCCGATGCAATATATTTCTCCTCCGATTGCGATTGATTGCTCCTGCACCGATTGCGATTGACCACTGTTCATTTTGAAATGCCGATGTGATGAATCACAATTGAAATCTTCCGATTGCGATTGGGTCCTTTGTGATTGTTCCGATTGCGATTGATTGCAATTGCGACTCGAGTACTCCGATGCAATTGACCACTCCTGCTCCAATTCGATCACGACGGACTGCAAATACTTTTTTCTCATGGTTTATAAGCCCATCGGGTCCGAGCTTCAATCTCAATCGCAAGTCTTTTAATATGTGTTCCAACGGTCTGTTTCTTTCCGATGCAATTGGGAAGGGTCCCACCTTATATTACTTTGTTTCTTTGGATCTCACGCTATACATGTAAATACACTGCATATATATATATATATATGCTTTGTCGCTTGGGGTTAAGCGATTCCTAGAATAAGGTTTATGTATTAAATGTAACGCCCGGCTGGGTAAAGATTCTCGGAATTGTATACATATATCCTCCAGCTGAGCTAGCGATTCTCGGAATTTAGTTATATATATATATATATATATATATTCACCTAGTGGGAACAACGATTCTCGGAATAATAGCTGTTTCTCTGCAATAATAGCTGTGTCTCTGCCACTGCTACTTCTGTCGCTCTGCCTCTGCCTTTACTACTGTGATAATGGCTCTGCCTCTGCCTCTACTTCTAATAACGGTTCTGCCTCTATTATATTCGCTTCCTCTGCCTGTCTCTCTCTTTGCTACCTCATTTTCCATCAATGACAACATTTCCAGCAGTCTCCCCCTTTGGCATTGATGGCAATACAATTCCTCTGTTTGCCTGATAGGATCCTTTCTCCTGTTGCTTCCTCTTCTTACTGTTGCTTTCTCTTCCTCCCTCTTTGACATCAATGGCAAGGGGTTCAATTTTTTTTTTTTTTTTTTTTTTGTGAAGCTTCTATTCTCTGATGTTGTGGTTTTATTCCTTTTCCAATATTTCATGCATTTCCTGAAATTTCCTGACTTTTTACGCTGCTGCTCCTGTTCTTTGATGCTGTGATTTTATTTATTAATTTTATTTTTCCAAAATTTCATTCATTTATTTTATCTGAGATCTTCTGTCTTTATACGTTTTTCCTTCAATCCTTTGGATTAGATTCTTGTTTGGTTCACCACTGACTCTTTTTCCCCTTTTATTGAATCTTTTATGCTGAATGTATTCTTGCCATAATCTTTTTTATCCTGAGGACCTGTTTCATGCTTCCCTTGCTTGCAAATCTCCCCCTGGGAATGATCTTTTCGTTTCTGTTCTCCCCCTGAAACTGTGCTTTCTCTTCATATTAGAGAGTAGCATCTACAGATACTACCCCTAGTCTGTCTCTTAAATATTCAAATGGTTCTCTAGCAAGCGGTTTAGTAAATATATCTGCTGTCTGTTCTTTTGTTGGTACATACTCCAGTTTTACTATCTTCTGAGCCACTTGTTCTCGGAGAAAATGATACTTGATTGGAATATGTTTGGTTTTTTAGTGAAGCACAAGGTTTTTAGATATACTTATAGCACTTGTATTATCACATTTGATTGAGATAGGTTCTTCGATGCTTACCTTCATGTCTTGGAGGGTTTGCTTCATCCATATGACTTGTGTACAACATGCTGTTGCTGCTATATATTCTGCTTCTGCTGTAGACAGAGAGATAATGTTTGTTTCTTGCTTAACCATGCCACTAGACTTTCTTCTAGATAGAAAGAACCTCCACTTGTGCTTTTCCTGTCATCCACACAGCTGGCCCAATCTGCATCTGTGTATGCTGTCAAAGTGAAGCTTTTACCTTTAGGATACCAAAGTCCATATTGTGTTGTTCCTTGTAGATATATGAATATTGTTTTTACGGCCAGAAGATGGTTTTTTTTAGGTGCTGCTTGATATCTAGCCACTAGTCCTAAGTGCTAGCATGATGTCTGGTCTTGATGCAGTCAGATACAACAGACTTCCTATCATGGATCTATAGAGTTTTTGATCTATATTAGCAGACCCATCATCAGCACACAGTTTACATCCTGTGGTCATGGGAGTTGACGCAGGTTTGCAGTCCTCCATTTTGAACTTTTTTAACATTTATTTTAAGTACTTTTCCTGTGAGATGAATGTGCTTGTGTTCTTTTGCTGAATTTGAATTCCTAAGTAGAAACTGAGCTCTCCAATCATGGACATTTCAAACTATGATTTCATCTCTTTTGCAAATCCTTTTGCTAGTTCATCTCTGTTGCTTCCAAACATAATTTCATCAACATATACAACAACAATCATGAGTTCATTTTCATGGGATTTTATATATAGATTATTGTCTACTCCACCTCTCTTAAAGCCTTGTTTTTGCAAATATTTATCCACTCTTGAGTACCAAGCACGAGGAGCTTGTTTCAGTCCATATAGGGCCTTCTTCAGTCTGCACACATAATCTTCTTTGTCTGTCAATGAGAAGCCTTTTGGTTGTTCCATGTAGACTTCTTCTTCTAAGTCTCCATTCAGAAATACAGATTTTACATCCATTTGATATACCTTGAAATTCTGGTAGCATGAAAATGCCAGGAACATTCTGATAGCTTCCATTCTAGCTATAGGGGCAAATGTTTAATCATAATCAAGTCCTTCGACTCGTGAATATCCTTTGTAGACTAGTCTGGCTTTATTTCTGATTACTTGTCCTTTCTCATTCAATTTGTTTTTGAATACCCATTTTGAACCAATGATATTTTTCTAAATTGGTCTAGGAACTAGTTCCCAGGTATTGTTCTTTTCAATTTGGTCCAATTCCTCATTCATTGCTTTTACCCAAGACTTGTCCTTGCTGGCTTCTTCAAATTTATTTGGCTCTATTTGTGACAACATGGCTATGTATACCTCTTCATTTTGTTCTGTTAGCTGCCTTCTTGTCTGGACCCCTACTTTCTTATCTCCTATGATTTGATCTTCGGGATGATTCTTCTGAGTGTATCTTGAGGGGGCTTTCGAGCTCAGCTCTTCATCTTCTGTAGTCTTGCTTGTTTCATCATCATTCTAGTTTTCTTCTTCATGGTTATCTGACGGACTGCAGCAGTCATTATCTCTTGTATTGTTTTGAAGTTCTTCATCAAATCTCACATCAATGCTTTCTACTATTTTCCGAAGAGTCTTGTTGTAGCACCTGTACCCTTTGATTTTGGATGCATATCCTAGAAATATTCCTTCATATGCCCTTGCATCAAATTTTCCAAGATTTTCATCATTATTCTTTATGTAACACTTGTTGCCAAAGATTTTGAAATGTTTGATTGAAGCTGGCTTTCCATGCCACAGTTCGTAGGGAGTCTTGTCACTGCTTGGCCTTAAGTGAGCTTTATTAAGGATATGTACTGCTATGTGCACTGCTTCTGCCCAGAAGGTTTGAGGAATATTGTTCTCTTGCATCATGGCTCTGGCAATTTGTTGAACATATCTGTTTTGTCTCTCTGCTACTCCATTCTGCTCAGGTGTCCCTGCAATAGTAAATTGTTGTTTTATGCCATGTTCATTTCATAGGTCAGCAAATTCATAATCTGTGAATTCACCTCCTCTGTCTGATCTGATGCATTTTAGCTTGCATCCTGTCTGATTTTCAACTAATGCCTTAAATATTTTGAATTTGTCCAGAGCTTCTGATTTATTCTTCAGAAAAGCAACCCATGTCATTCTGGAGGAATCATCTATTATCAGCATGAAGTAGGATTCTCCACTTGGTGTTTTAGTTCTTGTAGGTCCACACAGATCCATGTGCACAAGCTGGAGTGGTCTTATTGTTGACAACTCCTCTTTGGCCTTAAAGGATGTGCAGGTCTGTTTACCCAATTAACAGGATTTGCATATGGTATTAGAAGGCCTCTTTATTTCTGGCATGTCTCTGACTGCTTTCTTTTTACTCAGTCTGATGATATGATCGAAGCTGAGATGTCCCAATCTCCTATGCCATAACCATGACTCCTCAAGTTTGCTAAGATGGCGTGCTTCATCTTCCTCTTTCATAATGTAAACATTGCTCTCTGTTCGAACACCTTTGAGTAGAGTCTTACCGGTGGTGCTTGATCTAACTTCAAAGTCTTGTGCTCTAAATAGAACTTCGCAACCTTTGTCACACATTTGACTGACACTCAGTAAATTTGCTTGCAGCCCATCTACAAATAGTACATCTTGGGCCTTTCCTCTGCCATTGTCTATGCTGACTGAGCCTTTTCCCTTGATCTTACCTAATTTGTCATTGCCAAAAGTGACATTGCCAGATTTATTTTCATCAAGAGTTATAAACTTGCTTCTGTCTCCAGTCATGTGTTTTGAGCAACCACTATCCAAATACCACTGGGTTTTCAGGTCTGGAACAGTTAGAGCCAAGTCACATTTATTCACCTTCTTTATCCACTAGAGGCATCCTATTGTTTGGTATCTTTTGTGAGGTGATGAACTATATCTTATTAGAGGACATTTAGAGGGTATATGTCCAACTTGATTGCATACACAACATTTGATCATAGTTTTTGTAGAATTATGAGTATGAGCAAAATTTCTTTGATTCATAAACCTTATTGAGGGGTTTAACATCAATCTTTGTCCATACTTTCTACACTCAACGATTTTATGGCCAAATTCCTTACAATAAAAACAGTAACCATAGAAACTATTTGTATACCTGATGTAACGTTGTCTCTTCCATTTGCTTGCTTGGGGTAGTCTCTTCAATGTTTGCATCTTTTGCTGGTTTGAATTACTCCTCCTTGCATGAAAATATGCAACAATGTGTCCCAACTTGTGGCAGACATAACAGGTGGCATTATTTATTGGAGGGAATAATCTCCTTTGATGGTTTCCAAATTTTACATATTTAGGGGTCTTAGTATTTATTACATTCTTTGCCACTAATGGTTTCTTCTGATCTTTGTCTTCCTTATTGCAGATTTCTTCTTTTGTAGGAATTGTTTGAGCTGATTCATCATTCTTCTTTGCTTTTACAAAAATAATTTCTCTGTCAACCTTTTCTTTTCCTTTACTTGATTCTCCTTCATAGCCTATTCCAGTCTTTATCATAGGGGATCTTTGAGCAACTAGAATTTCATTCAACTTACTAGAGATTGTTGTTTGAGAAGAGTTTATAACCACTTTCCTTTGAGCATTTTCTAATTTCTTCCTGAGACATACTACTTCTTCTTCCAACTTTTCTTGTTCTTGAGTTTTTTCTTTGATTTTCTTAAGTAACATGGCCTCTATCTTCTTGGCTTCTTCAAGCTCTATCTTTAGCTGCTTAAGGACTTCTGAATTCTGTTCTTCTCGTACATACTTGAGGAGAATGTCCTTTTGTTTTGTAAATTTCAGTTTGAGTCTATCAATCTCTTCTAGAGCACTTCTTAGCTCCCCCTCAAGGTTGACTTCACCTTCTTCTTCTTCATCTTCTAGCAAGAGACCTTGAAGTTCTTCTATGGCCATCAATAAGAATTCAGAGGTTCCTTCTTCACTTGAGGATTCATCTGAATCTTCGGATGTACTGCTGTCTTGCTGAGCATAGAAGGATTTTCTGCTGAAATTCTTTCCTTTCTGCCAGTTCTTTGATTTATTTTTCTCTGACTCTTGAGCCTGATTCCTTACTTTCTTGTGAGGACACTTGGCAGCATAGTGTCCCACTCTTCCACAGTTAAAGAATTTGAAGGGGAGTTTACCTTTGTATTTACCTGAGCCTCTATCCAATTTCTTGACAAAATTTGCCTCTTCTTCATCCGAGCAAGAGCATATGTCTCCCTCTTCTTCTTTCTTCTTTTCTGTTTTAAAGGTTGCTTCCCTCGTACTTGGCTTCTTCTGTGGGAGCCTCATTTCATAGGCTGTTAGATTTCCAAGTAGCTGGTTCATTGTCAAGGTCTCCCAATCAGCTGTTTCTTCTATTGCAGACACCTTTGGATTAAACCTGGATGGAGGAGATCTTAGAATCTTTTGTACAATTATACTTTCTGGCATTTTTTCTCCAAGAGCTTTCATATTGTTAATAATTTCTGCAGCTTTTAGGAAGAAACTGGCAATGTCTTCATCATCATTCATTTTTAAGTTCTCAAACTGGGCTCTATAGACTTGAAGTTTGGCAGTCTTTACTTTCTTTTCTCCCTCATGTATGTTCTCAAGAGTATCCCATATTTCTTTGGCAGAGTCTTTGTGCATTACTTTAATAAACTCTGCTTCACATAATCCATTCAATATGGCATTCATGGCTTTTGCGTTAGCCACAAAATCTTGTTTTGTTTCTTTCTCTGTGTCAGTTGCCTTTGGGGCATATCCTAATTCCACTGCAGCCCAGACTTCTATTCCTAGAGACATTACGTATGTCCTCATTCTGATTTTCCAGAAAGCATAATTTTCACCAGTGAAGAAAGGGGCTTTATTGGTTGAGCATCCTTCTTTACTAGCCATCTTGGGAACCTAGGATCTCCTTTCAGCTCTTAGACTGGTACTAAGGAACCTGGCTCTGATACTAATTGTTGAGCCCTTAGTTAAATTCTAAAAGTTTCTTGAGTTTAAAGCACCGATGGAGAAATACACGTGGAAGCAAGTGAAGGCTCTTACGAGCGACAATGGTGGTGAGTAAATCTCTAACAAATTCAATAAATTCTATAGCAAATAAGGAATTCAAATAGAGCTGATAGCACCTCATAACCCACAACAGAATGGGGTTGATGAGAGAAATAACTGAACAATTATGGGTGCAGCACGAGTGATGCTACATGATCAGGGCCTACCATTGCATCTGTGGGTGAAGGCATGCAACAAAATGGTATATTTGAAAAATTGTTGTCCTCATAGAATATTTGAAAAATTGTTGTCCTCAAGAAGAGGCTTTTATTGGTAAGAAACCCGATGCTTTACTTTTTAAGATTTTTGGCTCATCTGTTTATGTGCATGTGTCTAAAGACGCTAGGAAGAAGTTGGAACCAACAACTGAGATTGGGATATTTGCGAGGTAAACTGAAACTCTCCACAACTATCGAGTGTATTTTCCAAACAACAGAATGATTATTGTGTGATGGGATATAAAATTTGATGAGGATAAATCCATGTGATTGTCCCTTGAGAGGGAGCTGGATTTGCATGCATAGGAGGAACTCTTTGTTCCCAAGGATGAGCCTCAAGATGTGGAGCAACCATGTGTAGAGGATCATGGAGTGGTAGAAAACACTCATGCATAGCCATCCATTAGAAATGGCAGAAGGTGCAACATAGAAGTTGATAGATTGAGACTTGATGCAGCAAAGAATGTAGGAGCCCCTACTTCACTGTGCAGATGGAGACAGTCTCCTGACAGGTTTACTGGATACATGGCTCTTATGAGAAAGTGTATTGTGACAGAACCATCTTCCTTTCAGGAAGAAGTGCAGAAAACAACTTGGGTTGATGCTATGGTAGAGTAGTATAACTCCATCATCAAGAATAGTGCATGGAAGGTAGTCCCAAGACCAGTCGAAAAATTAGTGGTTGGATCTAGATGGACCTACAGCGTAAAGCAAGTTGCTGATGGGAGTGTGGAGAAGTATAAGGCCAGATTTGTGGTTCGGGGATTCTCACATATTGAGGGGAACGACTATGATGAGACTTTTGCACTAGTCGCAAGGTACTGTTCCATTAGATCTATCCTTGCACTCTTAGTGCAGATGGGGTGGTGCATTCATCAGATGGATGTGAAAACTGCGTTCCTCAATGGAGTTATTGAGGAAGAAGTGTACATAGATCATCCAGAAGGTTTCGAGATCTTTGACAGTGAATCACATGTGTGCTGACTCAAGAGAGCACTGTATGGCTGAAGCAAACTTCTCGTGCTTGGTACACTCGAATATACAACTATTTCACCGGGTTGGGCTTCACCAAAAGTGAAGCGGAGAAAGCCATAGATTTTAATGTTGCACCGATATTGCTTACCAAATATTTTTGAATGTATTCATGCATTTTTCCACAACTTGTATTAGTGAGCTCACTGAGATAAATATCTTTCCTTTGGTTTTCTATAAGACTCCAGTGATTAAAAATCCCCTCAATAACCTTTGAAAGTCTCTACCATTAGTTCCAACTACTATTGATGACGTTCAAAAATATTTTGTTTAACTTCCTTTTTTGTTGGTGTCAACATATATTGCACAATATCTCATCTCCAAACATATGAAATGCAAAATCATATGACCCTCAGGACAGGTGCCTTGATCAATTTCTCCGGTGGGAGTGCATTTGTTAGCCACCTATAGTCAGATTCCTTGCTTTCTAAATCTATAATTTTCTTCTCTAACAATTCCAGGCATATTAAATGAGAATGGATGAGAGTACGAAAATACACTAAATGAAAGTAAGGTTATATTGACACCAACATAAAAAGAATGCTCCGAGAAATATTGACACCAACAGAAAAAGAATTGAAAATAACCATTTTGAAGATGAACAATAGTAGGTAGAGGGAATAGTTAAAAGACTTTAAAGATGATCAACTGATTTTCGATCGACTTTCCTCAGTGATGCATGTTGTAAAAATGTATGAGGGTAGTCAAAATGATGTGTTGCATGAACACATCCAATTGTTGCATATAACTCCAAGGGTGTTCAAAAACTATGAGATACATGATGGATAAGACAAGACACATTAATTCATGATATATCTTTCAGCTGGCATATTAAAGGGTTTGTAACTTTAATCTCGAGAACATCCATTTTATAATTTGTTTTAACCAATGGTATATCTTAATGACCAACACAAACACATTATTAACTATGGTTGATAGAAGCACAGCGGTGTTAAATATAACTAAATTTTGCAAACTAATTATAGTAAAGGGTTTGTAACTTTAATCCAGAGAACATCTAGTTTATAATTTGTTTTAACCAATGGTGTATCTTAACCAATGGTATATCTTAATGACCAACACAAATACATTATTAAGTATGGTTGATAGAAGCACAAAGGTGTTAAATGTAGCTAAATTTTAAACACAATTTTGGCTCCCATTTGTTTGAATCAACCCTATGACTATCATTATCAAAGTTTATTTACATTTTCAATTTATTTTTCATGGATTATTAATACATTGATTAACTTTCCCTTTTATAAAAATTTAGAATATTTTCTCATTAAGAACATTATTTTATTAATTAAATAAATTGTTAATAATAATTTAATTTTATGTATTATTCTACTAATGAATTAAATTAATGGTAACAGTCAAAAAAATCCATTTAATAAAAAAAGAAAGTTAAACATATACTTCATCCAAAATTTGGGTAGTTTAATACATTTAAAATAAATAATGCTAATCTAAATATAAATGAGATAAATGAGATAGAACCATGTTTTTCTTTCACCTTAGCTAAATTGTGTTTGCTAACTTATTGAGTGATTCAACACCCTAAATGTGTTTTCTAGCTTCTGGAGTGATTCAACATCCTAATATAAGATTGTGTTTGCTAGCTTCTGGAGTGATTCAACACCCTATTATAGGATTGATGAGCTGAAGTGATTGAATACCCTCGTGGAGGATTTAAGTTTATTCAACACCCTATTATAGGATTGATGAGCTGAAGTGATTGAATAACCTAGTAGAGGATTTAAGTTTCATGTTAAAGGATGCAATTTCCGCTTGAGCTGATCATGATTACATGTTTCTTCAACCAAATATTTCATTTGTAGTAATTGTTCCTTAACGAAACGATTTTATTTCTGCCCTTAGAAGCAAGAAGAGGTCCCATCTTCTTGCAAGGTAAGGTTGTGGCCGTATAAATCCTCTGTCATTTACATTTACGTGGAGGAGAATGTGAATGCAAAGAAATCAACTTTCTTGATTTGGTAAATTCGATTTTTTACAAGTTGTAAAATGTCAAATTTATGAATGGGATTTTCCTTGCCTTACTTCTAAGGGAAGAAAGAAAAAATTCAGAAAGAAAATCATTAAATAACCATTATTACAAATGCAATATTGGTTTGGCTCCCATGAGCTTGACATTAATGGCACTGCATAACTTGAAATCAATAACAAAAAACATACCAAAAATACTATGGAATGTGATTTTGGTAAGAAATATTGTACATCATTGTGGCGATCTAGGGTAGCATTCCCTTCTCATTGCCCACTGCTCATATTAACGTTTTGCTTCTTCTTGCATGATAGCAACCACAGAATATGAAAAGGTTTGCCACGGAATCGTAAAGGATTTGTTGATAAGCGGGGTTTAGGAGGAGGAATTTGATGAGCCGCGATGGGCCTTCTTCCTCTAGGCATGTCTCTGCACAGACCATCCAGTTCATCACATTAAGTATCTTTTATTGCTAGCACAGAGAGGGTTCTACATAAGATGAGTAAGATGATATGATACTCCAGTAAAGGGAAAACATGCTCGCGTCCTCTTAATCCACAATTCTACAACGATTGCCTACAGAGATTTGAGTGTTTGTTTTCGCAAGCGGGTGTTGCGACTATTAGATCGCATTAATCTACAAATTGTGCAGTTATTGAGGATTTTTTTTGGTTAATCAGTATCAAAATTATTTCTTTAAAAAAAAAACTATATATATATTTTTAATTATCTAGTTGTAGGTAAAAAATCTTGCATGTTTTTTTATTCTATAATCATAAATAATTTTCATATTATATGATGTTAAACTTACTAAACCTTTTATGGTGAAATTTTAAAGAAAGTTTTTCACATAATTTTTTATTTATTTTTCAATTCGAAACAAAAATTACAAAATAAAAAACTCACTCAGTCTTTATTGTACTTATAGTTTTACAAAATTGACATTAAGTAATTAACAATAGAGTTAGTTGAGAAAGCTCTAAGAGGTTTTTTTGTACAAGTTTTATCATAAATTTTCCGTCCATCCAATATATACTGAGAGTATATTCTATTAGATGCATGGTGGCCAGAGAGACTAAAAAATTCAAAATAAATATCTCTTATGACATCCATATTGTCTATAAACCATCCAAATTTTCCATCTTATACAACAATTTCTAACAATAACCACTCAATTTACTCTCCAATTTTTGAAATCCCCACCCATGTTGGGGAGATCACAGTGTAAAATGAAATGTTCTTGTGGGTTTTTTTAAATTGTTCATTAAAAAAATTAGACAACGAGAAATTCAATATTGTGGTATAGCAGTTAATTTTTGAATCAATGTGAATAAAAAAAATCACATTAGCTCAATAAAAAATAAAAATAAAAATAAAATAATAAAATAAAAATAGTAAAATAAAATATTAATAAACTATAAAAACAACCCATGGTATTGACCCCTGGTATTCATGTGGAACATAGTTTATTTACAGAGGGAAATTAAGATGGCATAGTTCAATCTTAACTTTGGATCTACCAAGAGCCAAGAGGGATCATATGTCTTGATATCCAAACCTCTTTTAAATTAAAAAGAGATTTGAAACTAATTATTTAATCAAACTATTTTTAAATGTTTATAAATTAAATAAAAAACACTGACATAATGGTAATTAACATTTTAACTAGGTCAAAATACAATAAAAAATAAAAATAATAAAATAAAATATTAATAAACTATAAAAACAACCCATGGTATTGACCCATGGTATTCATGTGGAATGTAGTTTATTTAAAGAGGGAAATTAAGATGGCATAGATCAATTTTAACTTTGGATCTACCAAGAGCCAAGAGGGATCATATGTCTTGATATGCAAAACTCTTTTAAACTAAAAAGATAATTGATCCCTTTGATAAATAATATAGATCTAAACTAATTATTTAATCCAATTATTTTTAAATGTTTATAACCATTATTCTTTTAAAATTTTACTTATTAAAATGTATTTAAATTTTCATACATCCAAATATATATTTTTTATTTTTCTATATTATTTTTGTTACAACTATTTTATTATTCCAAAAATACATGGTTTTTTTTTGTTATATATTATTTATGTTACAATTGTTTTATTATTCATGAGTAGTATTTTTTAATATATATAAAACTAAATTAATAATGATTTTTTTTTAAAATATGTGATCTTTTTTAAATTTCCAAATTATTTCATAGAACATGGTTTATCTTGAGCAATAATGATGAATGCTCATAATTCTCATTTCTTAAATAACACTAAAATTACCTTTAATTACTTAATTGTAATAGTTTCTAAGTACATAACTGTTTGTAACTACATACATACTCTTTAGGATTTTTTTTTTGTTAACGATGTAACACCCCCAAGTTCTGTGCTTTTCAAATTAGACATTTGAACATACATCCATAGGGGAGTGGACCCCAATGGATAATTGTTATGTGGATATGGTTAAATACTTAATTATGAAAAATAAATAAAATATTGTGCATGCACCATGACCGCGATGAGAAAGTGAGATCATATTCCTAATCCATGAGGTGATGGAAAAGGAAAAAAAAGACTTTCCCCAAATCTTTCAAAAATCCTTGAAAGAAATTATTTCGATTTAGATTTTTGAGGAAAAAATCTAAATTTCCCCAATGAAGAGGAGTAGTTGGGAAGAGAGGTGAGAAAAAAAGCTGAAAAGCCGAGGAAAAGCTTAAAGCAGCTTTAAAGAATCCCGTAATGGGAAGCCTAGCAGCTAAACAGAATAAAGCATCCCTGAAATTTCCGGACGTGATTGGAAACATGCTTGGGGAAAGCACATCTTAAATAAGCCGCTTCCGTGAACAAATTGAGGCTAGTCTCGTTTCTGGAGTGATCTCTCACCGGGGGTGAATCCCTAGTGAGATAAAGAGGATTCTATGGTTGGGAGGATCAGTCATGGTAGAGGTGTTCATGCATAAATTTGGAGATATCCGTAAGTCTCGTGTTAATCATCTCTGCTTTCATGAAATGGTGATGTTATATTCCTTTACTCAATTTATGAAATTGTGATATGTATATTCCTTTATGCAATTTATGAAATTGTGATGTTATAGGCTTTTATGAAATTTATGAAGTTGTGATGTTATAGTACATTATGTAATGTATGAATTGTTATGTTAGGCCGCATCAGGTAACTGTTAGATGGATTACATGGTTCTTGGCAACTTCGTCAGACTGTAACCACAACTTATTGACGAGAGAGTACAAAATGGTTGAGTGTAGAGATGAGTACATTGTAATAATGATGGTTGAGATGATGGATTAATTGAGCAGCCCAATATAATAACCATGTATAGATATAGATGGCTATCTTCTAAAGGAGTATTAAATTCTTTGTGTATAAACGCAGATGTTAACAAATCGGTACTCACGAACATTAAGTTCCAAATAAATTAATCTATCATAACAATACTGATGGCACATGTAATTCACCGTGATCATAACGTAAAAGTATGGAACAACAACCCTCACTGTATCACAATGGAAAGAATTGTAAAAAATTAGAATTTACATGATATTCATTAAATGTAATGGTACACATATGGAGGTAGCAGCTTGAATCCTAACTAAGTACGAGGATTAATAATAGGGATTCTAAAACTATCCAGTTCAGTATTCTCTCCTCCATTTGAGTGAAGCAAGAGGAGTTGTTTCCTAGTTCCCCCTGAACAGCTTGAATCTCGTACAAAAAAATATCACACATGTTGAATGTCTATAACAAACTAAATAAGGGGAAAAAGCCTATTGCAAAACTCTATTGTGTAATAACAACATTTTGTGTGAAGGAAGATTGTAAGCATGTGTAAAAATACCTTGAATAGAGCATCTCTGGGTTACCATCCATAGAACTACCGTGGAAGTAGTGGAGAAATGGTGGTGAACTACGTAGAGATAGATGCATGCAGGAGGGCCCTACATCTATACTTCTCGATGCCGGGAAACTTTTAACATATTGAACATATTCGCAGCCGCAACTCGGGAAGTTTGATTAAGGGCCTAGTGATCATCCCGGCACGCAAAAACCCCGAGACATGCAAGGTAAAATATGTAGGTATATAAGTCTACTATATGAACCGAGAAGTGTGGGAAGGTTAAGCCCAAAAATCCTCCCGAAATTCTTGTATTCCATGTAACAAGTCCGTAGGTACTCGAAAGAATCTAAACCCTATATAACGAACAAGATTGTGGGTCGATGTAGTATAAAAATTTTAATTGTTATCGACGCGTAAAGCGGAGAATGTTAAGTTATAAGTTATATGGGTAGCACTCATCGTAGGGGGCATGAGTATAGACCTATTAGGAATATAGACCTTAAGAGAGACCTACTGAATCTCATTCGCAGTAAAATGAAAATAATTATAGAAGAGGAGTTAAGAAGTTTAGGAAGAGTAAACATGAGGATGAGGGTATACGTATGTTATTAAATAATAACATAATCCTATGGAAAAAAATAATGGGTTTGGGAGACGTGACAAATGGTATCATGAGCAAAGTTCAAAAATTTGGGCAAGATATGTGCTCACAAAGAAATAATAAACTGTTATAAATATTAGTGAATAGTGAAAAATATTACTTCAAGCATACTTGCGATCATCAAATTATCCCCGCGCAGAAATGAGCTAAAACATCGGGGCAAATTTGAACAAAGAACTACCTTGAAGGATATAGTCAAAAAAACTTAACCAAAGGGGACTGAGTTACATGGTATGTCTTCGAAAAGAAAAATGAATTTATTAAATATAGATTTAGCGATCGTTCCACATTTATCGATGATGAGCTACATGCAATGCCATTCTCGCATGGTTAGAGAACTTAAAAAGGTAAAATGTATAGATAAATCTCTAAACCCTCGCGCGTTTAAATCTATAGTATACTTATCTTCACAGAAAAAAACTGGATGTGTTATGTCAAACTTGCTTCTCGTTGTAATCAAACCATACCATTGGATATCTATGCACAAGAGAAAGAGGTTGGCTTAAATCGAAAATGCTAGAGAAAAAACATTAGTAGCTAATGATTTTTCTCTATATGATTTTGATAAACATCCATAAGTGTATAGTATTTTTTATTCCAAATCTAGCCTTACTCCTTGAAACCAAATATCATAGCAAGATAATTTATAATTAAAGTCTTTTATCGCAGATGAATTGGCTACATATACAATTTGATATGATGACAATGGAAAAATTTGGTACTACATTAGGCATATACCTTGCAGCATTTTGTGTAGTTGTAGACCAGAAAGTTCGTAGTGAGAAACTCCGAATTTCTAAACCAAGGTTGGTTTAAATCTGGAAGTTTCTTAGTCTCCATGAATCATTAAATATTACTCGCGTCAGTACATTTAAATGGGATATTTTATGCTCTTGTGTAGACTAGAAAAGTAGTATAATATCACTAAGGTATGCATGATATCTAGAAAAATGAAATAAAGCGCGATATTAGCATGTGAACAAAAAGGATGATGTTATAAAATGAGTAAATTCCCTCTATATAATGGTTATAATAAGAGGGGAGATTCCCTCCAAGCTATCTTGGAGTACTTGAATAAATAATCATACATAGATTTCATGCATATTTAAAGTTCTATAGAAAAACATACTTTTAAATTTAAAGAGATGGAGTCTCTAACAACAAACCTGAAAGTAGTAACCTACTTCATAATGATAGAGATATCGAGTCTTGTACTCAAATATCAAATAGAATAATCTATCTTATGCAGTATCTGAATTCATATAACTCTTTGACTAGAATTAAAGATCCATATCTTGACGAGAGACATTGTATAATCTACAAAAGAGGCTCGAAAACTATATTCGAATATAACCCTTATAATATGTGCATCGATAATAAGGATTGAATGTCTATAAAAAAACCAAAAGAAATCACAAGTAAGTCTATTAGAGTGAACATAGAATGCTAATGTTAATGGAATATCTATATACGCTATCTATATGGGTATTCAACAAATTTCATACCACTCAGTGAGCCATAGGTCCGATCCCTTGCATGTACCTCTTCCTGCTGCAAGAAATATATATATATAAACAAATAAAATATGGCGCACCGCCGTTTCGGATGGTGGCAATAATCGTGAGGGGAGTAGTAGACCTATATGTGCAAACCAAACGTTGATGCGGTTTTCTTTATTCAAAAACAAAGGGGTTACATATGACTCGAATGATCACAACAGTAAGAGCTAACAAATTTAACATGGGAATGCGCTTCGAGAGTCCCGCTCATATTTCATCCTACCTCCATTTCAATGTGAGTTACACAGTCAAAACAAAAAACCAGTGAAGCGCTAATGTTCTAGAGGCGGGACTTCGTGAATCAAAGAGGTAGGAATTCACATGTTAATCTTTTCCAACCTTTGAAATAAATTCTATAGTACCGAGAAACCCAATATTGGTAGTAATTAGAGAGCCACTTCAGGTAAACAAAAGGAAATTTATCTTCTCCCTCCCGCATCTCGAGCATCATAGTCCAATATGAGGGTATAAGTTCATTAGACCACTTAATGATTTTTTCACTCTCCTCTACAATTACCATGTGACATTGGTACCCTATACTTATGTAACGAAATTATGGTAACCGAATTGTAACTCACATGGCCTCTTACAATCGATGACTAATATAGTAGCAAGTGTAGATATATATATATAGAGAAACTATACAAATGAAAGTATATTACTTGTTAAAGTAGTGACAAGAAAACTTGCATAAACCACTACGAACATAAATTCCATATATGCTATGATATATCATTACCTCCACAAATAAACATGGAAACGTGCATATAAACTAAAATTCGACCCCTTAGTTAGTAAATACTAATGTCGTAAAGACCTTGGGGATATTTAAATGCGTAAACGATATAAGTTATATCAACCTCTCGGGTGTATCAACTATATCGTCGGTCAACCAAAACAAATTAAAAAGATAAGGCTCGATCTGTTTACACGACCTCGTGCGGCCAAATACAAGATAAGCATACGTCACACACACAGAACCCTCACTTGTCATTGAATGCGATCGCAATTTTACGAAGTGGCTCGGAGCAATAAAATTAGCTAGAAGATCTCCTTCGTAAAATTTATATTTAGCAAAAACAAGAACGACTGTGAATACACCTATCACTACGTCACTAGTAGTGAGTCTTCTGAGACGTTAACCTAACTGAAAAAAAAATAAATAAAAATAAATAAAAAAATAAAAAAATAAAAATAAATAAAAAAATAAAAAAAATAAAAAAAAAATAAAAAAATTATTACAACCCGATCTGCGCAGTGAACGAAAATAGAAAAATTTAGATTTCGAATGGTGACGTGGTTAAAATTTCATGCCGGTAGCATAAATCAGCTCACGGCTTCAAATTTGGTTTTAAATAGAAATCTATAGAACTTCGCAGATCATAGGAATACATATATAAACTCCTAATATAGCTCGTAGAGCGAGAGCTGGGCGGATCCATGAGCCACCCGACCATATGAATTTTCTCGGGCTTAACTACCGCCGAACCATCACAATTATAGACATTCAAATGCGAAGTGCATCCCTCGCGTAAATTCTCGTAAAATATGCCTAACTATGCCGCGATATCCTTGAACAAGTAAATACCGTCGTTGCAGACGTAATAATGTCGCTTCGAGGAGGGGAGGTCACCGATATAGCAAAATCGGTACCAACTACCCTCACAGAACCCGATAAGGCATAGTCATTAGTCCACAAGGAAGGGCACGGAGAATATCACTCGGATTTCAGATCGATGAACCATCGAACAAATAAGCCGAACGATAACATAATAACCTAACACCGCAAGAGCAGCCCAAAGAATAGGTTACCTCCGCATAAGAATGCCGAGTTGCAAGAAGATGGAACCCGAGGGTTTCAAAATGCACAAGAGAATGTGACTCGCCTCTGATCTCCCGGGCTCAGATGGAGATCGACGATCTGCATACCCTCTCGGCATTTACTCCAATGGGAACTATCCCGCGCTCGAGATGTAAACAAACACCCCCGCGTTTGAAATAACCAAAGCATCTTATAGAAAGGAGACGATGAGGGATAGTATACCCGAAGAAGGATGTAACCCGTCGTATCGACAGATGGAGGGCCTTCAGTGGTAAGGTACTGTGGGTAACCCCTAAACCCTCTCGCCCCGAGAAGGAGAAAAGAAATCCCAAAACAAATTGAGCATAGGCAACACGTAGAAAACAAAGTACCGTGAACAAAGAAAGTGGCGTCTGAAAGAGTTAGGTGCCGTATGTGCTCAAACAGATTAGGTTAATACCAGGACATTTCAAATCCGAGGGTTCATCCCAGCAACTCGCCGAATCACCACTCTGTAATTAGATTGCTCGGTAAGCACCCTAGCCGTGATTTCAGGTAGGTGTACCGCCTCCCGTAGAGTCGACACGTAGAACAGTGATTCCAGACGCCACTGAAAAATAATGGTGTGACGTGCCGCTTTGGTTGCGCGGAGCAGCCGCGCACTGTAACCCCCGTGCAATACGCCAATACACTTGGTTAAATTACACGTACAATCAAATCGAGTTATAAAAATCGTTGATCGTGCTAGTCTAGTGAAACTCTACATTTTTCTAAATCGAGATAGCTAAATAAATGGACGGACTTTGGGTACAAAGCGAAAACGAAACGTAGAGCCGGCTTTACAACGAACACCAAAATTAATTCTTCTAATAACACCTTTTAATGTGAAAGTTGTAGTGATACATATATGAATATAATAGGGATTCATGAAAGGTTGGGGCGGTGTTCCCGTACGACGTCAGTAGGGTTAATGAAATCGTATATCAACCCCTCCACGTTATATCGGTAAGTCGGCGTATTAATCTTTGATTAATTAAATGGTCGTTGATTATTTAAATGGTCGTTTGATATTTAAATGGTGGTTGGGTATATGACCATGTACCTTGGCCGTTTTATGAACTTCGGCCTCACTAAGTTATAATTGTCATATTGTAAAAAGAATCGTGATCGATTTTCATGAAATCTCGATAATGCGCACTCATAATTGCTATAGTATCAAAAAAGGGGGAAATCTATGTAGGCTTTATTCAAAGGTAGCTAACTATAGAGTTACACATATAAAACCATAAACACTTATATGTAGAATTCCTTTATGTATCCAATATCTTTTAAGAGAGGTATGTATATAATTATAAGGGGAATTTAATTATATGTCCAAACATCTCATAGGATGGGTACCTACATAATTATATGTGGCATATAATTAGGTGTTCAATAGCTTATAATATGTAGATAAGGGTAATTCTATGTGTAATATAAATGGGATTTCCGTATCTTAATAAAAAGATGTTTCTAGGCCATGATATGAATATAAAAACATGGAGTCAAGTATATGGATATAATTATATGGAGATGGTTAATAATTGCATATTGAACATATATGTTATGTAGAAATATATATGAACGTTCATATACAATGAGAGTAGATATATCAATATCCTCGAAGAGTCATAGGGAATACATCTCGAATTAGATAGTTCGAGGAAAAAAAATTTCTAAACTGGAGGCGTTGGTTGGAAATATATATGATATATATACAAACCTAGTGGATATATATATATGCTCATGAGATGTATATTGCCCAAGGCTTGAGATGTAAGTAGTATATGAACAAGTGGAAGATGTATCTTATAAGGCATGTATACTGCTATAAAAGAAAAGAAGATTTAAGTACAAGTTTTAATTTCAATTAAATGGTTGATTTAGTAATTGTGGAACCATTACATTGAGTTAGGCATGAATGAATGAAGGGGTAAATAAATTTTTTTCCTGATGATTTAATTAAGGGAGAATATTCTTGTAATAGTGGAAGAATGATTTCTTAATTATTTATTTATATTCTTCCAGTTGGTATATTTTATAAGTTTAGAGATAATGAATAAAAGAATTATGGAGAAGTGATATTTCTCTCAATAAAAGCATGAGAGATTTATGGGTTGCTTTTGCTAGAAAAAGTAGAATGCTTTTATGCATTAGAAAAGAAGGAATTCTTTCATGACTCAGAAAAAGTTGGAATACTTTTATGATTTATAAAATCTTTTCCATTTTAATTAATTCTATTTTAGTATATAAGCCAATGAGAGAAAGAGAAGAGGGGAACTAGCAAAGTATGAACATACAATTAAAAGTAAATCCATAAATTTCCGTGAGTCTTTGAAAAAGGGGAAACCGTGTCAAATTTATTTTTTGGCATTACCAAGTATTGATATTGTGAATGTGATGAATTATAAAAATTACATTTATCACTAGAAAAGGAAACATGAATTCTCACTATAATGGTGCAAATTTTATTAAAGTAAAATTTCTTGAGTCTTAAATTCAAAGACAGAGAAATGATGTGAATCATTCAGCCTACAAACCGAGAGAAAAAGAGGATGAGTCTGTATTTTTGGACTTGGGTGTGGGGGAAACCCATCACTCCAAATTTGTTCACTCTAAGTTTTGAACTAGTGGATACAATTTCATGTGAGAGGTAAGCATGGAATTGTAGAGATTATTAATGAGTCTAGTTGTTACTAATTAAATTGATTTGCTAACAAAAGAAACAATGAAAAGGTACTAGAAGTACAACTATAAAATGAGAAAGGGTAAGCATAAACATGCATACGATACAATTGTTTTCTTTCATTTATGAGTACTAATGAAAAATTGTCAAATTGTTTAGCCAAGTGTGTAACAGAAATTGTACACTGGAAACAAAGAGGGAAAAAGGTGAAGATAAATCACCTAGAAAATCCGAAAAAAGCCGAATCGAACCAAGTTGCGTGAGGAAAGCATCTCACCGAAAAACAAGAAAGGATAAGTAGTGTACTAAAAGTGCACTAAACTATTATGAACCCGAACGGTTTGATTAATAACTCGAATGTCTTAAGTTATTGAAATGCGTAATGCTATTGTGAATTATCAATTATATGTACCTAATATTACTTACATTGGTATGGATTGTGGACAGAGAAACCGTGAATGACTGGGATCTTCCATACGGATTCTTTGGTAAAGAAGTAGGAAGAAAACCAACTCGCATAAGGCATCAAAAGAATATAGTGGAGGCAGGAGAGTACTCAGCTGGAAACTAATGGCTTATACATTAGCCCTACCATTGCTTATTAAATTTCCCGATATATTTCATGTCTCCTTGTTGGAAAGGAAACGTTATAATTTTTGTACATGATGCTTCTCACATGATTGATTTGAATCTGTGGGTCCGTGGAACTGCAAGAGGAATTTCCTTCCGTAGTCGCTCAAAGATGAAAGCGAGAAGGAATTGAATCGCGAGAATGACTCGAGAGGCTAGGAGTAAAGGTGCGATGGAGCACTTTACCGCTGAAAAGCTACATGGAACAGAGAAGCTAAGATGATGGAAAAGCATTCATAATTAAGTTCAAAATGAACTAAGTCGATAGTTGTCAACACTGAGGACGGTGTTTATTTTCGTGAGGGGGAATATGTAACACCCCCAAGTTCTCGTGCTTTTCAAATTAGACATTTGAACATACATCCATAGTGGAGTGGAACCCAATGGATAATTGTTATGTGGATATGGTTAAATACTTAATTATGAAAAATAAATAAAATATTGTGCATGCACCATGACCCGATGAGAAAGTGAGATCATATTCCTAATCCATGAGGTGATGGAAAAGGAAAAAAAAGACTTTCCCCAAATCTTTCAAAAAATCCTTGAAAGAAATTATTTCTAATTTAGATTTTTGAGGAAAAAAAATCTAAATTTCCCCAATGAAGAGGAGTAGCTTTTTGGGAAGAGGTGAGGAAAAAGTCGAAAAAGCCGAGGAAAAGCTTAAAGTGTCTTTAAAGAATCCCGTAATGGGAAGCCTAGGCTAAAACAGGAATAAAGCATCTTGAAATTCCCGGACGTTGCACTGGAAACAAAGCTTGGGGAAAGCACAGACTTAAATAAGCCGCTCCTGCACGTACTGAGGCTAGTGCTCGTCTCTTCGGAGGATCTCTCGTCGGGGGTGAATCCCTGGGAGATAAAGAGGATTCTATGGTTGGGAGGACTGGTCATGTTAGAGGTGTGCATGCATAAATTTGGAGATATCCGTAAGTCTCGTGTTAATCATCTCTGTTTTCATGAAATGGTGATGTTATATTCCTTTACTCAATTTATGAAATTGTGATATGATATTCCTTTATGCAATTTATGAAATTGTGATGTTATAGGCTTTTATGAAATTTATGAAGTTGTGATGTTATAGTACATTATGTAATGTATGAATTGTTATGTTAGGGCCGCATCGTGTAACCGTTAGATGGATTAATGGTTCCAAGAACTTCCGTAATTGCAACCACACTATTGACGATGAGAGACAAATGGCTGAGTGTAGAGATGAGTACATTGTTATAATGATGGTTGAGATGATGGATTAATTGAGCAAACCCAATATAATAACCATGTATAGATATAGATGGCTATCTTCTAAAGGAGTATTAAATCTGTAGTGTATAAACAGAGAAGATGTTAACAAATCGGTACCCACAAACATTAAGTTCCAAATAAATTAATCTATCATAACAATATCGATGGCACAGTAATTCACTCGTGATCAATAACAGAAGTAGGGAACAACAACCCTCACTGTGTGTCACAATGGAAAGAATTGTAAAAATTAGAATTTACAGTATTCTATTAAATGTAATGGTACACATATGGAGGTAGCAGAATGGAATCCTAACTAAGTACGAGGATTAATAATAGGGATTCTAAACTATCCAGGGCTCAAGATTCTCTCCTCCATTTGAGTGAAGCAAGAGGAGTCGTTTCCTAGTTCCCCCCGGAATAGTTGAATCGTGACAAAAAATATCACACATGTTGAATGTCTATAACAGTAAAATAAGGGGGAAAAAGCCTATTGCAAAATCTATTGTGTAATAACAGTCAGGTGAAGGAAGATTGTAAGCATGTGTAAAATACCATGAACAGAGCATCCGGTTACCATCCATAGAACTACCGGGGAAGTAGTGGAGCAATGGTGGTGAACTACGTAGAGATAGATGTATGCAAGGAGGCCTACATCTATACTCGATGTCGAAACTTTAACATATTGAATATATTCGCAGCCGGCAACCGGGAAGTTTGATTAAGGGCCTAGTGATCATCCTACACGAGAAAAACCCGAGACATGCAAGGTAAAATATGTAGGTATATAAGTCTACTATATGAACCGAGAAGTGGGAAGGTTAAGCCCAAAAATCCTCCCCCTGAAATTCTTGTATTCCAGGGTCAGTTCGTAGGCACCGAAAAGAATCTAAACCCCGTGATAATCATCGTATTGTGGCTGATGTAGTATAAAATTTTTAATTGTTATCGATGCAGTAAAGCGGAGAATGTTAAGTTATGTTATATGGGTAGCACTCATCGTAGGGGTGATGAGTATAGACCTATTAGGAATATAGACCTTAAGAGAGACCTGTTGAATCTCATTCAGAGTAAAATGAAATAATTATAGAAGAGGAGTTAAGAAGTTTAGGAAGAGTAAACATGAGGAAGAGGTATAACAGATGTTATTAAATAATAACATAATCCTATGAAAAAAAAAAAATTGGGTTTGGGAGACGTGACAAACGAATATCAGATTTATTTTAGCTAAAAAATCTTACATGTTTTTTACCTTATAATAATAAAAAAATTTCATATTATATGATGTCAAACTTACTCAACCTTTTATTCTGAAATTTTAAACAAAGTTTTTCACTACATAATTTTAGCTTTTATAATTTTTTTTATTTTTCAATTCCAAACAAAACTTACAAAAGAAAAAAACCCACTCGCCCCTTATCGTAAATTATATTTTTACAAAATTGACACTATGTAATTAGCAATAGATTAAGTTTGGCTAGAAATCTCGTAAGTTATCATTCACATAGTGATTTATTGACGTTCTTAGTTGAAATGGATCATATTAGATGCATGATGGCCAGAGAGACTAAAAAAATTCAAAATATATATCTCTTATGACATCCATATTGTCTACAAACCATCCAAATTTTCCATCTTATACAACAATTTCTAACAATTTTTTGAAAACCCCCACTCCATGCCGAGGAGATCACATTTTAAATCGGGTCAAAACAAACAATGAGAAATTCAATATTGTGGTATAATAGCTAATTTTTTGAATCATTGTGAAAAAACAAAACATCACATTAGCTCAATAAAAAATAAAAATAAAAAACAAAATAATAAAATAGAATAATAATAAAATATAAAAAACAACCCCCATGGTATCGACCCATGGTATTCATGTGGAATGTAGTTTATTTAAAGAGGAAATTAATATGACCTAGATCAATCTTAACTTTGGATCCTACCAAGAGCCAAGAGGGATCATATGTTTTGATATGAAAACCTTTTTTTAAAGTAAAAAGAGAATTGATCCCTTCACTAAATAAACTAATTATTTAATCAAACTATTTTTAAGTGTTTATAAATTAAATAAAAATATTGACATAATGTAATGAACATTTTAACTAGGTCAAAATACAATAAAAAATAAAAATAATAAAATAAAATAAAATAAAAATGAACTATAAAAACAACCCATGGTATTGGCCCATGGTATTCATGTGGAATGTAGTTTATTTAAAGAGGGAAATTAAGATGGCCTAGATCAATATTAACTTTGGATCTACCAAGATCCAAGAGGGATCATATGTCTTGATATGCAAACCTCTTTTAAAGTAAAAGGAAAATTGATCACTTTGATAAATAATATAGATCTAAACTAATTATTTAATCAAACTATTTTCAAAAGTTTATAACCATTATTCTTTTAAAATTTTACTTATTAAAATGTATTTAAATTTTCATACATCCAAATATACATAGTTTTTTTTTATTTTTCTATATTATTTTTGTTACAACTATTTTATTATTCAAAAAAATACATGGTTTTTTTTATTATATATTATTTATGTTGCAATTGTTTTCTTATTCATGAGTGGTATTTCTTAATATATAGAAAATTAAATTAATAATGAAAATTTTTTTAAAGTGATTTATCTTGAACAATAATGATGAATGTTCATAATTCTTACTTCTTAAATAACACTAAAATAATCTTTAATTACATAACTAATTACATAACAATAATAGTTTCTAACTACATAACATTTTGTAACTACATACATACTCTTTAAGGGTTTTTTTTGTTAATGAATATCAAATTTATTTCCTTCAAGAAAACTGCATACATATCTTTAATTAACTAATTGTAGCTAAAAAAATCTTACATGTTTTTTACTTTATAATCGTAAAAAAATTTTATATTATATGATATCAAACTTACTCAACTTTTTATTCTGAAATTTTAAACAAAGTTTTTCACTACATAATTTTAGCTTCTATAATTTTTTTATTTATTAATTTCAAACAATAATTAAAAAAGAAAAAACCCACTAAGTCCTTACTATAGATTATAGTTTTACAAAATTGACACTATGTAATTAACAATAGAGTTAGTTGAGAAAGCCCTAAGGAGTTTTTAAAGAAAAAAAGAGAATTGATCCCTTCGATAAATAATATAGATCTAAACTAATTATTTAATCAAACTATTTTTAAAAGTTTATAACCATTATTCTTTTAAAAATTTTACTTATTAAAATGTATTTAGATTCTCATACATCCAAATATACATAGTTTTTTTTTATTTTTCTATATTATTTTTGTTACAACTATTTTATTATTCAAAAAATACATGGTTTTTTTGTATTATATATTACTTATGTTACAATTGTTTTATTATTCATGAGTGGTATTTCTTAATATATAGAAAATTAAATTAATAATGAAAATTTTTAACATTATTTATCTTGACCAATAATGATGAATGTTCATAATTCTCATTTCTTAAATAACACTAAAATAATCTTTAATTACGATGTAAAGCATTCTTATTTGAAAACAACTTTCCTAATTGCCAGCTGTAACATTATACACCATTAATTTAGATGTTAGACGATTGAAACATTCTCAACCTTCAGATTAAACACAATTATAATTAATCAGTTACATAAAAGAACAGTTTTAATCAGAGGAAAATTTGACACAGTAGAAACAAACGAGTTAATGAGTTAATGGTTTCTCACTGTCGCTTTCTCTGGATGCCCAGGGCCTGCTATCGGAGGGCTCTCAAAGCAAGATACGCATTTGGAAGAAGTTGACAGTGCGTGGACAATAGGGCCAAGTCAGAGTCAATTGAAGAAGAAACCGGCCACTCCACTTACGAATATAAAGTCCTCTGCCCTAGCGTTCCCTTGGAAGTGTCATGCAACTCTTGTTGAAAATGTTAAAACCCCTTTGAAGCGTATGGCTTCTCTGCAACTGTGATTAAAGTGAAAATCCCATAAGCCCTATGCAGCTGTTGGAGGAGTTTTCTAGGAAGGACTGTTTTGAGGCGCTCCTGTTCGTGGATCGGCCCTTTTAAACCATTGTTGGTTGTAGGCGCTATAGAGGTATTTATTCACTATTCATTTCTTTTCTTATCTACTGCTCAACAATAAAACCTGGGTTAAAGCAGGAAAACATTTATTTGAAAAGAAAACACAGGAGAAGTTTTCCATCTTACTATGTGCTTCATCATCTTTACTTAAATTGATATGACTATTGTGCAAGAACAACTCCTGTTTCGGGCAGATACCCATCAACCAAGGGTGCAAATAAGGAAGGATGTGGCTCTGGTCATTGGAAATTCCATTAGAATCTGCCGCATTACCACCCAAATTATTGAGGTTTCCAACATCAGAATCATCATCAGTAGGGGCAGGCAAGTTTAGGTCCAACAGCTCAACTCTTGCAGGCATAGGGGTGTCCTTGTTTCTTGAAATAGTACTAACAGTGTCTGAAGTTCCAGCACCACTCCAATGGCATCTCTTGTGACCTCCCAAAGCCTGACCCGAAGAAAATACTCTATGACAGATTGAGCATTCATGGACCTTTGGAGTCTTCTTCCTTGAAAGGGCAGCAGCCTCCATTGTCCTTGTTTCATCCCTTGCTCTGACACAAGAATCCTTACTGGACTTCTCCTTGGGATGAGGCTTGTACAAATTTCTAGGCAGTTCAGAGTCTGATCCATGAATCATCTCCTCATCAATAATATCTTCCTGTAGACTCTCGTTCTCGTCCTCTTATCTATGAAAAAGAGCTCTTGACATTCTTGTGGCCAATCCTGTGGCCTCCCAGAACCTGATAGGATTGAAAATCCTTATTACAAGTGGTACATCTATACTTGGCCTTCTTAACATCAGCATCATCATAAAGAACAACATCTCCATCAATTTTATTAGATTTAGGCTCCTTCCTGATGCATTTCGAAAGATGGGAACCAATATTGTGAAGCTTGAGGTTACATGATACAGGTTTCTCAGCCACTTGGGATTGTGGGTCTGTAGCAGTGTTTACTCCTCTTGCAAGCATGACAAGACACATTGCAATGTCCTCGTCTTCATTATTGGTTTCCAAATCAAATTGCTTATGGGGATTAATAAGTTGGATTGCATACTTGAGTCTCTTGGAGGTCTTTCCCTTCATCCACTTATCAAATCTGCTTTAATTCTCACTTGGATAATCAATCTCTGTCTCAATTGCAACATCGCTCTCACTTTCTTCTTCGCCCATGTTCTGAGTCTGGTGTTGCTGTGATTCTTCAAGATGGGAATCACTACAATCTTGATGGGTCTCAGAGTGGCACTTCATGTCGCCAAACAGTGCTTCCCAGGAACTGAATTCCTTACCACACAGCTCACAATTTATAGAAGAATTGATGGGTTTGGAATCGAACCCATGACCTAAAAGAAACGAGTAGTCCCGATCTTCAAACTGCCAACTGCGTTTGGGATTCCTTCAGAGATCATAGATTAAATTTCTTCCATTACCATCCAATGCCCCTTCATCCTTCTCCTTTTCCTGCATTAATTTGTGATCCCAACCCCCAGAACCCTTGCTCTTCTGAAATTCAGAATTGTTGACTGTGTCTGAAGCGATGGAGACTGAGGCATGGGCTCCCATGTGACCACCAACATCTCTTCCTAAGACGAATCTCTTGTTGCAAATATTGCACAAGTAGCTCGATGGGTGCTCTGCTCCTTGTTCAAGATGCCATATATGCTCGCTCTCTTTTGGTTTGTGGTCGTTTATAGGTTAGTGAAAAATATAATAAGAGTTGATAAATGTTTTTTTTGGAATAATCATATTATAAAGATTTGGTTTATGTTATTTATTAAATTTTGGTGATGTGGTTGATTAAATTTGAGTGATGTGATTATTTAAAAAAATATTTATTTATATTATGGATCACAAAATTTTTAAATTTAATATAATTTTTAAACTTCTTTAAATTTTTCACTTCTAAAAACCAATTAATTAGATTCTATTTTTTCGCTTCTAAAAACCAATTAATTAGATTCTATCTTCTGTTTTTCAGACGTATATATACAACTGACAAAAACTTAAGATTAAGTGATACTTGAAAAAATTAAAGAAATTATATCACTGATGAGAGAGTTTACTCTTTCATATTGCAAATGGATAAAATCATGTTTGAAATGTTGGGTATCACCATGGTCAAATACATTTCAGATACTACCCATATTTTACTTAATTATTATCATGTCTTTTACCAATTGATAAATGGTGATAAGCAAAGTGAAACTTGAAAATACAGTGGCTTTGGTTGAAAGTTCAGTGGAACTGTAAATTATGTATAAAAATGAATCAATTACAGTAAATTATGTACAACAATGAATAAATTACACACAACTGTCTGCCTTACAATTGTAACCAAGCTTGTGCCCTTACTGGGAATTCTGAATCACATCCTCTGCCAAATCCAATTTCTTTTGCCGTAGAGTCTTACTACGTGCTTCAATCATCTTTACTTAAATTGATATGACTATTGTACAAGAACAACCCCCGTTTCGGGAAGATACCCATCAACCAAGGGTGAAAATAAGGAGGGATGTGGCTCGGGCATTGGAAATTCCATTAGAATCGCCGCATTACCACCCAAATTATTGAGGGTTGCCGACATCGAATCATCATCGATGGGGAGCCGACAAGTTTAGGTCCTACAACTCCACTCTTGCGAGGCATAGGGGTGTCCTTGTTGCCAAAATAGTACTAACGAGTATACGAGCTCCGAAGCACCTCTCCAATGGCGTCTCTTGTGACCTCCCAAAGCCCGACCCGAAGAAAATACTCGTGACAGATTGAGCATTCATGGACCCTTGGAGTCTTCTTCCTTGAAAGGGCGACGAGCCTCCATTTTCCTTGTTTCTTCCTCGCTTTGCTCGGACACAAGAATCCTTATTGGACCTCTCCTTGGGATGAGGCTTGTACAAATTTCCGGACGAGCTCGTAGTCCGATCCATGAATCGACTCCTCATCAATAATATCTTCCTATAGACTCTCGTTCTCGTCCTCTATCCGTGAAAAAGAGCTCTCGACATTCTTGTGGCCCGACTCCCCGTGGCCTCCCGTAGCGATAGGGTTGAAAACCCTTATTAAAAGTGGTACATATGTACTTTGCCTTCTAACATCGGCATCATATAAAGAATAGCATCTCCATCAATTTTATTAGATTTAGGCTCCTTCCCGATGCATTTCTAAGCCGGGAGAACTAGATGATTGTGAAGCTTGAGGTCACCCGATATAGGCTTCTCGACCCACTTGGGCTTCGTGGGTCTCGTAGCAGTTTTTTACCCCTCCCGCAAGCATGACAAGACACATCGCAATGTCCTCGTCTTCATTATTGGTTTCCAAATCAAATTTCTTATGGGGATTAATAAGTTGGATTGCATAATCGGGTCCCTTTGATGTCTTTCTCTTCATCCACTTATCAAATCTTCTTGAATTCTCACTTGGATAATCAATCTACTCGTCTCAATCGCAACATCGCTCTCACTTTCTTCTTCGCCCATGTCCCGAGTCCCGGTGTTGCCGTGATTCTTCAAGATGGGAATCACTACAATCTTGATGGGTCTCGCAGTGGCACTTCATGTGACCAAACAAGTGCTTTCCAAGGAACTGAATTCCTTCCCACACGTACTCACAATTCTAAAGAATAATTGATGATGTAATATCTCCAGATTTGAGGAAATCTCATTGTTATTTACATGTTGGCGTAATGCCAAGTTCGAAAGTGGGTATTTATTTCCATCTATTGTTATATTTTTTCGCTACCCCTTCAATATCTCCTTTAAATTTAATATCTCTTTTCCACTATCCCTTTTTAATAACATTTAATATTTTCAATGTTTATAGTACACCCATTGTTATGGCCCCTATGTACTTTCATTTCTTATACCACCTATATCACATATATCCCTTATAGGTCAATACATAATACATATATATAAATATATAAACCACCTTTATATAAATAAATAATATATATGTCAACTTTTATATAACACATAAATATATTTCTTTGGATAACATTATCTTGAATGCACATACCCTTTTTCATAACACACATATATATATACCCATATGTCTATATGTAAATTTGAAGGCACTCGCATATATAAACACTGCATGCAATATCTATTCACCACGTATCTGGTTATCCTTCGAAAATGATTATATCCGTCCACGCAGGCAAGGCGAATCTATTGAATCATCGAAATTGCATGTAATACATAGTGCACGATCAATTAACGCCGTATATATATAAACAAAGAGTTATATACATATACGTGCAGTGTTTACCCTCTTATGATTTCGACATTCGAGTTTTCTAATATATATATATATGGTTTGGCGTAAATTTGGAATTGTCGGAAAACGTGTCTAACCCTAATCATCATCTCGTTGGCGTATTCGCGTTTACATCCGCATTGGTCGCGACGTGAAATTCCCCGAACGCTTATATCGCCACGCGTACCCCACCGATCACAATGCCGACAATCAGGCATTGGTGTAAACCCCTATGAACTCGAATGCAAAAAGTTCACAATACCGTGTTTGGCACTATAATTGTTTTTGATTGGAAACCGGGCGCCAACGCGTCTTGTGTTTATACGCATAGTATTCAATACTCTTTACCAGTTATGGATTAGTATGAGCCGCATAACATACGGTGTTCGATCCAACTAATTTGACGTGTGAGTTGGGTGTATAATATTTCGCCGGGTTTTTTTTCGCTGCGGGAGCAACGTCTCGCCCGTGAGAGGAAGGTAGCTGACGGGCGGCGTACATCTGCTCTTGTCCGGGAAGAACTCGACGGTGGATTGAAATTCTGTCGCCCGTCGGTGCAAGTACCGTGTGCACCGAGCTTTGCCTCCGGCAGCTTGTTAGTTCTAGGTTTTTCTCAATACCTACGTGCATACGTACGCTATGCTTCCTCTGCGCCCCTTGATATCACTTGGTACCCTCCTATCGACGTGGCGGGAGTTTATCAATCTACATCGGGATTTTTGAAGTTCGGGGATAGTGGGAATTAGGTTTTGAGTGTTCTTTTAATTTGAGACTCTTTGGTCGATCTATTTACCGATCCTTCCTACCTTCATTTGGGGATACGTGATCGTGGCCCCTTCATCACTCCCCGGCCTATCGTTGCTAGTGTACCCGTATCTCGATTTCGAGTTTCCCCTTTATACGGTATTATGTCGACGCTCCTTAGCTTCTTCATCTATGTTACGCTCGTGAATCCCGTGCGGTGGAGGTTAAGTTACCTTGAGGGCATTTGGTATCGCTAAAGGTTTCCGAAGCCGAGTTTCACGTTCGATTCCCCTCGTTTTTATATTTCCTTACATTTGAAGATCCTTACATTGTTGTTTTTCTTATAATACGAGTATCTAATCATCTAAAGTATGTTTTGCGCGAGAGGGCGAGTGATGGTCAGCGTCTCGCTCCGTTCCACCGGAGGCGCAGCTCTAGCCTCGTCCTTTAGTGGCGATTTTTTTAATCTTTGTTTTATTTTTTATCATAGTTTTGCACATCCGGCTCGGATGTAACCCTAGTTGTTTAGCTTGTGAGAATGATGGTTCATTAATTTATCATTTTCGCATTCAATACGTATGGTATGTGCTTAACCTTTGGTGCATTTCGTATGGCTATACACCGAGACTCTTTTTAAATCTACTTTTTTTCTACGTCCGAGTGTGGGATCTTAGGATTCTCCACACCCGTATTCAACGATCGCTACCCAGCACGCGCTCAAATTTCCTCGCACACCGTATGATGTTCTCGTTTTCTATCGTGGTTATCATCAACACGACGTGAGGGTGGAAGGAACCCCTACCCACAGGGTAAACCCCTAATTTTCTTTATTCCGTTGTAGCGTTTTATGCATCGCCTTTGGTTGGTATGAGTTTTCACCATTACTGCTCTCATTCAAAATCGACAAATTATCTCGTCAAACTTACCCCTATGCCTACGACTGTATATTTATGTTAGATGGTCTCAAAGTTTGCCGAGTATCAAAGGCGTTATCATTCGTCGAGTTCTAACTACTTCAATAGTTTTCCTTTCAACTTACCGATGGTATTAACTAATGAGTCATGCGAGGAAAAGGGTGCCGAAAATATTGTATCGCCGTCCACCTCCCTTGACGAAAGTTCAACGCTTTTTATTCCCCGTTGTTTTAATGGTGAAAAGAATACCTCCCGAGCGTAGGTCATGTTACGCCGCCCTTGGGAGTTTTTAACATTATACCTTTGACCTCTAAAAATTTATTTAAATCGATTGCATGAAGCTCACACACACACAGCAGGAGTTATGTCGTCGGCCATTGCTTTGGTCGCGTTAGCTTATAGTTTAGTTTGGGTTCATCTAATGTATAAAAAGACTCGAAAATGCCGCAGTCTAATCGATGTTTATTTGATGGAACTTACGTTTGTTTGTCCTATTTTATGAGTCTCCATAATAAATACTATTTGACCATAACTCAATAGGCCCTTATATGATTCGTGTAGTAGTCTTTTCATCTAATCCTTTTTTCTGAAACGATATTAAAAGGAGCTATTACTTTAGCTCTCGGTACCTACATTATTTTCTTGTTTTACTCATATATATATATGTATCGCAGCAATATTAAAACGAGCTTTTTGGGTTAGCTCTCGGCATTTATAGTATTGTTTTTTTTTCTTTGTTGTGTTAAATGCATATACATTTGTTATGTAATAAATTTAGTAGTATACCTTAAGTTTAATTCAATTCCATTGCTACTATTTTCATTTCAAGGTTTAGAGGTAAGTTAATGAATGAAATGTGCACTCTAATTGCTATAATTGCTCCAACACTTTGATAAAGTGGAATTACAGTTGTAACTAGAAACAACTCAAAATAAATATTCAAAGATGTTTTTACTTTTCTTTTAATGTACCATGCGAATTTCAATCCTGCTACACTATTTCTCTAGCATCCCCATGCATATATATATAATTCCACCTTGATATGAGACATGTTAGTATTTAATTATCTATGGAGACTAAGTACCCTCAAGTTTAAACCGACCTTGGTTTAGAATTTCAGGGTGGGTTTCTACTCTATAGATTTCTAGTCTACAACTAAACAAAATATGGAAGGTGAATGCCTTGGAATGGATTTTGTTAAATGTAGTACTAAATAAATCATACCATTCCAATTTCTTTTATATGTAGTCAATTCATACCATAATAATTCAAATTAACGAGAATTTAAGAAAACATACCACTATTGCAAATGACCAACCTCCCAACCTTAGAGTCCTCTTTGTCTCCCATAACTCACCCCCCCAGCCGAGATCACCTCCATCAGCGGATCAACCTCTAATCTACTTAGGAACAGCTTATTTAAGCTCATATTTCCCCCCAAAGCATGTTTCTAATTCGCAAAGTCTAGAATAGCAGGATGCTTTCTTTCCCCGTTTAGCCTAGGCTTCCCATTTGGGACTCTTTAAAGCTTTGTTTTATGCTTTTCCTCGCCTTTTTCAAAGCTTTTCTTACCTCTTCCCAACTACTTTCCTCTTCATTGGGGAAATTTAGATTCCTCCTCGAATCTAAATTAATTTCTTTCAAGGATTTTTGAAAGATTGTGGGGATTTGTTGCCTTATCCATCCTCATGGATTTGGCAAGTGATCTCTAGTTCTCATCTTGGTCAAAATGCCTAATCATTTTTATTTATTTCCTCAAATTAATTATACAAATACATTCACACCATACTTATCCTTTGGGGTCCACTCCCCTTAAGATTTAAATTTCAAATGTCTAATTTTTCTCAAATTCAACAGCGGAAATTGGGGGTGTTACATATTCCCCCCTCCGAAAAATAAACACCGTCCTCGATGTTGTTATTCAACTACTAGAGTTCATTTAAACAAAAAATGGATATTTCTCCATCATTTCGAGTTTCCCTTTCCTAGGTAGCTTTTTGACAGCAAGGTGCTTCCACCGCACTTTTACTGCCGCCACCGTTCGTTTCTCAATTCAATTTCTTCCCGCTCCAATATTTGAAGCGGTTCCCGTGCGAAAACTCCCCTTTCCGGTTCCACCTCGTACAACATTCCAATCAACTATGTGAGAAGCATCATGCACATATATTTTTAATAATGAAATATGAAACACATCATGCACTCTAACATGGGGTGGTAAGGCCGACTTGTAAAGCCATCTGGGTCCCACCCTTTCTAAAATTTCAAAAGGCCCACAATATCTAGGAGCAAGTTTTGCACAACTTCCGACATAAAGTGTGCTCTTTTTTGGGTTTGATGCGCAAATACACATGATCCCCCTTCTTTGAATTCTCAGTGCACTCTTTTCTTACCAAGATAGCTTTTCTCGGCGATATTGTGTTGTCTTGATATTTCTTTGTATCTCGTTTAACAATTCTCTCCATCTCTTGTAAAGCATCGTAGTCCCAACATTAATTTATCTTCTCGGGTTTGGCTCCAACTCAAAGGAGTACGACACTTCCCTTCCATATAGTGCCTCAAACTGGACTCATTTTAATAGAAGATTGGTAATCTGTTATTATAGGCAAATTCGGCTAAATGCGGATACTCCTCCCACTTTGATGGTCTATCCATCACATACATTCTCAACATATCCTCCAAAAATTTGATTCGTCCTTTCGTTTGCACATCGCCTTGAGGGTGATAGAGCGCACTAAAATTCACTTAGTACCCATCCTCCAAACAATCCCTTCCAAAATGCTGTTGTAAACTTAGCATCTCGATCCGAAACAATTACTTTGGGAACTCCATGAAGCCTTACTATCTCCCTTCAGAACACATTTGCTACTTGAGTACGTTTCGAAAGTAGATTTCAATGGTATAAAGTGGGTAGCCTTTGGTTAAAGTGTCTACTACCACCATTATAGAATCATGTTGGTATTTGGTTTTAGGTAGCCCTCGTTATAAAATCCATGGAAACCTGTGTCCCATTTCCATTCTTTGCAATTGGCAAAGGGTTTAAAAGACCCGCCGGATGTTGATGCTCAACCTTGACCAGCTTGACATTCGATACACCTACTTAGATATTACGCCACATCTCTCTTCATTCCCCGACAGTAACAACTTCTTTTTCAAGGTCGTTAACATCTTCTAGTATCCTAGATGTCTCCCGCATAAGGTCGTTTGTGATATTCATCTAAAATTTCTCTTTTTAATGACTCTACATTAGGAATATACAACTTCGTTCTCGTAATATAGTAGCCCTTTTTTTATTTTGCGTGAAATCAGCTTTTATCCCTTTTCCGTAGTTTCACCAATAGGGTTTCATAGTTTGAGTCTTGGCTTGCTTATTTTCTCACCAACTCTTCTATCTCAATCGCCACTACTCCCAATACTGTTTAAATTTTGACAAGCTTTCCTCCTTAATGCATCAGCAACTTTATTTTCTTTTCCCTTGATATGTTTTATGTCCATACCAAATTCAATTAAAAAGGACGAGCCTATCCGGCTTGCCTTGCATTCAGAGCCTCAGTTTGGGAAAAGAAATATTTAAGGCTAATATGATCGACTATCAATGTGAACTTCTTCCCCGTAAGATAGTGCCTCCACATTTTTAAAAGCATGGATAACGATATCGCAAATTCCAAATCATATGCACTATAATTCCGTTCATGCATTTTCGCTTTCTAGATTCATATGCAATAACCGAATTTTTCCCCGCAACGAACTCCTCCCGACTCTTCTCTCGCAAGCATCCGTACATACAACAAACTCTTTATCGGATCAACAATTTTTAATATAGGGGCTGAAATAAATTTTTTTTTAACTATTGTCGAAACTCTTTTCGACATTTTTCGATCCCACACAAACTTGACACCCTTTCTTTGAAATGAAGTGATAGGATGTGCTATGTGCGATAAAAATCTTTCCACAAATCTACGATAGTACCCCTGCTATCCCCATGAATGACCTTATTACTGCGAAACATCGTTGGGACCGGCCATTTCTTTAATTGCTTTTATCTTTTCGTGGTCAACTTTGCAAGGCCTTTTTCGTAAATAATATGACCTAAATATTGAATCTTATCCTTGTAAAATTCACATTTATCGAACTTAGCATATAGCCGATTTTCTTTCGGAGTCTTTGTAACACTATCCACAAATGTTCTCGATGTTCCTCTTTGTTTTTTGGAGTAGACCAAAATATCATCTATGAACACTGAACAAATTTATCCAAATACTTGTTTAACACACTATTCATCGTGCACATAAAGGTGGCAGGGGGCATTTTTCGGACCAAAAGGTAGGACTACAAACTCGTAGTGTCCATACCCGGTTTGAAAGGCCGTTTTGCCGATGTCTTCTTCCTTGATTCCGAAGCCGGTGATAACCGACTTCTTAAGTCAATCTTTGAGAAGAGGCGAGGCCCCTCTCACTTGATAAAAAAGATCATCAATTCTAGGAAGTGGATATCTATTCTTAATGGTCAACTTGTTCAATTGATGATAATCAATGCACATCCTAAAAGTTCCATCCTTCTTTTTAACAAATAAAACAGGTGCTCCCCACGGAGACACACTTGGTCTAATGTAACCTTTATCCAATAATTCTTGCAGCTGCATCTTCAGCTCCATAAGTTCGCGGGCTCATCCGATAGGGGGCTCAGAAACAGGTGTAGCTCCCTAGTACCCGGATCTATGGAAAAGTCAATTTCTCTTTTGGGGGGGGAGATGAGGAATCTCCTCTCGGAAAAACTTCTTTAAATTCTCTTACCATCGGTAACTCATTCAAAATAGATTTTCTTCGAGTCCCTTCTGTTCCACTTCTTCCACATGTACCGCATAAAATTGGTATCCTTTTCTAGCTGTTCTTTTTAATTGTAAGGTGATATTTGTCTTATTGAAATGGATTTTTGGTTTCCCTTTTAGTGTAAAAGGTTTCCCTTCTTCATCCACACACTTGCGAGGGTTTTATCCCGGCAATTCATCGAGCTTTCTTCTTTCCTGAGCCCAATCCATTCCTATCAGCAAATCATAGGATCCTAATGGCAATATGTTCAAATTTACTTCTGTTGGAAAGCCATTTAATTGTATTGCTATTTTGGGCAATTTATGTGTGACTTTTCTCTGAGTTCCGATGGCCGACTCGTACTAACCATGGGCCGCCGAAACTTTTCGAGGTTTAATTTTACATTTTTCTACAATTCCAGGACTAATGTAACTCAAAGAAGCACCCGGATCAATCAAAATAGTAACATAGTGCAGGTCATAAATATTACCCTCCATTTCCACCATGGTTGTCTTTCGATGTTCCGCTTTGCCGATTTTTCCAATGCGCACCGATAGTTGGTATATTTCTAGCTATGTCATTTCATCGTTGTTGCCTCCCGTTCTCTGCTCGATCATATGAATATTTCGATGGTGACAAATTCCTCATCATATGGGGTTCTCCACAGTCCAACATTTCAAAAGTTCCTTCATTCCGATCTGTCCCTTTCCTTTTTTTATTGTTCCCCTCAACTTGTTTTGAAGCCACTTGGGACCGAGCAGTTTGACTTTCTTTTGGTTTATTGAACTTTTTTCCTCACGATGATCTCTACCAAAATTCCTTAAATATGTTGGTTTTTTTCTTTTCCCCTTAAACTCCCCCTTTCTCAACCCGGCTCTTCCCTTGTTCGCACTTTCCTTTAAACTCGTCGATAGCATAATCTTGCTTTTCTAACGATCTTCGTCCATTGTCTTCGGGTTGTCAAACTCAATTTTCTCCTCAGTACACGATGAGGCAAGAAATTCAAAAACCTTTGTACCTTTGCCTTTTCTTCCCTAATGTAAGGGACATATCTCAAATAGAATTGGTGAACTTAGTGACAAACTCATCAATAGTGAGTTGTCCTGTACCTAAGTTCATGGAATTCTTTTAGCTTTGTCATCATAGTAACGCTCATTCAAGTAGCGATTCTTAAACTTAACTTCGAAATCTTCCCAAGTAACTTGTCTTTTCATCAGTGGCATGCACCATCTTTGTCTCTTCCCACCACAATGTAGCTTTTCCTTGTAGTCGATACACAGACTAATGCGGCCTTCGATTACTTTCATATTCATAAACTTGGAAATACTTAATCATGTTCGACAACCAAGCTTCAAACGATCTTCTTCCTTCTCCCCATCATAGGAGGGAGGTTTGATCTTTCTAAATTCTCCCTCGCAATTCTCTTTTTCCGCTTATGTTGATGTCTCAGTCGCATCCTCATCCTCGACTCATCCATCTTTCTTTTCCCTGAACCTTCGCCTTCCCCGGTCCGTGCCGGGAAGTTAGCTCTCCGATGAGCTTCTCCTCGCTCCCTTACTAGCCGATGACAACAAGTCATTCGGCTTCTTAGTTCAACTAATTCTCGTTGCATTCTATGCAACATGGCCATTACCGGGGCATTGGGATCTGGAGTAGCAAATTCGTCACGTATATCCACATAAATTCCTCCCTCTTCAGCCATTTTAGCACCACTGTACACACTCATAAATTTTATTAGTAAAACAAAAAAAACAAAAAAAAATATCTCTACAATGCCCACTAACATTCAGAATTCATTGAGCACAATAATGACAACCCAGTTTTTGCAACTTGGGCTCTGATACCATTTGTAATATCTCCAAGCTTTGAGGAATCTCAATTGTTATTTACATGTTGGCAGAATGCCAAGTTCAGAAATTGGGTATTTATTTCCATCTATTGTTATATTTTTCGCTACCCCTTCAATATCTCCTTTAAATTTAATATCTCTTTTCCACTATCCCTTTTTAATAACATTTAATATTTTCAATGTTTACAGTACACCCATTGTTATGGCCCCTATGTACTTTCATTTCTTATACCACCTATATCACATATATCCCTTATAGGTCAATACATAATACATATATATAAATATATAAACCACCTTTATATAAATAAATAATATGTATGTCAACTTTTATATAACACATAAATATATTTCTTTGGATAACATTATCTTGAATGCACATACCCTTTTTCATAACACACATATATATATACACCCATATGTCTATATGTAAATTTGAAGGCACTCGCATATATAAACACTGCATGCAATATCTATTCACCACGTATCTGGTTATCCTTCGAAAACGATTATATCCGTCCACGCAAGCAAGGCGAATCTATTAAATCATCCAAATTGCATGTAATACATAGTGCACAGTCAATTAACGCCGTATATATATAAACAGAGTTATATACATATACGTGCAGGTTTACCCTCTTATGATTTCAACGTTTGAGTTTTCTAATATATATATATATATATATGGTTTGGCGTAAATTTGGAATTGTCGGAAAACGTGTCTAACCCTAATCATCATCTGTTATGCAGTATTCGCGTTACATTTTTTTTTCCGGATTGGTCGCAGCGTGGCAATTCCTGAACAGTTTATACTGCCACGCGTACCCCCACCGATCACAATGCCGACAATCTGCGCGTTGGCGTAAACCCTATGAACTCCGAATGCAGTTCACTTAGCGACGGTTTGGCACTATAATTGTTTTTGATTGGAAACCGGCGCCCACGCATCTTGTGTTTATACGCATAGTATTCAATACTCGTACTGGTTATGGATTGTATGAGCCACATAACACAGTGTTCGATCCAGCTAGTTTGACGTGTGAGTTGGGTTATAATATTTCGCTGGTTTTTTCTGCTTGCAGGAGCAACGTCTCGCCCGTGAGAAGAAGGTAGCCAGCGGCGGCGTACATCGGCTCTTGTCCAGCAAGAACTCGACGGGTGGATTGAAATTTGTCAGTTCGGCTGGTGCAAGTACTGTGTGCACTGAGCTTTGCTTCCGGAAGTTGTTAGTTCTAGGTTTTTCTCAGTACCTACGTGCATACGACGCTATGCTTCCTCTGCGCCCCTTGATATCACTTGGTACCCTCCTATCGACGTGGCAGGGGTTTATCAATCTACATCGGGATTTTTGAAGTTCTGGGATAGTGGGAATTAGGGTTTCGAGTGTTCTTTTAATTTGAGACTCTTTGGTCGATCTATTTACCAGATCCTTCCTACCTTCATTTGGGGATACAGGATCGTGGCCCTTCATCACTCCCTAGCCTGTTGTTGCTAGTGTACCCAGATCTGATTTTGATTTCCCCTTTATTTTTTTTCTGGTATTATGCTTGACTCTCCTCGGCTTCTTCATCTACATTACGCTGTGAATCCTATGCAGGGAGGTTAAGTTACCTTGAGGGCGTTTTGTATTGCTGAAGGTTTCCAGTGTCAGGTTTCACGTTTTTTTGATTCCCCTCGTTTTTATATTTCCTTACATTTGAAGATCCTTACATCGTTGTTTTTCTTATAATACAGTATCTAATAATCTAAAGTATGTTTGCGCAGAGAGGGCAGGTGGTCGGCGTCTTAGTCTGTTCACTGGAGGCAGAGCTCTAGCCTGTCCTTTAGCGCGTTTTAATCTTTGTTTTATTTTTATCATAGTTTTGCACATCTGCTCGGATGAAACCCTAGTCGTTTAGCTTGTGAGAATGCTAGTTCATTAATTTATCATTTCTGCATTCAATACGTATGGTATGTGCCGGAACCTTTGCAGGCATTTCAGATGGCTATACACCGAGACTCTTTTAAATCTACTTTTTCTACGTCTGAGTGTGGGATCTTAGGATTCTCCACACCTAGATTCAACAGTCGCTACCCAACCGGTGCTCAAATTTCCTCGCACACCGTCTGATGTTCTCGTTTTACTGTGGTTACCATCAACACGACGCAAGGGTGGAAAGGAACCCCTACCCACAGGTAAACCCCTAATTTTCTTTATTCCGGTTGTAGCGTTTTATGCATCAGTTTGGTTGGTATGAATTTTCACCATTCTTCTCTCATTCGAAATCGACAACTATCTGTCAAACTTACCCTATGCCTACGACTATATATTTATGTTAGACGGTCTCAGCTGTTGAGTATCAAAGGCGTTATCATTCGTCAGGTTCTAACTACTTCAATAGTTTTCCTTTCAACTTACTGATGGTATTAACTAATGAGTCATGCGAGGAAAGGGTGCCGAAATATTGTATCGGTCGTCCACCTCCCTTGATGAAAGTTCAACGCTTTTATTCCTGTTGTTTTAATGGTGAAAGAATACCTCCCGAGCGTAGGTCATGTTACGTTGCCCTTGGGAGTTTTAACATTATACCTTTGACCTCTAAAATTTATTTAAATCGATTGCATGAAGCTCACACACACACAGCAGGGAGTTATGTCGTCGGCCATTGCTTTGGTCGCGTTAGCTTATAGTTTAGTTTCGGTTCATCTAATGTATAAAAAGACTCGAAAATGCCGCAGTCTCATTCATGTTTATTTGACGGGGAACTTACGTTTGTTTGTCCTATTTTATGAGTCTCCATAATAAATACTATTTGACCATAACTCAATAGGCCCTTATATGATTCGTGTAGTAGTCTTTTCATCTAATCCTTTTTTTCTGAAACGATATTAAAAGGAGCTATTACTTTAGCTCTCGGTACCTACATTATTTTCTTGTTTTACTCATATATATATATATATATGTATCGCAGCAATATTAAAATGAGCTTTTTGGGTTAGCTCTCGGCATTTATAGTATTTTTTTTTTTCCTTTGTTGTGTTAAATGCATATACATTTGTTATGTAATAAATTTAGTAGTATACCTTAAGTTTAATTCAATTCCATTGCTACTATTTTCATTTCAAGGTTTAGAGGTAAGTTAATGAATGGAATGTGCACTCTAATTGCTATAATTGCTCTAACACTTTGATAAAGTGGAATTACAGTTGTAACTAGAAAGAACTCAAAATAAATATTCAAAGATGTTTTTACTTTTCTTTTAATGTACCATGCGAATTTCAATCCTGCTACACTATTTCTCTAGCATCCCCATGCATATATATATAATTCCACCTTGATATGAGACATGTTAGTATTTAATTATCTATGGAGACTAAGTACCCTCAGGTTTAAACCGACCTTGGTTTAGAATTTCTGTGGGTTTCTACTCTATAGATTTCTAGTCTACAACTAAACAAAATCTGGAAGGTGAATGCCTTGGAATGGATTTTGTTAAATGTAGTACTAAATAAATCATACCATTCCAATTTCTTTTATATGTAGTCAATTCATACCATAATAATTCAAATTAACGAGAATTTCAGAAAACATACCACTATTGCAAATGACCAACCTCCCAACCTTAGAGTCCTCTTTGTCTCCCAGAACTCACCCCCGAGATGAGATCACCTCCATCACAGATCAACCTCTGATCTGCTTAGGAGCAGCTTATTTAAGCTCATATTTCCCCAAAGCATGTTTCTAATTCTGCGTCTAGAATAGCAGGATGCTTTCTTTCCTGTTTAGCCTAGGCTTCCCATTTGGGACTCTTTAAAGCTGTTTTATGCTTTTCCTCAGCTTTTTCAGCTTTTCTTACCTCTTCCCAACTACTTTCCTCTTCATTGGGGAAATTTAGATTCCTCCTCAGAATCTAAATTAATTTCTTTCAAGGATTTTTGAAAGATTGTGGGGATCTGTTGCCTTATCCATCCTCATGGATTTGGCAAGTGATCTCTAGTTCTCATCTTGGTCAAAATGCACAATCATTTTATTTATTTCCTCAAATTAATTATTCAAATACATTCACACCATACTTATCCTTTGGGGTCCACTCCCCTTAGGATTTAAAGTTCAAATGTCTAATTTTTCAAATTCAACACAGAAATTGGGGATGTTACAGATGAGTTTGGAATCGAACCCGTGACCTAACAGAAACGAGTAGTCCCGATCGTCAAACCGCCAACTGCGTTTGGGATTCCTTTGCAGATCATGCATTAAATTACTTCCATTACCATCCAATGCCCCTTCATCCTTCTCTTTTTCCTGCATTAATTTATGATCCCAACCCCCCGAACCCTTGCTCTTCTGAAATTCAGTATTGTTGACTGTGTCTGTAGCGATGGAGACCGAGGCATGGGCTCCCATGTGACCACCAAGAGCTCTTCCTCAGACGAATCTGTAGCGGAAAATCTTGCACAAGTAGCTTGATGGGTGCTCTGCTTCCTGTTTCTTGAACACGTCCATGGCTTGAGTGCTGGGGTACAATATATCCACTTTGGTCATGCTGTAAGTTCTGCAACAACCTTCAGTACCAAGCTTTCTTTCTACACACAGAGAGTATAAACAATAAACCAATGGAGTGATAGTTGAAGCAATTCAGAGTATGGTATGCGTATGAGTTTCTTCAACATGGAGTAGAGCTAAATTAACGAAACCGATAGTTTAATTTCATAAGAAACGTGTCCCCTGAATGGAATAGATTGGATTGGCCCGATTGGAGTGGGTAACTTGCAGTGCAAGGAATGAAAGAGGAAGCAAATTTATTGAGAAAAAACATCGAAATGGACAGTGGAGTGTGGAAGTCTGGTTCACTTTGATACTCTACCACGCACGATTCTTCTCCCATTCACGCGGCCTATGCATTGACCTCACCGGTTTTATCTCCTGATCAGTTCAATAAATAGTCTTCATGGCACTATTCTGTCTTTCATAGCCGAGCTACCCAACCTGGAAGTTCTGGGGTTATGGAGGAACAACTTCACGGGCGAAATTCCTCAAAATCTGGGCCGGAATGGGAGGCTGTTGAACTTGGACCTGTCATTCAATAAATTCACTCGTCCACTGAGCTAGGCCGACTGGTTAAGCTGGACTGATTGTTCCTGCAAGTGAATTACCTAACAGGTCATATTCCTGCCCAATTGGCAAATATCTCTGCTCTCAAATCTCCCGATCTATCTCACAACAACCTGACTGGTGAAATCCCTGCAGAGTTCATGGAGCTACAGAACCTGACTCTGCTATACCTCTTCAAGAATAGTCTTCATGGCACTATTCTGTCTTTCATAGCCAAGCTACCCAACCTGGAAGTTCTGGGGTTATGGGAGAACAACTTCACGGGAGGAATTCCTCAAAATCTTGGCCGAAATGGGAGGCTGTTGAACTTGGACCTGTCATTAAATAAATTCACTTGTCCACTTCCCCCTGACCTTTGCGCTGGTGGTAAGCTCCAAATACTAATCATGATTGATAATGGCTGCATTTTTTTTTTTCTCTCTGGCCTTCACCATTCCATCCATTGTCAAGTTCAGAGCTCTTTTGAACACCAAATCCTCCAGGGAGCTAACATAATTCCAAAGGCTTCATTTCACATGTGAGGATGTATTAGCCTGCCTGAAAGAGGATAATATCATTGGGAAAGGAGGGTCTGGGGTAGTGTACAAGGGTTTGATTCCCAAAGGAGAAGAAGTGGCAGTGAAGAGATTGCCAGCCATTGGTAAAGGCTCCTTTTATGACCATGGCTTTTCTGCTGAGATTCAGACTCTAGGCAAGATTTGTCATCGCCACATAGTCAAATTTCTTGGTTTCTTCTCTAACCAGCAGGCAAATCTGCTTGTCTATGAATACATGCATAATGGGAGCCTATGAGACCTGCTTCATAGCACAAAAGGTGGGCACCTGCAGTGGGACACAAGGTACAAGATTGCCATAGACACTGTAAAGGGGCTCTGCTACTTGCATCATGGCTGTTGTCCTCGGATATTGCATCATGATGTTAATTCCAACAATATCCTGCTGAATTCCAACTTTGAAGCCCATGGTACAGACTTTGAACTGGCCAAGTTTTTAAAATATTTGGGTGAGAATTCTCAGTGCATGTCTTCAGTTGCAGGATCTTATGGCTATATAGCACCAGGTAATTCATTTTTTTTCTATATCACTTTCAGATTTTGTATTTGGATAGAAAGAAATTTAGATAGCATGAACAATTCCAATTTGTCTATTCTCTGTCTAGGCTCTCCTCTGTGCCTTTGGATCAAGTCATGCATGTATTTGATGTTTCCATGAAGTGTGTAGAGGAGAAGAACGAGTATTGACCAACCATGAGGGATGTGGTGCAGAATCTCACAAGCACTCCAACGATCAAAAGAGCCAAAGAGTCATCGTCACCTACCAAACAGGAAAAGGACAACAAAGAGGGTAAACCACCAGCAACATCATCATCTGTGTGGACCAACTTCTTACCATATATTAAATAATTTTGAAGTAAATTTGGTTTTGTTTTTGTAGAGAACAATTGACAAAATGGAGTGGACTACAAGCTATAATTTGTGGTGAATTTGGTTTTGTTTTTCTGTGTACAAACAGTTAACAAAAAAGTTGTGGACTACTAGTGTTTGGGTTTAATATAGAGCAGTGGTGTAGTGGACTCTCTTCAATTCAAGGGAGAATATTACAAATAATTTTAAAATGCATCAACTTTACTGTAAGAATTTTTTCCTGGGTTCTCTATGTATAAATAATATTTTAGGTTAGTATGATCTTTTATGGATGTGATGTTGAGGATTTTATTTTTTTCAAAAAAATTGTGTTAGTGTGAATTTTTTTTTTAAAATTTAAAATGTATTTTTAAATGTATAAATGAATTTAATATTTTTAAATCTGCAACAGATTATACAAAACTTAAACTTACTATTCCAAAATAAAAAAAACCAATTATACTAATATTTCCTATGTGCTTTACAGCGTTTCCTTTGCAACATATGGTGCAATTGCTAGTTACATAACTAATTACATAACAATACTAGTTTCTAACTACATAACATTTTGTAACTACATACATACTCTTTAAGGTTTTTTTTGTGAATGAATATCAAATTTATTCCCTTCAAGAAAACTGCATACATATCCTTAATTAACTAATTGTAGCTAAAAAAATCTTACATGTTTTTTACATTATAATCGTAAACAATTTTCATATAATTTGATGTCAAACTTACTCAAATTTTTATTCTGAAATTTTAAACAAATATTTACACTACATAATTTTAGCTTTTATAATTTTTTTATTTATCAATTCCAAACAAAAATTACAAAAGAAAAAACCCACTCACTCCTTACTGTAGATTATAGTTTTACAAAATTGACACTGTAATTAACAATAGTTTATCATAAAATTTCCCTCCATCCAATATATACTAAGAGTATATTCTAGTTTATAACCCGATCCACAATCAAAGAAAATGGCTAGAAATGTCACAAGTTATCATTCACACAGTGATTTATTGACGTTTTTAGTTGAAATGGTTCCTATTAGATGCATGGTTGCGAGAGAGACTAAAAAATTCAAAATATATATATCTTATGACATCCATATTGTCTACAAAGCATGCAAATTTTCCATCTTATACAACAATTTCTAACATTAACCACTTAATAGTTATAGTTTCTTTTTAGTTGTAAATTTTATGGACATAGCAAAGTGATAAAAGCATTACCTAGAAGGAAAAAAAAAATATCAGTTTTGGTTAGCTTTTAACTATTTGTGGTGGCCAATAGACCTGGTTTCTTTCAAGCAGGTTGAGGCTATAGTAAATTATATAATATGTATAGCAACTTGCTCTTTAAAAATATAAAAATAGAAAGGTGCTACGAAATTTACAAAAAAATAAAAAACAATAACCACTCAATTTACTCTCCAATTTTTGAAACCCCCACCCATGCTGGGGAGATCGCAGTGTGAAATCAAATGTTCTTGTGGTTTTTTTAAAGGGTTCATAAACAAAATGCACAACAACTAGAAATTCAATATATACTAACATTATATTCTAGTTTATAACCTAATCCACAACTAAAGAAAATGGCTATGGATTTCACCAGTTATTAGTTTATAACTTATCCACAATCAAAAGAAAATGGATAGCTATGTCACAAGTTATCATTCACACAGTGATTTATTGACGTTCTCAGTTGAAATTGTTGTGTTGGAGAAATGAAACTGAATTCAATAACTGAAAGATAGATCACTTAGAAACTTTATTGATAAATTATCCGTGTCATTACAAGCCTCTCGGGCCATCTTATTAAACCTAGATACATTTCATTACTCTAACTACATCTCGTTATTTCGTTATTTCAACTACCTAGGTAATTAGTAAATTTACAATATTTGTTGTCACATTTAACAAACTCCACCTTGAAAACAAGTTTTCCTAATGTCCATTCATCATCTTTTCTGCAAGCCAAGAGAAGCAAGACACCATCTCAGCTTCTCTACTGTAACTGGCTTCGTGAATATATCTGCATGATTGTCCTGTGTGTGAACCTTCTTGAGGACTACTTTGCCGCCTTCGATTATATGTCTCACAAAGTGATACCTTACATCGATGTGCTTGGTCTTGCTGTGATATGAAGGATTTGTAGCCAAATGAATAACGCTCTGACTGTCACAAAACACATTCACTTTCTCCTGCGTCCTTCCAATCTCATCAAGCAGACCTTTTAACCAAATTGCCTCTTTGTAGGAATCTGAAGCAGCTATATACTCTGCTTCAGTAGTGGACAAAGCAATTGTCTCCTCAAGCTTTGACATCCAACTGATTACTCCACCTGCAAGAGTAAAAACATAACCTGTAGTAGACCTCCTTTTGTCCAAATCACCTACATAATCAACATCCACATATCTGTATACTGTACCTTCACGACCATCAAAGCTAATGCAATGGTCACTTGTGCCTCTCAAATACCGAAGCACCCATTTCACTGCTCGCCAATGTTCTTCCCCTGGATTTGCCATGAACCTGCTGACAACTCCAACTGCATGTGACATGTCAGGTCTTGTAGATACCATCGCATACATTAAGTTGCCTACCGCATTTGCATATGGTACACGAGACATATACTGCTTTTCTTCATTAGTTCTAGGACTCAAATCCGAAGAAAGCTTGAAATGGGAAGCTAATGGAACATTAACAGGTTTCACATTATTCATACCGAACTTTTCAAGTATTTTCTCCACATACTTCTGTTGTGATAACCAAAGCTTACCATTCTTCCTGTCTATGTGTATCTCCATGCCCAAGATATGTTTTGTCGCTCCAAGATCCTTCATTTCAAACGTCCTAGACAGCTGAGCCTTTAACCTGCTGATTTCTTCCATGCTTTTTCTTGCAATAAGCATATCATCAACATACAACACCAAGATAATGAATATGCCATTGAAACTTTTGAAGTATACACAATGATCATACTCACTTCTGATAAAATTTTGGCTCATCATGAAGGATTCAAACTTGTTGTACCATTGCCTGGGCAACTGCCTTAGGCCATACAATGATTTCCTGAGCTTGCAAACTAATCTTCTGCTGCGACCTTGTACAAAACCTTCTGGCTGATCCATATAAATCTCTTCATCCAAATCACCATGAAGAAAGGTTGTTTTAACATCTAACTGTTCTAACTCAAGGTCCAGTAAAGCAGTTATTGCTAACACAGTATGAATAGAAACAAGTTTAACTACTGGTGAAAATATCTCATGAAAGTCAATACCTTCAACCTGAGAATACCCTTTTGCAACCAATCTCGCCTTATACCTGTCGATACTTCCATCAACTTTTCTCTTCAACTTGAAGACCCATTTGCACCCAACAACGCTTCTCCCTTCAGGAAGTTCTACAAGATCCTAGGTATTGTTCTTGGCTAAGGATTCCATTTCTTCTTCCATAGCCTTTTTCCATACCTCGCTATCTGCATCATTAACTGCTTCCTGATAACAAGATGGTTCCCCATATTTAGTAATCAATCCAAATGATGATGCAGAGTCTTCATACCTTTTTGGTGTTCTTCTTTCCCTCGTAGACCTTCTTAGGGTGACTGGTTGCTGACTGGATTCTGGAATTTCTCCAGTTTCCTCTGCTTCTCCACCTTTTTTAGAAGTCTCTCCTTCCTTTCGACTTTCTGGAAAAGGTACAATCTCTAATTTAATATGCTGACCTAGCGATACTTGCTTCTGTTCAACTCTTTCAACATCTGATTTTAAAAGGGACGATTCATCAAATGTTACATCTCTACTAATGACTATTTTCCGTGAAGTAGGATCCCACAACCTGTATCCCTTCACTGAATAATCATATCCAACAAAGACACAGCATTTTGATTTTGGATCTAATTTTGAACGCTGATTTCTAGGAATAAGAACATAGGCATCACAACCAAAAATCTTCAAATGCGAATAATCACAAGACTGACCCGACCAATCCTCTTCAGGAATTTGACAGTCTATTGCAACCGAAGGTGATCTATTAACTAAGTAACAAGCAGTAGATATTGCTTCTGCCCACAACTCCTTTTGTAGATTAGCATTACTAATCATGATTCTGGCTCTTTCCATAAGAGTCTGATTCATCTGTTCAGCAACACCATTCTGCTGAGGAGTATAAATCACAGTTTTCTGTTAACTATCCCTTCATCCTTACAAAATCGTTCAAATTCTAAAGAGGTAAATTCACCACCATTGTCAGTTCTTAAACATTTGATTGATTTTCCTGTTTTCTTTTCCACCATTATTTTAAATTGTTTAAACACATTAAACACATCAACATTCTTTTTCAGCATATAGACCCAAACTTTTCTGGAGAAATCATCAATAAAAGTTAAAAAATACAAGGCACCTCCATAGGACACAGTAGGAGATGGTCCCCACAGATCAGAGTGAATATAGTCCAAAATCTGCTTACTATTATGATTGCCAGACTTGAATCTTTTTTTACATTGTTTCCCAAACACACAATATTTACAAAAATCCAACTTCAAGGATTTCAAATCAGGAAGTAGCTTGCAATTCATCAGTACCTGAAGACCTTTCTCGCTCATGTGACCCAACCGCTGATGCCATTGACGAGAACCTTCTTCTGCTTTATCTGACACGATTGCTGCTTCACTAACTTGAGTGCTTCCCTTGAGTCTGTATAGGTTTCCGACCTTTTCAGCCTTCATAACAACCAAGGCTCCTTTCGAGACTTTCAGCACTCCATTCTGACCTGTAAACTTATAACCATTCGAATCCAAAACTCCCAAGGAAATCAAGTTTTTCTTTAGATCAGGTACATGCCTAACATCAGATAAGGTTTTAATTGTACCATCATACATTTTAATTCGCACATTTCCTATCCCAACAGTCTGACAAGATGCATTATTTCCCATGAAAACACAATTACTATCTACAGTCTCATATGATGAAAACCAATTCCGGTGCGGACTCATATGATTAGAAGCACCAGAGCCTAATAGCCAATAGTCAGCATCTTGTGAGATATTACATACAGGGAGTGCTTCAGCAATTAAAACCTCATCATCCATACCTGAATAAACCTGATTTTCTTCCTTGTTGTTTTCCACCCCCTTCTGTTTCCAGCAATCCTTTTTGAGATGTCCCGGTTTGTTGCAGTATCAGCATTTTGCTTTACTCTTCTTGCCGCCCTTTGACTTTGATCTGGAAGAACCTCTTGTCTTCCCCCCCCCCGTTCCTTTGAACGACCTCTAGCTACCATGGCTTCAGGTGCAGAAGTCTAAATGCTAGATTGTCTTCGTACCTCTTCAGATAAGAGAGCACCTACGACAGATTCAAAATTTAATGAATCGGCAGTGCTCAAACTGACTGAGGTCACGAAGTGATCCCATGATTCAGGAAGGGAACACAACAAGGTTATTGCCTTGTCTTCTTCCTCCATCTTAACTTCCATATCGGACAACTGACAAACAAGCGTATTAAAAACATTCAAGTGATCTGCAATTTTTGTACCTTCCTTCATCCGAAGGCTGTACAGTTGTCTCTTTAAATAGATTCTGTTAGTCAAATATTTTGTCATATAGAGAGTTTCCAATTTCTTCCACAACCCTGCGGTTGTACTCTCTCCAACGATATTGAAGAGTACTTTGTCTGCCAAACACAACCGAACGGTACTGAGAGCTCGGGCATCCAAGTCCTCCCAGTCCGAGTTTGACATGCTTGCCGGTTTTCAAGTTACCTCGTCAAGTGCCTTGTGCAACCCTTGTTGCACCAGCAAATCCCTAACCTTCAGTTTCCACAGAGAAAAATTGTTTTTCCTGGTGAATTTCTCCACCTCAAATCTTGCGTTTGTCATTTTTGCCATTTCTCCCTTTCCGTTTTTCCCTCCTTAAAAAAAAAATTCCCCTCTTTTCCTAGGGTTTCAAGGGTTTCAAATATTTTATTCTTCTACTAATTTTTTAGAGAAATAAAAATCTCTATCAATTCTTGAAAACTGGGTTTCAAATATTTCCTTCTTCTACTAATTTTTCAGAGAAATAAAAAATCCTTATCAATTCTTGAAAACTGAACCCCCCCCCCCCTTTTTTTAAAAAAAACCCAAAATATCTTTAAAAACAGAAGCTGTTTTAAAAAACTATTTTAAAAGACTGTTCAAGCCCAAACCCTGTTTTAAAAACTGTTCAAATCCTATTTAAAAAAAATTGTTCGAACCCTTTTCTTAAACTGACTGTTAGAGCCCTTTTCTTAAACTGAACAAACATCAAACTGCTCGAACCCTTTTCTTAAACTGAACAAACATCAAACTATTCGAACCCTTTTCTCTTTGTTAAACTTTTACAGGTCACTGAATCCTTTTATAAAAAAATACCTTTAGTAGCAGTGACTTCTTTCAATCGGGCAATGACTGTCTTCTCTGCAGCGTTTTCGATCAAAAAATTTCAATGAGTCTTCTGGCTTCTTTGTAGCAAAACGTGCAGCTTTGCAGCATCCTCAATTAAAAAAAAAATTCGATGAAATCTTCTTGCTTTTCTGCAGCAAAAACGTACAGACTCCTTTCTCACGGCAGAATCCTTTCTCACGGCTACGTGCAGACTCCTTTCTCACGGCTGAGATACGCTGGCACAGTTCTTTGCTCTGTGGGCTCCAAGTTTGACTTCAACGGTAGATGAGTGACTTCTTTTAACAACGGTAGTTCTTCGACGGAACAGGCTCTCCAGCGGAACAGTCGGCAGCCTCTGATACCACTTGTTGTGTTGGAGAAATGAAACTAAATTCAATAACTTGGAGAAATGAAACTGAATTCAATAACTGAAAGATAGATCACTTAGAAACTTTATTGATAAATTCTCCGTGTCATTACAAGCCTCTCGGGCCATCTTATTAAACCTAGATACATTTCGTTACTCTAACTACATCTCGTTATTTCGTTATTTCAACTACCTAGGTAATAAGTAAATTTACAATATTTGTTGTCACATTTAACAAAAATGGATCCTATTATATGCACGGTGGCCAAAGAGACTAAAAAATTCAAAAGAGATATTTCTTATGACATCCATATTGTCTACAAATCATCCAAATTTTCCATCTGATCTCTTATGACATCCATATTGTCTACAAATCATCCGAATTTTCCATCTTATACAACAATTTATCATAATAACCAATCAATTTACTCTCCAATTTTTGAAACCCCAACCCATTCTGAGGAGATCATAGTGTAAAATCAAATGTTCTTGTGGTTTTTTTAAAGGGTTCATAAACAAAACAGACAATGAGAAATTCAATATTGTGGTATAATAGCTAATTTTTGAATCATTGTGAAGAACAAAACATCACATTATCTCACATAATATACCTAATTCTATAAGGATATCAGATGATTACAAGAGTTTTGAATCATGATAACTAGGTGACAACCAAAACTAAGTTGTAGCCACAAGAAAAAAATCACAACAACTCATAGAATATATCCAAGGTTGCAATGAACCCCATACATAATGATGGACCTCATGGGAATTTTAGTGCACATAGAACACCACCCTAAAAATTATATACTCTTGATCAATTTAGAATAACCTAAGATGTGTAGATTGGATGTGTAGGTGGGTGGTACAATAATTGAGAATGCTTCTTAAAGGGTAAGGGAATTTATATACTCTACCCTTCAGCCAAAGCTATAAAAATTGAGACTCGTAGATTATAGATTTACAAAATTGACACTATTTGATTAAGAATAAGTTACAAACATTGGGTATTTAAAAAGTAAAAAGAGACAGTAATTTGTATTTGTATTTTTTAAATGAATATTGTTAAATGTGCAATTGAGTAAAATGAATTAAATTGATATTCTAATTTAAGATATTTATTTTAAAAATTTAAAGTATGGTGAGTTTTGTTTTATTAAGCTTTACTCACTCTAGATGTGCAGAGAATGAGTCTATCTCAAGGCCCAAAGAAGATTATTCTTTCTCTTCATATTCTAGCTTGCACCTTGACACTCCTCTCCTACTCCTTGCACAAATTTAAACTATGAGGCAAAAGGTAGTTGTTCCATATAAGAACATTTAGATATGATAATAAAAATGTGATACTCTATTGTAATTTTCTCTACAAATGTGATGGAAAATGTGCCCTAAATGTTGACAATTTAATGGTTAATGCATTATAAGCTACATGCAAATTTACAGTCTTGTATACAAGATCAAGAAATTTATGCCCAATATCCAACACCATAGAGCAATACATGTTCACCAATTCAACAGTTGCTTCCAAATATCTCCGAGTGTAGAGTTGTTTTCTCAATAAACTTGTTTTTACTACTCTTGAACTGATGAAAGCCATAGTTGTTGCATATAGGAGCATTTAGATCTAATAAGAAAAATGTGATATTGTTTTATAATTTTCTCTACAAATGTGTTGGAGTTATTTTCTCAATAAACTTGTTTTTACTACTCTTGAACTGATGAAAGCCATAGTTGTTGCGTATAGGAGCATTTAGATCTGATAAGAAAAGTGTGATATTGTTTTATACTTTTCTCTACAAATGTGTTGGAGTTGTTTTCTCAATAACCTTGTTCTTACTTCTCTTAAGTGATGAAATTCATCGTTGTTGCATATAGGAGCATTTAACCCTGATAAGAATTGTGTGATACTCTGTTATAATTTTCTCTACAAATGTGATGGAAAGTGTGCCATGAATGTTGGCAATTTCATGGTTAATGTAATATAAATAAATAAAAATTAATTTCTTCTACACAAGATCAAGGCCTATTGGTCAATGAAAACCGTTTAAAACCATGAAAACCGGATATTTTTATTTAATTTAATTTCATAACGGTTTCGAACCCACCACATACATATATATATATATATATATATATATATATATATATATATATTAAAGGTTAAAATATTTTTATTTAATTTAATTTCATAACGGTTTCAAACCCCATATATATATATATATATATATATATATATATTAAAGGTTAAAGGTTAAAAAAGCTTTACCCATTATTTATAGCATTTGATGCTTAAAAGAGAGTAGGTTAACTTGAATTGGTATGAGACTGTGGTGTTTTTTTGGTAAGTTATGGAATATAACTTTAATATGAGAATGTGATTTTTTTTCGATAAGTTATCAAATAGTTTAACCCATAAAGAAATAGGTTAAATATGAACAGATTATTTAAACTTGATAAGTTATTTATATAAAAAAATTATAATAGAAAGTTTGAATATTAATATTAATATTAACGAGTCGTTGAGATATGAATTTTATTTTATTTTATTTCTAGTTCATATCAATCTAATAAATTGTTTTATTTATTTTTATAAATAAGAAAATGTATTAATGTAATTTTATATTAAAATATGAAATAAAATAATAGTTATTTTATTTAATTTTATAAATAAGGAAATGTATTAATGGACTTTTATATTAAAATATGGAATAAAAGAATTTTATAATAGTTATTAATCAGATATTTATAGAAATTTAATGTTTAAGAAAAACATTGATCACGATACATTTCACTTTGAAAAGATTAAAATAATAATAATAATGAATTGAAATTTGATGTCTTTTCGAAGTTAAGATGGATCTAGACTGATTTTATTATTAATTATAAACATAATTATCGATTCTTATTTTATTTTATTTTTAGTTTTAGTTTTATGTAATTTATGGAAGTCAAAATGTTTTATTGATAATTATCATTATAAAATTATTTATTTTGTTTTAATTTAATATAATTTTTAATTTTTTTTATTTTATTTTGACCGAGTTAAAATATTTACAACATATTATAACATATTTCCCATGCCTATGTCCCAAAGGTTAACTAAATTTGTTGATTTCTCATTGCTAAAGCACCTTGCTAATGGGATGTCTTGTGCTAATAAGTTGGTGGGATGTTATCCTTAACAAGTTGGCTGGATGCTATCCTAAAGAGTGCATCTGCAAACAATTACTTTTTAACCTTTTATTATTTTTTAATTGAGGCCACATGTAAATGTTTACAAACATTTACATACAACCATCTCCCCCATACCTTTAACCTTTTATTATTTTTAATTGAGGCCACATGTAAATTTTTACAAACATTTAAATACAACACTCTCCCCCATACCTTTTTTCTTTTAGATTTAATTTTAAAAATGTTATAAATCAGAGGTAGTGAGAGTGGTGATCCTTCACCCCGATTAAAAAATCGAGATACAATATGCTTGGGGATTGGGGGTGGAAACCAATCATCAAATGGAGTTCCTTTCTCTTTGGAAAGTTTTAGAGCTAGCCATTCAAAAGAAGATCCAAAAAGTCATGATATTTGGATATTCATTGATAGTAATCTCGCGAGTTTGGGAGGCTAGATTCTAGCACAATTGTAGCCTCTCTCCCATTTTGTTTCGGATTCTCCTAAAACTTCAACATTGTGAACAAATTGAACTTTATCATGTTCTAAGGAATTTGAGTTCAAAAACACATACTTAACTAATAAAGGAACAAGATGGAACTAAGGGATTATAAAATTGAATAATAGAGTGAGTATATTTTTCGAATATAATGGTTACGTAGATGAAAACACATATGGTCTAGTGGTCATCATTTATTTCCCAGCCTTAGACACCACCCCTCCAGTACTCCTGTCGAACTCGCATCCATAGATGGCATGTGAAGTCACCTCTCAAATTCCATTTGTTTTCATTTCCTTGCATTGGACTTCGAATTTTTAAACGTTCAAGGTGTTTACATTCAATTTGCATCATGTTGGAGCTCTTCCCTCACTTCCTTCATATAAATTTGGACCTCAAAAAAGAATCTTGAAGTCGAATAGAGATGGATGACCGAGGCCTGCATTCAATTGTGACAAGGAAGGGGATCAAAGTTCATGATGGATATGACAATGCTGAACCCTTAGTTAAAATGAGAGGGGGGGGGGGTGGGGGGGGGGCGGGGGTGAATCAGTTTAACACAGTCATGATCTTTTAAACTTTTATGAAACCTTATTTACACCTTCATTTCATATCCAACTTAATATGTGAGTAATATTAGAAGGTAAGCAGCAAGTATTAATATAATATAACAACAGACTTAATATGAGAGCAGCAGGTATTTAGCAGATGACATAAATCAGATCAACACATAAACATCATGCACAGAGACACCAGATATAAGTGGAAACCCATAAAGGGAGAAAACCACATCTTATTATTGTTGTTATGCAAAGGCAAGCTCCAACTCCCTCTCACCACTATTTTTCTGCAGGCACCAACCTACAGGAGGCTCCTACCTCAATTCTGCAAGCTACAACTTGCAAGGAAGCACCAACTCCCTTCAATTTTCTGCAAGCACCAACCTACAGGAGGCTCCAACCTCAATCAGCTACAATTGATAGCTATTAAGCTGCAACTTGATAGGGAAGCTCCAACTTCCTCAATTTATCAAACTAAATGTTTGTTGATTTACCTCAGATATCAACTCTGTTCTGTAGCTTCTCTTTCTGCTCTTCTTCTCTTAATCTTCTCTGCATCACACTTCTATATTCTGCCTTCTCTAGATTTACTCTCTCTAACACACTTTTTTGCATATCAAGATGATATTATTTATAAGGATTTTCTTGTGACTGTTAGCATTCCTTAATGAATTTGGAATGGATAGCCATGCCTCTTTGCCTTCTGCCTTCTCATTTCTTTTCCAGCTCACTCAGAAAAATGTAACTGTAGGTACTTATTTTAATCTAACAGTGGGATTTTGTTTTCTTCCGGAGACTTGCCAATGCATCACAAATAATAAAAAAATAAATTACAATATTAACATTCACATATAATAAAAACTTCAGCTCAACTCATTTAGTGTTTTGGCCCGCTACGCATTTGTCTTTTCTTTGACTGTGTTTTATCTCTTTTCAGCTCTGTTTGCTTTTCTGTCATTTGTTGTGGTGTAACTGCTGCATACGTGTAACACAGCTTTTTATATCAGTGCATTTTGTAAATATCTGTGGCTGCTGATTGTAATTCTGGGTAAATTCCAACCCTTTACACGCAGCAAGTGTCTTGTTGATGTGGCGGGTTCCGCAAGCGGAACATAAATACATCGCAATTGTTTTATATAAAGAATTTCCCTCCACCTTGAGCCGAGGCCTGTGGGTCCACAGACCACGTGGCATATTTTAATACCATTGCAACCATCATTTTATATTTATGACAGCTCTTTTATATATATATATATATATATATATATATATATATATATATAACCCAACTTTTATTACACTAACTGCCTTTCAATATGTCTTTAAATCAAATCTCGGCGTATATAATAAAACTTGTTTAAAACATATAAAAACTCCTTCTGGGCCCACTTGCCACGCTTCCCGATGCAATATATTTCTCCTCCGATTGCGATTGATTGCTCCTGCACCGATTGCAATTGACCACTGTTCATTTTGAAATGCCGATGTGATGAATCACAATTGAAATCTTCCGATTGCGATTGGGTCCTTTGTGATTGTTCCGATTGCGATTGATTGCAATTGCGACTCGAGTACTCCGATGCAATTGACCACTCCTGCTCCAATTCGATCACGACGGACTGCAAATACTTTTTTCTCATGGTTTATAAGCCCATCGGGTCCGAGCTTCAATCTCAATCGCAAGTCTTTTAATATGTGTTCCAACGGTCTGTTTCTTTCCGATGCAATTGGGAAGGGTCCCACCTTATATTACTTTGTTTCTTTGGATCTCACGCTATACATGTAAATACACTGCATATATATATATATATATGCTTTGTCGCTTGGGGTTAAGCGATTCCTAGAATAAGGTTTATGTATTAAATGTAACGCCCGGCTGGGTAAAGATTCTCGGAATTGTATACATATATCCTCCAGCTGAGCTAGCGATTCTCGGAATTTAGTTATATATATATATATATATATATATTCACCTAGTGGGAACAACGATTCTCGGAATAATAGCTGTTTCTCTGCAATAATAGCTGTGTCTCTGCCACTGCTACTTCTGTCGCTCTGCCTCTGCCTTTACTACTGTGATAATGGCTCTGCCTCTGCCTCTACTTCTAATAACGGTTCTGCCTCTATTATATTCGCTTCCTCTGCCTGTCTCTCTCTTTGCTACCTCATTTTCCATCAATGACAACATTTCCAGCAGTCTCCCCCTTTGGCATTGATGGCAATACAATTCCTCTGTTTGTCTGATAGGATCCTTTCTCCTGTTGCTTCCTATTCTTATTGTTGCTTTCTCTTCCTCCCCCTTTGACATCAATGGCAAGGGGTTCGAATTTTTTTATTTTTTTTTTGTGAAGCTTCTATTCTCTGATGTTGTGGTTTTATTCCTTTTCCAATATTTCATGCATTTCCTGAAATTTCCTGACTTTTTACATTGCTGCTATTTTTCTTTGATGCTGTGATTTTATTTATTAATTTTATTTTTCCAAAATTTCATTCATTTATTTTATCTGAGATCTTCTGTCTTTGCACATTGCTCCTTCAATCCTTTGGATTAGATTCTTGTCAGGTTCACCACTGACTCTTTTGCCCCTTTTATTGAATCTTTTATGCTGAATGTATTCTTGCCATAATATTTTTTATCCTGAGGACCTGTTTCATGCTTCCCTTGCTTGCAAATCTCCCCCTGGGAATGATATTTTCGTTTCTGTTCTCCCCCTGAAACTGTGCTTTCTCTTCATATTAGAGAGTAGCATCTACAGATACTACCCCTAGTCTGTCTCTTAAATATTCAAATGGTTCTCTAGCAAGCGGTTTAGTAAATATATCTGATGTCTATTCTTTTGTTGGTACATACTCCAGTTTTACTATCTTCTGAGCCACTTGTTCTGGGAGAAAATGATACTTTTTTTTTTATCTAGAGGAATCGGCAACGGCGGAGGTATCGTACTTGTGTAACACAGGGTCGAATCCCCCCGAATACCACTATAACCCCTAGGAGAGCGATCGCAGCGCCCGCAACCACGGCTCCCGGGTTATCGGCCTTGTGGCCGGGGATTGAACTCGTGACCTGCTCAACGGCACGAACGCCTTAACAGAACGTTCGCTGACCACGCCTTATCTACAGATACTACCCCTAGTCTGTCTCTTAAATATTCAAATGGTTCTCTAGGAAGCGGTTTAGTAAATATATCTGTTGTCTGTTCTTTTGTTGGTACATACTCCAGTTTTACTATCTTCTGAGCCACTTGTTCTCGGAGAAAATGATACTTGATTGGAATATGTTTGGTTTTTTAGTGAAGCACAGGGTTTTTAGATATACTTATAGCACTTGTATTATCACATTTGATTGAGATAGGTTCTTTGATGCTTACCTTCATGTCTTGGAGGGTTTGCTTCATCCATATGACTTGTGTACAACATGCTGCTGCTGCTATATATTCTGCTTCTGCTGTAGACAGAGAGATAGATGTTTGTTTCTTGCTTAACCATGCCACTAAACTTTCTCCTAGATAGAAAGCACCTCCACTTGTGCTTTTCCTGTCATCCACACAACTGGCCCAATCTGCATCTGTGTATGCTGTCAAAGTGAAGCTTTTACCTTTAGGATACCAAAGTCCATATTGTGTTGTTCCTTGTAGATATCTTAATATTCTTTTTACGGCCAGAAGATGGTTTTGTTTAGGTGCTGATTGATATCTAGCCACTAGTCCTACTGCTAGCATGAATGTCTGGTCTTGATGTAGTCAGATACAACATACTTCCTATCATGGACCTGTAGAGTTTTTGATCTATATTAGCAGACCCATCATGAGCACACAGTTTACATCCTGTGGTCATGGGAGTTGACGCAGGTTTGCAGTATTCCATTTTGAACTTTTTTAACATTTATTTTAAGTACTTTTCCTGTGACATGAATGTACCTGTGTTCTTTTACTGAATTTGAATTCTTGAGTAGAAACTGAGCTCTCTAATCACGGACATTTGAAACTCTGATTTCATCTCTTTTGCAAATCCTTTTTCTAGTTCATCTCTGTTGCTTCCAAACATAATGTCATCAGCATATACAACAACAATCAGGAGTTCATTTTCATGGGCCTTTATATATAGATTACTGTCTACTCCACCTCTCTTAAAGCCTTGTTTTTGCAAATATTTATCCACTCTTTAGTACCAAGCATGAGGAGCTTGTTTCAGTCCATATAGGGCCTTCTTCAGTCTGCACACATAATCTTCTTTGTCTGTCAATGAGAAGCCTTCTGGTTGTTCCATGTAGACTTCTTCTTCTAAGTCTCCATTCAGAAATACAGATTTTACATCCATTTGATATACCTTGAAATTTTGGTAGCATGAAAATTCCAGGAACATTCTGATAGCTTCCATTCTGGCTACAGGGGAAAATGTTTCATCATAATCAAGTCCTTCGACTTGTGAATATCCTTTGCAGACCAGTCTGGCTTTATTTCTGATTACTTGTCCTTTCTCATTCATTTTGTTTTTGAATACCCATTTTGAACCAATAATATTTTTCTCAATTGGTCTAGGAACTAGTTCCCAGGTATTGTTCTTTTCAATTTGGTCCAATTCCTCATTCATTGCTTTTACCCAAGACTTGTCCTTGCTGGCTTCTTCAAATTTATTTGGCTCTATTTGTGACAACATGGGTATGTATACCTCTTCATTTTGTTCTGTTAGCTGCCTTCTTGTCTGGACCCCTGCTTTCTTATCTCCTATGATTTGATCTTCGGGATGATTCTTCTGAGTGTATCTTGAGGGGGCTTTCGAGCTCAGCTCTTCATCTTCTATAGTCTTGCTTGTTTCATCATCATTCTGGTCTTCTTCTCCATGGTTATTTGATGGATTGCAGCAGTCATTATCTCTTGTATTGTTTTGAATTTCTTCATCAAATCTCACATCAATGCTTTGTACTATTTTCCGAAGAATCTTGTTGTAGCACCTGTACCCTTTGCTTTTGGATGCATATCCTAGAAATATTCCTTCATATGCCCTTGCATCAAATTTTCCAAGATTTCATCATTATTCTTTATGTAACACTTGCTACCAAAGATTTTGAAATGTTTGATTGAAGCTGGCTTTCCATGCCACAGTTCGTAGCGAGTCTTGTCACTGCTTGGCCTTAAGTGAGCTTTATTAAGGATATGTACTGCTTTGTGCACTGCTTCTGCCTAGAAGGTTTGAGGAATATTGTTCTCTTGCATCATGGCTCTGGCAATTTGTTGAACATATATGTTTTGTCTCTCTGCTACTCCATTCTGCTGAGGTGTCCTTGCAATAGTAAATTGTTGTTTTATGCCATGTTCATTGCATAAGTCAGCAAAGTCATAATCTGTGAATTCACCTCCTCTGTCTGATCTGATGCATTTCAGCTTGCATCCTGTCTGATTTTCAGCTAATGCCTTAAATATTTTGATTTTGTCCAGAGCTTCCGATTTATTCTTCAGAAAAGCGACCCATGTCATTCTGGAGAAATCATCTATTATCAGCATGAAGTAGGATTATCCACTTGGTGTTTTAGTTCTTGCAGGTCCACACAGATCCATGTGCACAAGCTGGAGTGGTCTTCCTGTTGACAACTCCTCTTTGGCCTTAAAGGATGTGCGGGGCTGTTTACCCAATTGACAAGATTTGCATATGGTATTAGAAGGCATCTTTATTTCTGGCATGTCTCTGACTGCTTTCTTTTTACTCAGTCTGATGATATGATCGAAGCTGAGATGTCCCAATCTCCTATGCCATAACCATGACTCCTCAAGTTTGCTAAGATGGCATGCTTCATCTTCCTCTTTCTTAATGTAAACATTGCTCTCTGTTTGAACACCTTTGAGTAGAGTCTTACCGGTGGTGCTTGATCTGACTTCACAGTCTTGTGCTCTAAATAGAACTTCGCAACCTTTGTCACACATCTGACTGACACTCAGTAAATTTGCTTTCAGCCCATCTACAAATAGTACATCTTGGGCCTTTCCTCTGCCATTGTCTATGCTGACTGAGCCTTTTCCCTTCATCTTACCTAATTTGTCATTGCCAAAAGTGACATTGCCAGATTTATTTTCATCAAGAGTTATAAACTTGCTTCTGTCTCCAGTCATGTGTTTTGAGCAACCACTATCCAAATACCACTGGCTTTTCAGGTCTTGAGTAGTTAGAGCCAAGTCACATTTATTCACCTTCTTTATCCACTGGAGGCATCCTATTGTTTGGTATCTTTTGTGAGGTGATGAACTATATCTTATTAGAGGACATTTAGAGGGTATATGTCCAACTTGATTGCATACACAACATTTGATCATAGTTTTGGTAGAATTATGAGTATGACCAAAATTTATTTGATTCATAAACCTTCTTGAGGGGTTTAACATCAATATTTGTCCATAATTTCTACACTCAATGATTTTATGGCCAAATTCCTTACAATAAAAACAGTAACCATAGAAACTATTTGTATACCTGATGTAACGTTGTCTCTTCCATTTGGTTGCTTGGGGTAGTCTCTTCAATGTTTGCATCTTTTGTTGGTTTGAATTACTCCTCCTTGCATGAAAATATGCAGCAATGTGTCCCAGCTTGTGGCAGACATAACAGGTGGCATTATTTATTGGAGGGAAGAATCTCCTTTGATGGTTTCCAAATTTTACATATTCAGGGGTCTTAGTATTTATTACATTCTTTGCCACTAATGGTTTCTTCTGATCTTTGTCTTCCTTATTGCAGATTCCTTCTTTTGTAGGAATTGTTTGAGCTGCTTCATCATTCTTCTTTGATTTTACAAAAATAATTTCTCTGTCAACCTTTTCTTTTCCTTTACTTGATTCTCCTTCATAACCTATTCCAGTCTTTATCATAGGGGATCTTTGAGCAACCAGAATTCCATTCAACTTACTAGAGATTGTTGTTTGAGAAGAGTTTATAACCACTTTCCTTTGAGCATTTTCTAATTTCTTCCTGAGACATACTACTTCTTCTTCCAAATTTTCTTGTACTTGGCTTCTTCTGTGGGAGCCTCATTTCATAGGCTGTTAGATTTCCACGTAGCTGGTTCATGGTTAAGGTCTCCCAATCAGCTGTTTCTTCTATTGCAGACACCTTTGGATTAAACCTAGATGGAAGGGATCTTAGAATCTTTTGTACAATTATACTTTCTGGCATTTTTTCTCCAAGAGCTTTCATATTGTTAATAATTTCTGTAGCTTTTAGGAAGAAACTGGCAATGTCTTCATCATCATTCATTTTTAAGTTCTCAAAATGGGCTCTATAGACTTGAAGTTTGGCAGTCTTTACTTTCTTGTCTCCCTCATGTATGTTCTCAAGATTATCCCATATTTCTTTAGCAGAGTCTTTGTGCATTACTTTAATAAACTCTGCTTCACATAATCCATTCAAGATGGCATTCATGGCTTTTGTGTTAGCCACAAAATCTTGTTTTGTTTCTTTCTCTGTGTCAGTTGCCTTTGGAGCATATCCTAATTCCACTGCAGCCCATACTTCTATTCCTAGAGACATTATGTATGTCCTCATTCTGATTTTCCAGAAAGCATAATTTTCACCAGTGAAGAAAGGGGCTTTATTGGTTGAGCATCCTTCTTTACTAGCCATCTTGGGAACCTAGGATCTCCTTTCAGCTGTTAGACTGGTACTAAGGAACCTGGCTCTGATACTAATTGTTGAACCCTTAGTTAAATTCTCAAAGTTTCTTGAGTTTAAAGCACCGATGGAGAAAGACACGTGGAAGCAAGTGAAGGCTCTTACGAGCGACAATGGTGGTGAGTAAATCTCTAAAAAATTCAATAAATTCTATAGCAAATAAGGAATTCAAATAGAACTGATAGCACCTCATAACCCACAACAGAATGGGGTTGATGAGAGAAATAACTGAACAATTGTGGGTGCAGCACGAGTGATGCTACATGATCAGGGCCTACCATTGCATCTGTGGGTGAAGGCATGCAACAAAATGGTATATGTGAAAAATTGTTGTCCTCATAGAATAATTGGCGCGAGTACACCAGAAGAGGCTTTTATTGGTAAGAAACCCGATGCTTTACTTTTTAAGATTTTTGGCTCATCTGTTTATGTGCATGTGTCCAAAGATGCTAGGAAGAAGTTGGAAACAACAACTGAGATTGGGATATTTGCGAGGTAAACTGAAACTCTCCACAACTATCAAGTGTATTTTCCAAACAACAGAATGATTATTGTGTGATGGGATATAAAATTTGATGAGGATAAATCCATGTGATTGTCCCTTGAGAGGGAGCTAGATTTGCATTTAGAGGAGGAACTCTTTGTTCCCAAGGATGAGCCTCAAGATGTGGAGCAGCCACATGTAGAGGATCATGGAGTGGTAGGAAACACTCATGTTGAGCCATCCACCAGAAATGGCAGAAGGCGCACCACGGAAGCTGATAGATTGAGACTTGATGCAACAAATAATGTAGGAGCCCCTACTTCACTGCGCAGATGGAAACAGTCTCCTGACAGGTTTACTGGATACATGGCTCTTATAAGAAAGTGTATTGTGACAGAACCATCTTCCTTTCAGGAAGCAGTGTAGAAAACAACTCGGGTTGATGCTATGGTAGAGGAGTATGACTCCATCATCAAGAACAGTGCATGGAAGGTAGTCCCAAGATCAGTTGACAAATTAGTGGTTGGATCTAGATGGAATTACAAGGGAAAGCAAGCTGCTGATGGGAGTCTGGAGAAGTACAAGTCCAGATTTGTGGCCGAGGGATTCTCACAGATTGAGGGGAACGACTATGATGAGGCCTTTGCACCAGTCACAAGGTATTCTTCCATTAGATCTATCCTTGCACTCTTAACGCAGATAGGGTGGTGCATTCATCAGATGGATCTGAAAACTGCATTCCTCAATGGAGTTATTGAGGAAGAAGTGTACATAGATCATCCAAAAGATTTAGAGATCTTCAACAGTGAATCACATGTCTGCCGACTCAAGAGAGCACTGTATGGGATGAAACAAACTTCTCGTGCTTGGTACACTTGGATTGACAACTATTTCACCGAGTTGGGCTTCACCAAAAGTGAAGTGGAGAAAGCCATAGATTTTAATGTTGCACCGATATTGCTTACCAAATATTTTTGAATGTATTCATGCATTTTTCCACAACTTGTATTAGTGAGCTCACTGAGACAAATATCTTTCCTTTGGTTTTCTATAAGACTCCGGTGATCAAAAATCCCCTCAATAACCTTTGAAAGTATCTAGCATTAGTTCCAACTACTATTGATGACGTTCAAATATATTTTGTTTGACTTCCTTTTTTGTTGGTGTCAACATATATTGCACAATATCTCATCTCCAAACATATGAAATGCAAAATCATATGAATAAGGGAGGACAGGCCTTGATCTAAGTAGCCTGTGGAGTGCATTTGTTAGCCACCTATAGTCAGATTCCTTGCTTTCTAAATCTAAAATTTTCTTCTCTAACAATTCTAGGCATATTAAATGAGAATGGATGAGAGTACGAAAAGACACTAAATGAAAGTAAGGTTATATTGACACCAACATCAAAAGAATGCTCTGAGAAATATTGACACCAATAGAAAAAGAATTGAAAATAACCATTTTGAAGATGAACAATAGTAGGTAGAGGGAATCGTTAAAAGACTTTAAAGATGATCAACTGATTTTCGATCCGACTTTCCTCAGTGATGCATGTTGTAAAAATGTATGAGGGTAGTCAAAATGATGTGTTGCATGAACACATCCAATTGTTGCATATAACTCCAAGGGTGTTCAAAAACTATGAGATACATGATGGATAAGACAAGACACATTAAATCATGATATATCTTTCAGCTGGTGTATTAAAGGGTTTGTAACTTTAATCTCAAGAACATCCATTTTATAATTTGTTTTAACCAATGGTATATCTTAATGACCAACACAAACACATTATTAACTATGGTTGATAGAAGCACAGAGGTGTTAAATATAACTAAATTTTGCAAACTAATTATATTAAAGGGTTTGTAACTTTAATCCAGAGAACATCCAGTTTATAGTTTGTTTTAACCAATGGTTTATCTTAACCAATGGTATATCTTAATGACCAACACAAATACATTATTAAGTATGGTTGATAGAAGCACAGAGGTGTTAAATGTAGCTAAATTTTAAAGACAATTTTGGCTCACATCTGTTTGAATCAACCCTATGACTATCATTGTCAAAGTTTGTTTACATTTTCAATCTATTTTTCATGGATTATTAATACATTGATTGACTTTCCCTTTTATAAAAATTTAGAATATTTTCTCAGTGAGAACATTATTTTATTAATTAAATAAATTATTATTAATAATTTAATTTTATATCTTATTCTACTAAGGAATTAAATTATTGGTAACAGTGAAAAAATCCATTTAATTAAAAAAAAAAAAAAACTAAACATACACTTCATCCAAAATCTCTATAGTTTAAAACATTTAAAATAAATAATGCTAATCTAAATATAAATGAGATAGAACCATGTTTTTCTTTCAACTCAGCGAAATTGTGTTTGCTAGCTTCTGGAGTGATTCAACACCCTAATTGTGTTTTCTAGCTTCTGAGTGATTCAACACCCTAATTGTGTTTTCTGCCTTCTCGAGTGATTCAACACCCTAATATAAGATTGTGTTTGCTAGCTTATGGAGTGATTCAACACCCTAATACAGAATTGTGTTGGATTGATTCAACACCCTAGGACAGGAGGTTCATTGTAAAGGATGCAATTTCCACTTGAGCTCTTCTTGGTTACATGTTTCTTCAACCAAATATTTTCATTTGTAGTAATTGTTGCTTAAAGAAACGATTTTATTTCTGCCCTTAGAAGAAAGAAGAGGTCCCATCTTCTTGCAAGGTAAGGTTGTGGCCGTATAAATCCTATGTCATTTACATTTACGTGGAGAAGAATGTGAATGCAAAGAAATCAACTTTCTTGAATTTGAAGTTCCACAAGCGTATAAATTCGATGTTTTACAAGTTGTAAAATGTCAAATTTATAAATGGGATTTTCCTTCCCTTACTTTTAGGGAAGAAAGAAAAATTTCAGAAAGAAAAAAATTAAATAACGATTATTACAAATGCAATATTCGTTTGGCTTCCCATGAGCTTGACATCAATGGTACTGCATAATTTGAAATCAATAAGAAAAAACATACCGACAATACTATAGAATGTGATATTGGTAAGAAATATTGTACATCATTGTGGGATCTAGGGTAGCATTCCCTTCTCATTGCCCACTGCTCATATTAAGGTTTTGCTTCTTCTTGCATGATAGCATCCACAGAATATGAAAAGGTTTGCCACGGAATCGTAAAGGATTTGTTGATAAGCGGGGTTTAGGAGGATTTGATGAGCCGCGATGAGCCTTCTTCCTCTATGCATGTCTCTGCACAGACCATCCAGATCATCACACAAGATTCTTTATTGCTAGCACAGAGAGAGGTTCTACATAAGATGATAGATATCTTTCATGTAAAGGAAAAACATGCTCGCGTCCTCTTAATCCACAATTTACAACGATTGCCTACACAGATTTGAGTGTTTGTTTTCGCAAGCGGGTGTTGCGACTATTAGATCGCATTAATCTACAAATTCTGTAGTTATTGAGGATTTTTTTTGGTTAATGAGTATCAAAATTATTTCTTTAAAAAAAACTATATATATATTTTTAATTATCTAGTTGTAGGTAAAAAATCTTACATGTTTTTTATTCTATAATCATAAATAATTTTCATATTATATGATGTTAAATTTACTAAACTTTTTATGGTGAAATTTTAAAGAAAGTTTTTCACATAATTTTTTTTTATTTTTCAATTCGAAACAAAAATTACAAAATAAAAAACTTACTCAGTCTTTATTGTACATTATAGTTTTACAAAATTGACATTAAGTAATTAACAATAGAGTTAGTTGAGAAAGCTCTAAGAGGTTTTTTTTGTACAAGTTTTATCATAAGTTTTCCGTCCATCCAATATATACTGAGAGTATATTCTATTAGATGCATGGTGGCCAGAGAGACTAAAAAATTCAAAATAAATATCTCTTATGACATCCATATTGTCTATCAACCATCCAAATTTTCCATCTTATACAACAATTTCTAACAATAACCGCTCAATTTACTCTCCAATTTTTGAAATCCCCACCCATGTTGGAGAGATCACAATGTAAAATGAAATGTTCTTGTGGGTTTTTTTAAAGTGTTCATTAAAAAAATTAGACAACGAGAAATTCAATATTGTGGTATAGCAGTTAATTTTTGAATCAATGTGAATAAAATAAATCACATTAGCTCAATAAAAAATAAAAATAAAAATAAAATAATAAAATAAAAATAGTAAAATAAAATATTAATAAACTATAAAAACAACCCATGGTATTGACCCCTGGTATTCATGTGGAACATAGTTTATTTACAGAGGGAAATTAAGATGGCATAGATCAATCTTAACTTTGAATCTACCAAGAGCCAAGAGGGATCATATGTCTTGATATGCAAACCTCTTTTAAAGTAAAAAGAGATTTGATCCCTTTGAGAAATAAACTAATTATTTAATCAAACTATTTTTAAATGTTTATAAATTAAATAAAAAACACTGACATAATGGTAATTAACATTTTAACTAGGTCAAAATACAATAAAAAAAAAAAATAATAAAATAAAATATTAATAAACTATAAAAACAACCCATGGTATTGACCCATGGTATTCATGTGGAATGTAGTTTATTTAAAGAGGGAAATTAAGATGGCCTAGATCAATTTTAACTTTGGATCTACCAATAGCCAAGAGGGATCATATGTCTTGATCTGCAAAACTCTTTTAAACTAAAAAGATAATTGATCCCTTTCATAAATAATATAGATCTAAACTAATTATTTAATCCAATTATTTTTAAATGTTTATAACCATTATTCTTTTAAAATTTTACTTATTAAAATGTATTTAAATTTTCATACATCCAAATATATATTTTTTATTTTTCTATTTTATTTTTGTTACAACTATTTTATTATTCCAAAAAGACATGGTTTTTTTTTGTTATATATTATTTATGTTACAACTGTTTTATTATTCATGAGTAGTATTTTTTAATATATATAAAACTAAATTAATAATGAATTTTTTTAAAATATGTGATCTTTTTTAAATTTCCAAATTATTTCATAGAAGATGGTTTTGAATTCTCATAATTCTCATTTCTTAAATAACACTAAAATTACCTTTAATTACTTAATTGTAATAGTTTCTAAGTACATAACTGTTTGTAACTACATACATACTCTTTAGGATTTTTTTTTTTGTTAATGAATATCAAATTTATTTTAGCTAAAAAATCTTACATGTTTTTTACCTTATAATAATAAAAAAATTTCATATTATATGATGTCAAACTTACTCAACCTTTTATTCTGAAATTTTAAACAAAGTTTTTCACTACATAATTTTAGCTTTTATAATTTTTTTTATTTTTCAATGGATCATATTAGATGCATCATGGCCAGAGAGACTAAAAAATTCAAAATATATATCTCTTATGACATCCATATTGTCTACGAACCATCCAAATTTTCCATCTTATACAACAATTTCTAACAATTTTTGAAACCCCCACCCATGCTGGGGAGATCACATTTTAACTGGGTCAAAACAGACCATGAGAAATTCAATGTTGTGGTATAATAGCTAATTTTTGAATCATTGTGAAAAACAAAACATCACATTAGCTCAATAAAAAATAAAAATAAAAACAAAATAATAAAATAAAATAATAATAAAATATAAAAACAACCCCCATGGTATTGACCCATGGTATTCATGTGGAATGTAGTTTATTTAAAGAGGAAATTAATATGACCTAGATCAATCTTAACTTTGGATCCTACCAAGAGCCAAGAGGGATCATATGTTTTGATATGAAAACCTTTTTTAAAGTAAAAAGAGAATTGATCCCTTCACTAAATAAACCAATTATTTAATCAAACTATTTTTAAGTGTTTATAAATTAAATAAAAATATTGACATAATGTAATGAACATTTTAACTAGGTCAAAATACAATAAAAAATAAAAATAATAAAATAAAATAAAATAATAATAAACTATAAAAACAACCCATGGTATTGGCCCATGGTATTCATGTGGAATGTAGTTTATTTAAAGAGGGAAATTAAGATGGCCTGGATCAATATTAACTTTGGATCTACCAAGATCCAAGAGGGATCATATGTCTTGATATGCAAACCTCTTTTAAAGTAAAAGGAAAATTGATCACTTTGATAAATAATATAGATCTAAACTAATTATTTAATCAAACTATTTTTAAAAGTTTATAACCATTATTATTTTAAAATTTTACTTATTAAAATGTATTTAAATTTTCATACATCCAAATATACATAGTTTTTTTATTTTTCTATATTATTTTTGTTACAACTATTTTATTATTCAAAAAATACATGGTTTTTTTTATTATATATTATTTATGTTGCAATTGTTTTCTTATTCATGAGTGGTATTTCTTAATATATAGAAAATTAAATTAATAATGAAAATTTTTAAAGTGATTTATCTTGAACAATAATGATGAATGTTCATAATTCTTACTTCTTAAATAACACTAAAATAATCTTTAATTACATAACTAATTACATAACAATAATAGTTTCTAACTACATAACATTTTGTAACTACATACATACTCTTTAAGGGTTTTTTTGTTAATGAATATCAAATTTATTTCCTTCAAGAAAACTGCATACATATCTTTAATTAACTAATTGTAGCTAAAAAAATCTTACATGTTTTTTACTTTATAATCGTAAACAATTTTTATATTATATGATATCAAACTTACTCAACTTTTTATTCTGAAATTTTAAACAAAGTTTTTCACTACATAATTTTAGCTTTTATAATTTTTTTATTTATTAATTTCAAACAATAATTACAAAAGAAAAAACCCACTAAGTCCTTAGTATAGATTATAGTTTTACAAAATTGACACTATGTAATTAACAATAGAGTTAGTTGAGAAAGCCCTAATATAGAATAGAATTGATCCCTTTGATAAATAATATAGATCTAAACTAATTATTTAATCAAACTATTTTTAAAAGTTTATAACCATTATTCTTTTAAAATTTTACTTATTAAAATGTATTTAGATTTTCATACATCCTAATATACATAGTTTTTTTTATTTTTCTATATTATTTTTGTTACAACTATTTTATTATTCAAAAAATACATGGTTTTTTTTATTATATATTATTTATGTTACAATTGTTTTATTATTCATGAGTGGTATTTCTTAATATATAGAAAATTAAATTAATAATGAAAATTTTTAACATTATTTATCTTGACCAATAATGATGAATGTTCATAATTCTCATTTCTTAAATAACACTAAAATAATCTTTAATTACATAACTAATTACATAACAATACTAGTTTCTAACTACATAACATTTTGTAACTACATACATACTCTTTAAGGTTTTTTTTGTGAATGAATATCAGATTTATTCCCTTCAAGAAAACTGCATACATATCTTTAATTAACTAATTGTAGCTAAAAAAATCTTACATGTTTTTTACTTTATAATCGTAAACAATTTTCATATAATTTGATGTCAAACTTACTCAACTTTTTATTCTGAAATTTTAAACAAAGATTTACACTACATAATTTTAGCTTTTATAATTTTTTTATTTTTCAATTCCAAACAAAAATTACAAAAGAAAAAACCCACTCAGTCCTTACTGTAGATTATAGTTTTACAAAATTGACATTGTAATTAACAATAGTTTATCATAACCTGATCCACAATCAAAGAAAATGGCTAGAAATGTCACAAGTTATCATTCACACAGTGATTTATTGACGTTTTCAGTTGAAATGGTTCCTATTAGATGCATGGTTGCGAGAGAGACTAAAAAATTCAAAATATATATATCTTATGACATCCATATGGTTTACAAAGCATGCAAATTCTCCATCTTATACAACAATTTCTAACATTAACCACTTAATAGTTATAGTTTCTTTTCAGTTGTAAATGTTATGGACATAGTAAAGTGATAAAAGCAGTACCTGGAAGGAAAAAAAAAATATCAGTTTTGGTTAGCTTTTAACTATTTGTGGTGGCCAATAGACCTGGTTTCTTTCAAGAAGGTTGAGGCTACAGTAAATGATATAATATGTATAGCAACTTGCTCTTTAAAAATATGAAAATAGAAAGGTGCTATAAAATTTACAAAAAAATAAAAAACAATAACCACTCAATTTACTCTCCAATTTTTGAAACCCCCACCCATGCTGGGGAGATCACAGTGTGAAATCAAATGTTCTTGTGGTTTTTTTAAAGGGTTCATAAACAAAACACACAACAACTAGAAATTCAATATATACTAACAGTATATTCTAGTTTATAACCTAATCCACAACCAAAGGAAATGGCTATGGATTTCACCAGTTATTAGTTTATAACTTATCCACAATCAAAGAAAATGGATAGTCATGTCACAAGTTATCATTCACACAGTGATTTATTGACGTTCTCAGTTGAAATTGTTGTGTTGGAGAAATGAAACTAAATTCAATAACTTGGAGAAATGAAACTGAATTCAATAACTGAAATATAGATCACTTAGAAACTTTATTGATAAATTCTCCGTGTCATTACAAGCCTCTCGGGCCATCTTATTAAACCTAGATACATTTTGTTACTCTAACTACATCTCGTTATTTTGTTATTTAAACTACCTAGGTAATTAGTAAATTTACAATATTTGTTGTCACATTTAACAAACTCCACCTTGACAACAAGTTTTCCTAATGGCCATTCATCATCTTTTCTGCAAGCCGAGAGAAGCAAGACACCATCTCAGCTTCTCTACTGTAACCGGCTTCGTGAATATATCTGCATGATTCTCCTGTGTGCGAACCTTCTTGAGGACTACTTTGCCGCCTTCGATTATATGTCTCACAAAGTGATACCTTACATTGATGTGCTTGGTCTTGCTGTGATTGTCACGTCTCCCAAACCCATCCTTCTTTTTTTTTTTTTTTTTTTTTTTGGGATTAGGTTATTATTTAATAACATCCATTATACCTCAGGGTTACTCCTCCTAAATTTCTTAACTACTCTTCTAAAATTGGTTCATTTTACTCTGAATGAGATTCAACAGGTCTCTCTTAAGGTCTATATTCATAATAATGTCTATATTCATCACCCCTATGATGAGTGCTACCCATATAACATAACTTAATATTCTCCGCTTTATGCGTCGATAACAATTATAGTTTTTATACTGCATCAGCCACAATGCAGACGGTTATCCGGGGTTTAGATTCTTTTCAGTACTTACAGACAGCCCTGGAATACAAGAATTTTCATGAGGATTTTTGGGCTTAACCTCCCCTCTTCTCAGTTCATATAGTAGACTTATATATCTACATATTTTACCTTGTATGTCTCAGGTTTTCTGTGCAGGATGATCACTAGGCCCTTAATCAAACTTCCCAGTTTGTCGGCCTGCTAATATGTTCAATATGTTAAAGTTTCAGCATCGAAGTATAGATGTATGCCTCCTCGCATACAGCTATCTCTACGAAGTTCACCACCATTGCTCCACTAATTTCCCAGTAGTTCTATGGATGGTAACCAGATGCTCTATTCATGGTATTTTACACATGCTTACAATCTTCCCTCACACAGACTGTTATTACACAATAGATTTTGCAATAGGCTTTTTCCCCCCTTATTTGACTGTTATACCCATTCAGCATGTATGACACTATGGTACAGATTCAGTTGTTCCATGGAAACTGGGAAACAGCTCCTCTACTTCACTCCAAGGGAGGGAGAGAATACTGAACGGGATGGTTTTGAATCCCTAGTGTTAGATCCTCATACTTAGTTAGGATTCAACTTCTACTTCCATAGGTGTACCATTACCTTTAATAGGATACTGTAAATTCTACACAGCTGAGGATTGTTGTTCCCAACTTTCTGTTATAGATCACAGAGAATTCTGTGCCATCAGTATTGTTATGATAGATTTGGTTGTTTGGAACTTAATGTTCATGGGTACTGGTTTGTTAACATCTTCTGTTTATACACACAGAAATTAAATACTCCTTTAAAAGATAGCCATCTATACCTATACATAGTTATTATACTGGCTGCTCAATTGATCTATCATCTCAAACCTCATTATTACAGTGTACTCATCTCTACACCCAACCATTTGTCTCTACTGTCAATAGCTGTAGTTGCAATTACATAATTTTCTGATCCATTAATCCATCTAACAATTACATAATGCAACATAACATAACCATTCATACATTCCATAATGTACTATAACATCATAATTTCATAAATTACATAGAGGAATATAATATCACAATTTCATAAATTGCATAAAGGAATATAACATCACAATTTCATAAAACAGGGATATGTTTAACACAGACTTATAGATATCTCCAAAGTTATGCATGCACACCTCTACTATGAACAGTCCTCCCAACCTTAGAATCCTCTTTATCTCCCAGGATTCACCCCCGAGCAGAGATCCTCCCCAGAACAGACTAGCCTCAATCTATTCTGGAGCAGCTTATTTAAGTTGTGCTTTCCCCAAGCCTGTTTCCAATTCTGCGTCCAGAATTTCAGGATGCTTTATTCCTGTTTAGCCTAGGCTTCCCATTCTGGGACTCTTTAAAGCTGCTTTAAGATTTTCCTCAGCTTTTCCAGCTTTTTCTCACCTCTTCCCAACTACTCCTCTTCATTGGGGAAATTTAGATTTTTCCTCAAAATCTAAATTAGAAATAATTTCTTTCAAGGATTTTTGAAAGATTTGGGGAAAGTTTTTTTTCCTTTTCCATTACCTCATGGATTAGGCATGTGATCTCACTTTCTCATCTGGTCATAGTGCATGCACAATATTTTATTTATTTTTTCATAATTAAGTATTTAACCATATCCACATAACAATTATCCATTGGGGTCCACTCCCCTATGGATGTATGTTCAAATGTCTAATTTGAAAAGCATAGAACTTGGGGGTGTTACATATTCCCCCTCTGAAAATAAACACCGTCCTCGGTGTTGACAACTATCGACTTAGTTCATCTTGAACTTAATTATGAATTCTTTTCCATCATCTTAGCTTCTCTGTTCCATGTAGCTTTTCAGCAGTAAAGTGCTCCACTGCACCTTTACTCTAGCTACTGTTCGTTTTCACAATTCAATTCCTTCTAGCTTTCATATTTGAGGCGACTCTGGAAGGAAATTCCTCTTCTGGTTCCACCTGGACCACATTTCAAATCAATCATGTGAGAAGCATCATGTACAAAAATTATAACGTTTCCTTTCCAACAAGGAGACATGAAATATATCAGGAAAGTTAATAAGCAAGGGCAGAGCTAATGTATAAGCCATTAGTTTCCAGCAGAGTATCCTCCTGCCTCCACTCTATTTACTGATGCCTTATGCAGTTGGTTTTTCTTCCTACTTCTTTGCAAGAAGTCTGTATGGAAGATCTTTTATTCTGGTTTCTCTGTCCACAATTCATACCAATGTAAGTAATATCAGGTACATATAATTGATAATTCACAACAACATTCTGCATTTCAATAAGTTAAGACATTCAGTTATAAATCAAACCGTTCAGGTTCATAATAGTTTAGTGCACTTTTAGTACACTACTTATCCTTTCTTGTTTTTCAGTGAGATTCTTTCCTCATGCAACTTGGTTCAGTTCAGCTTTTCTGGATTTTCTAGGTGATTTATCTTCACCTTTTTCCTCTTTGTTTCCAGAGTGCCCAATTTCCTGTTACACACTTGTCTAAACAATTTTTCAACTTTTTCATTAGTACTCATAAATGAGAGAAAACAATTGTATCATATTTATAGTTGTACTTCTAGTATCTTTTCATTGTTTCTTTTGTTAGTTAATCAATTTAATTAGTAACAACTAGACTCATTAATAATCTCTACAATTCCATGCTTACCTCTCACATGAAATTGTATCCACTAGTTCAAAACTTAAGTGAACAAATTTGGAGCTGATGGGTTTCCCCCACACCCAAGTCCAAAATACAGCTCATCCTCTTTTCTCTCGATTTGGAGTTGTATGATTTCACATCATTTCTCTGTCTTTGAAATTAAGACTCAAGAAAATTAACCTTAATAAAATTTACACCACAAAATTTTATAGTGTGAATACATCGTTCCTTTTTTTTGTGATAAATGTAATTTCTATAATTCATCACATTCACAAATATTAATATGTGATAATGCCAAAAATAAATTTGACACATTTTTCCCCTTTTTCAAAAACTCACCAGAATTTGTGCATTTACTTTTAATTGTATGTTCATGCTTTGCTAGTTCCCCTCTTCTATTTCTCTCATCAGCTTATGTATAGAATTAATTAAAATGGACAAGATTTTATAGATCATAAAAGTATTCCAATTTTTTTTTTTCCTGAGCCATAAAAGAATTCTAATGCATAAAAGCATTCTATTTTTTTCCTAGCAAAAGCAACCCATAAATCTCTCATGCTTTTATTTTTAAATCTGTATTTGTTTTTTTTTTTTTTCCTTATGAGAGAAATATCACTTCTCCATATTGTTTCCAATTCTTTTACTCATTATCTCTAAACTTACAAAATATACCAACTGGAAGAATATAAATAAATAATTAAGAAGTCATTCTTCCACTATTACAAGAATATTCTTCCTTAAATAAATCATCAGGAAAATTTTAATTTACCCCCTTCTTTCATTCATGCCTAACTCAATGTAAGGGTTCCACAATTACTACATCAACCATTTAATTGTAATTAAAACTTGTACTTCAATCTTCTTTTCTTTTATCGCAGTATACATGCCTTATTTATAGGATACATCTTTTACTTACTCATATACTACTTACATCTCAAGCCTTGGGCAATATACATCTCATGAGCATATATATATATCCACTAGGTTTGTATATACCTTATTGTATAAGTAACCATGATATATATATATATATATATATATATAGCCTTAGAAATATTAATTTGATGAACATATGAATATATATTCAGTTCAAAGCTTTTTTTTTTTTTGAAAGTGCTTCCATATATATATTAAATTAATCCCTTGGAGCCCCTATGTATAATCATTTTCAAGTACTCACATATATATACCATCTACATGTCCACATGTAACATATATATACAACTATAAAACTTACATGTATATATAAAGGTGCAACCTACGTATAGTATCACTTACCACAAAGTAATTAAATGAGCATAACTCTAGGTGTCACGTGCATATCAATATAGGAATGAACACCTATTCCGAACGCATGGTTTTATATCACTTATATACTTTATATATACACTTGGATAACTTACTTCCTTACTCATGTATAGTTATATACCATGCATATTATTCATTGGTGAAATACTTTGGTTAAAGTACTCAATCTATGCATAGAGATAGTCCATATATATATATATATATATATATATAGATAAACTTCCTAGGTTGCTTGTATCTCTATATATCTATCTATATAACTTGACAATATATATATTTTCGGCACATACAGGTACTAACACAATACATATATATATATGTTATATATATATATATATCACATATGAATATTAATCCATCGTGCACTCATGTACTTAACTCATTTACGTAGATTATGCCCACTTGGTTTCATTTTTTTTTTTTTTCTTTTGAATGTTGTCACCTATAAGCTCGCGATAGATGTGATTATATAACCATAGTATACGCTTGGTTATATGAAACTCGTATATTCCAAAATCGATGTTTCAGGAAGGGGATATAACGTGGCAATAACATATGAGTAAAGCGTCTATGCATATATATTACCCGCCATTTAAATAAATTTCCAAATGCTTACACTTTGAATCGATACATAATGGGATTCAAACCCAATAGCTCCTCTTCAAACCCACGGGGGCGTCACTAAGAAAGCAATATTATATCACGTGCATTCATATTGGGGTAAAAAAAATTAGACAAACCAAAAGAATTATATTGGATATATAAATAAGGGTTAGTGGGTTTTTTTTATTATATATGAAATATAAATAATTTAAGGTATTGTTTTTTGATTTTTTGGGCCAAGCGGGCTTGTTTTGTGGGTTTGGCAAGGGAGAGTGCCTGAGGGATAATTCGCATTGCAACAACTGAGCGATTCACATTACAGAAACTTAGGGATTCACATTGCAAAAATCTAGTGTTTTGTGGGTTTGGTAAGGGAGAGCACATAAGGTATCATTGAGTGCACGAGAGATCATTCACATTGCAACAACTGAGGGATTCACATTGCAGCAACTGAGGGATCATTTTCATTGCAACAATCTGTTGTTTTGCAGGTTTGGCAAGGGAGAGTGCATGAGGGATCATTCACATTGCAGCAAGTGAGGATCATTCACATTGTATTGGACCATTAAATGCTACAAATCATAGAGGGAATACTAATATGCATCTCATATGTATATCATAAGAAGAAAGGTGAATTTTAGAATGCATGTGGGGTCATAAAAGAGGCATCATGTCATTATGTTAACGATATAAATATAAAGGGGTATAAAAAATGTTAATGAAAACATGGATACCTAAAATATCTAGTCAAAGTAGGGGTTTATTAAATTGGGAAAATGTAATGGGTTAGTATTGGTAGGGGGTTAAATAAAGTGATTTTTAGAGGTATTTTCCAATATGTAGTCAAATTAAGGGTATTGTTTAGTATGCCATGAACGCACGTGCTATATCATAGGTTAATTGAGTGACACCCCTGTGTTCAAACCCTAATTCGAAACCGGTTGTTGTGATTTAGTCTTATTGCTCGCAGGATAGATCACGGCGTATCCGAGTGCAGTACGTGCAGATTTCACCCGTAACTGTAAATGAATTTAGGGTTTTCAGGCCGGCGTACCCTTCCATAGGGGTTTCCACATACCATGGTTTATTTTTCTTCTGCGCGCAGAGCCAGTACATGCACATTTTCATCCTTACGAGGAGGAAGACAGCGCGCCCATCCTTGATTCCAATACACGCATTGCACTGTATTCGAATGTGGATTGCGTGGGAACGTGGGTTTTTTTTTTTTTTTTTTTTTCTTCGATTAGGTTGCAGAGTATCACTCATGAGGGAAGTACCAGCTATTGGTGTTGTTCGCCCCAGCTCTCCGCAGGAGTTTGACAGGTGGATTGGATAGCTGTCACTTAATCTGGCCAGGTACTGCCAGCGCCGTTGGATGTTGCAGAAATTTATTAACCTTAGGGTTTTCGTCCTACTTTGGTGCAAAAGAGGTGTAGCTTCTTACACCCCCGGGTACCTGTACAGTAAAGTGGCGGAGCTTTCAAATCAAGGTAAGTATTTTCTGACTGCGGGGCAGAGAATTAGGGTTGCAGACTCATCTTAAATTAACACTTTCGCCCCCCCCAACCTCTTCAGTCGGCAATTCTCCTTCCTTTTCCTAACATAGAGAAGCGTATATCTACTCGCTCTCCTCGCCTGTGGTGAATGATCCTTTCGAGTCGGTTTACAACTCAGAGTTTAGATCCTTTGTTTGTTTTCTTTCACGCAGGGTTTTTTTTTCTTCTGATGGCTATTGGATTCTCGATTTCCCACCTGTGCAGGGCCGCGGCATTCGTAGAGATGGCCGTTACTGCCAATCACCAACATTCTGCGAAAGGTTTCAACTGAGGTTCTTTCTCTTTTCGCCCGGAGATTTATTTTATGTTCTGGTTAGCAAATACGGTCTCTCCTCCGACTACTTTACAGTGATTACTCTTGGTTGAGTTGTAAATATCAATTTATTTTTTTCTAACCTACTCTGTCAAGCTCCTAACGGTTTACCTGCAAGTTAGACCTGATTTGCAGATGGGTTCAAGCGTATAGACTTTCATACCGCGTGCTTTCTTTTGATTGGGTTATTCAATGATATATGCTTGACAGGTCACTCCACCATTCTTTATTCGGCTCCCGGAGCGGCGTGTCTACTGGCGAAGGGTACTATCATTCAGATCTGGTAATTTGTTTGTTTTGTTAGTCGTACTTATGTTACGGTGACATCTTTGCTTTGTGTCTCGTTGTTTATTTATTTGTTTCAGCCCGACTATAGTCCAGGGCGAAATGGCCATCCTGACCCATTTTATGCTAAGTGGTTTCGTTTTAAGTTATGATGACAGGACCAGAGTCCCGATGCCCATGTGCGCAGTCTGTGAGTTAACTGAAAGTTAAGTTCGGAACTCAGATGTAATTCAGGCAGGGCGCTCCTCGCGCGCAAAGGTCACATTACGTTCCTTCGGACGTTTTAACTTCATATCTCACCGCATAGCAAGCGGCTCCACTTCTTTCATTGAATTATTTTATCGTTTCTCAGTATGGTTTATATAAACAGTCCTTTGACCAGCGAACGCTGTCATATGCTGATATTATTTCTATTTTCTGTTTACTGTAAAACCCTCACTGGTTCGTACGGTGATTACAGTTAGATCTACGGTCCACTCTCGTCTATCGTCTCTATCCTTCACTTGGTTCGTATCCTGCATATGAAACGGTCACTGTTGTGCCGTGGAAACCAAACCCTCGAATCATCTTTTTTTTTTTTATAACTGGTTCATATTTAAATAGAATTCGTCATTGCGTTTATAACTCTTGCAACATGTTTTTAATTATATATCCATATATTCAACTAAGGGGAACGAGTTATTATTTAACTCTCTCGGCGCACCAGAGTTAATCGAAATGAAATTATTGTTGTGGCGCTTAGTACTGTTATGGTACTTGCTGTTGGCCGCATAATTATATGTATGGCACATCTGGTGCAACCAAATTAGGTTTCTGGTTCCACATTTTTTTTTCTTGTTTTTATGTATATTTATACCTATGATTCATAGGTATATAGAGGTATAGCTCACGTGCCTTATATAATGAAGGACCTATGGTTATGGATTGTTGCCACGGTTTAATATAGGAGTTTATGCCATGCGCCATATTCATTAAATCCTATCTTTTATTTATAACCGTGCCATGAGATTTAATAGTTAGTGAATACGTTCATACATAACGTACTCTAAGAATTTTAGGAATATTTTAACCCTTCTTTAGTGAAGATGGGTTTTGGAGTTTAATAAGAATTCATAGCTATATGTTCCATCATGCATCTTCTGAACTTCCACTTGTCTTTGGATGTACAATATATATACTTAATTGCACTTGCCTAGAGAACATTCATTATAAGGTAATTATTTGTATAGGTTATAGTTTGGTCAAGGAGTAAAACATATAATTGTTGTTTTTCCTTTTTGATATGAAACTATACCTTTATAAATGGTCTATTGCTCACCTAGCATATAATTACTCTTTTTTTTTCTAACACCCATATAATTGTTAGGATGTTAAAATATGCAGTCTATAAAGGTTATAATTATTAGAATGATCATAACTGCAATTTACATGCTACATGCCATGTACATATTCTAGCATCAATACTCTTAACTTTTACTTTATAACTCAAAGTCTACTAATATAGTTTTCCATTTACATATGACCATAATTTTTTTTTTTCACAATTATACACAGATATGGAGCAAGGTAATATTCAAGTTTCCTGCACAGCTTTTTAATGTCAAATTTCATGGTATTTACTTCCAGCTGGTTATATTTATACTATGTACTTTCTAGTACTTTTATAATGTTTCTCTAGTAGACTCATATAATAAATCATTTGTGCTTACCATAAACAAAACCAGAATTAATCGTCTGTAGAGGGTAAATATTTCAGATTTAACCCTACCTACTCTATGGATTTTCTGGTTAGACAGTATCTGAAGGGTGAAGGCTTGATGATGGGTTCTGTTAAATGTAGTACAAAAATCAAACATCCAGATTCTCTTAAATGTTTATATGTAGCTAATTCATATCAGAGAACATCTGAATGAACAGAAATTTTTCAGGAACATACCACTATCTTATCTCTAGAAGTTCCCTTTTCTATGTATCTAGAGAATAAATATAACTTCATTTTTCTCTTGTTTTTCATCATAGTAATGAATACTTAGTTTAGCAGTTTTTCGAATGGAAACCCTCCTATCCTCCTTGTAGTCTTTGCTGGACATCTGCATGTTCCTGGTAGATTTTCCCCTTTCTTTTTCCATTAACTTCAGCATTTATCCTTTCTACTGTATTTAGATGATTTCAGTCTCTTCACTTTATGAACCCTGAAATTTCATACTATGATAGTAGAACAATAGCTGAATATGTCATTATAAACTTTTTTTTCCATACTCTATTATTTTACATCCAGATGCTATTTTTCTGAGAGATATCGTTTTCCAGTTGTAAACCTATTATAGGTTTAACCATTCTGGTATATGAGCCTCCTCATATTACTCCCATATCAATGTTTCTACTTCCTCACCCTCTGTTACATGTATACCTGAAAGTATATCCAAGATATTTGTATACTTGAAGAAATATTTTTAATATTCATAAAATTTATAACAGTTAACCAATTCTTTGTGAGCACATATCTTGCCCAATTTTTGAACTTTAGCTCCGATACCATTTGTCACGTCTCCCAAACCCATCCTTTTTTTTTTTTTTTTTTTTTTTTGGGGGGGGATTAGGTTATTATTTAATAACATCCATTATACCTCAGGGTTACTCCTCCTAAATTTCTTAACTACTCTTCTACAATTGGTTCATTTTACTCTGAATGAGATTCAACAGGTCTCTCTTAAGGTCAATATTCATAATAATGTCTATATTCATCACCCCTATGATGAGTGCTACCCATATAACATAACTTAATATTTTCCGCTTTATGCGTCGATAACAATTATAGTTTTTATACTGCATCAGCCACAATGCAGACGGTTATCCGGGGTTTAGATTCTTTTCAGTACTTACAGACAGCCCTGGAATACAAGAATTTCCATGAGGATTTTTGGGCTTAACCTCCCCTCTTCTCAGTTCATATAGTAGACTTATATATCTACATATTTTACCTTGTATGTCTCAGGTTTTCTGTGCAGGATGATCACTAGGCCCTTAATCAAACTTCCCAGTTTGTCGGCCTGCTAATATGTTCAATATGTTAAAGTTTCAGCATCGAAGTATAGATGTATGCCTCCTCGCATACAGCTATCTCTACGAAGTTCACCACCATTGCTCCACTAATTTCCCAGTAGTTCTATGGATGGTAACCAGATGCTCTATTCATGGTATTTTACACATGCTTACAATCTTCCCTCACACAGACTGTTATTACACAATAGATTTTGCAATAGGCTTTTTCCCCCCTTATTTGACTGTTATACCCATTCAACATGTATGACACTATGGTACAGATTCAGCTGTTCCATGGAAACTGGGAAACAGCTCCTCTACTTCACTCCAAGGGAGGGAGAGAATACTGAACGGGATGGTTTTGAATCCCTAGTGTTAGATCTTCGTACTTAGTTAGGATTCAACTTCTACTTCCATAGGTGTACCATTACCTTTAATAGGATACTGTAAATTCTACACAGCTGAGGATTGTTGTTCCCAACTTTCTGTTATAGATCACAGAGAATTTTGTGCCATCAGTATTGTTATGATAGATTTAGTTGTTTGGAACTTAATGTTCATGGGTAGTGGTTTGTTAACATCTTCTGTTTATACACACAGAAATTAAATACTCCTTTAAAAGATAGCCATCTATACCTATACATAGTTATTATATTGGCTGCTCAATTGATCTATCATCTCAAACCTCATTATTACAGTGTACTCATCTCTACGCCCAACCATTTGTCTCTACTGTCAGTAGTTGTAGTTGCAATTACATAAGTTTCTGATCCATTAATCCATCTAACAATTACATAATGCAACATAACATAACCATTTATACATTCCATAATGTACTATAACATCATAATTTCATAAATTACATAGAGGAATATAATATCACAATTTCATAAATTGCATAAAGGAATATAACATCACAATTTCATAAAACAGGGATATGTTTAACACAGACTTACAGATATCTCCAAAGTTATGCATGCACACCTTTACTATGACCAGTCCTCCCAACCTTAGAATCCTCTTTATCTCCCAGGATTCACCCCCGAGCAGAGATCCTCCCCAGAACAGACTAGCCTCCATCTGTTCTGGAGCAGCTTATTTAAGCTGTGCTTTCCCCAAGCCTGTTTCCAATTCTGCGTCCAGAATTTCAGGATGCTTTATTCCTCTTTAGCCTAGGCTTCCCATTCTGGGACTCTTTAAAGCTGCTTTAAGCTTTTCCTCAGCTTTTCCAGCTTTTTCTCACCTCTTCCCAACTACTCCTCTTCATTGGGGAAATTTAGATTTTTCCTCAAAAATCTAAATTAGAAATAATTTCTTTCAAGGATTTTTTGAAATATTTGGGGAAAGTCTTTTTCCTTTTCCATTACCTCATGGATTAGGCATGTGATCTCACTTTCTCATCTGGTCATAGTGCATGCACAATATTTTATTTATTTTTCATAATTAAGTATTTAACCATATCCAAATAACAATTATCCATTGGGGTCCACTCCCCTATGGATGTATGTTCAAATGTCTAATTTGAAAAGCATAGAACTTGGGGGTGTTACAGTGATATCCTGGATTTGTAGCCAAATGAATAGCGCTCTGACTGTCACAAAACACATTCACTTTCTCCTGCGTCCTTCCAATCTCATCAAGCAGACCTTTTAACCAAATTGCCTCTTTGCAGGAATTTGAAGCCGCTATATACTCTGCTTCAGTAGTGGACAAAGCAACTGTCTCCTGAAGCTTTGACATCCAACTGATTACTCCACCTGCAAGAGTAAAAACATAACCTGTAGTAGACCTCCTTTTGTCCAAATCACCTACATAATCAGCATCCACATATCCGCAGACTGTACCTTCATGACCATCAAAGCTAATGCAATGGTCACTTGTGCCTCTCAAATATCGAAGCACCCATTTCACTGCTCGCCAATGTTCTTCCCCTCGATTTGCCATGAACCTGCTGACAACTCCAACTGCATGTGAAATGTTAGGTCTTGTAGATACCATCGCATACATTAAGTTGCCTACCACATTTGTATATGGTACACGAGACATATACTGCTTTTCTTCATTAGTTCTAGGACTCAAATCTGAAGAAAGATTGAAATGGGAAGCTAATGGAACATTAACAGGTTTCACATTATTCATACCGAACTTTTCAAGTATTTTCTCCACATACTTCTATTGTGATAACCAAAGCTTACCATTCTTCCTGTCTCTGTGTATCTCCATGCCCAAGATATGTTTTGCCGCTCCAAGATCCTTCATTTCAAACGTCCTAGACAGCTGAGCCTTTAACCTGTTGATTTCTTCCATGCTTTTTCTTGCAATCAGCATATCATCAACATACAACACCAAGATAATGAATATGCCATTGAAACTTTTGAAGTATACACAATGATCATACTCACTTCTGATAAAATTCTGGCTCATCATGAAGGATTCAAACTTCTTGTACCATTGCCTGGGTGACTGCCTCAGGCCATACAATGATTTCCTGAGCTTGCAAACTAATCTTCTGCTGCGACCTTGTACAAAACCTTCTGGCTGATCCATATAAATCTCTTCATCCAAATCACCATGAAGAAAGGTTGTTTTAACATCTAACTTTTCTAACTCAAGGTCCAGTAAAGAAGTTAGTGCTAACACAGTACGAATATAAACAAGTTTAACTACTGGTGAAAAGATCTCATGAAAGTCAATACCTTCAACCTGAGAATACCCTTTTGCAACCAATCTCGCCTTATACCTGTCGATACTTCTATCAACTGTTCTCTTCAACTTGAAGACCCATTTGCACCCAACAACGCTTCTCCCTTCAGGAAGTTCTACAAGATCCCAGGTATTGTTCTTGGCTAAGGAGTCCATTTCTTCTTCCATAGCCTTTTTCCATACCTCGCTATCTGCATCATTAACTGCTTCCTGATAAAAATATGGTTCCCCATCTTCAGTAATCAATGCAAATGATGAAGCAGAGTCTTCATACCTTTTTGGTGTTCTTCTTTCCCTCGTATACCTTCTTAGGGTGACTGGTTACTGACTGGATTCTGGAATTTCTCCAGTTTCCTCTGCTTCTCCACCTTTTTCAGAAGTCTCTCCTTCCTTTCGACTTTCTAGAAAAGGTACAATCTCCAATTGAATTTGCTGACCTGGTGATACCTGCTTATGTTCAACTCTTTCAACATCTGATTTTAAAAGGGATGATTCATCAAATGTTACATCTCTACTAATGACTATTTTCCGTGAAGTAGGATCCCACAACCTGTATCCCTTGACTGAATAATCATATCCAACAAAGACACAAAATTTTGATTTTGGATCTAATTTTGAATGTTGATTTCTAGGAATAAGAACATAGGCATCACAACCAAAAATCTTCAAATGCGAATAATCACAAGACTGACCCGACCAAACCTCTTCAGGAATTTGACAGTCTATTGCAACCGAAGGTGATCTATTAACTATGTAACAAGCAGTAGATACTACTTCTGCCCACAACTCCTTTTGCAGATTAGCATTACTAATCATGCTTCGGGCTCTTTCCATAAGAGTCCGATTCATCTGTTCAGCAACACCATTCTGCTGAGGAGTATAAATCGCAGTTTTATGTCTAATTATCCCTTCATCCTTACAAAATCGTTCAAATTCTAAAGAGGTAAATTCATCGCCATTGTCAGTTCTTAAACATTTGATTGATTTGCCTGTTTTCTTTTCCACCATTATTTTAAATTGTTTAAACACATTAAACACATCAACTTTCTTTTTCAGCATATAGACCCAAAATTTTCTGGAGAAATCATCAATAAAAGTTAAAAAATACAAGGCACCTCCATAGGACACAGTAGGAGATGGTCCCCACAGATTAGAGTGAATATAGTCCAAAATCTACTTGCTATTATGATTGCCATACTTGAATCTTTGTTTACATTGTTTGCCAAACACACAATATTTACAAAAAACCAACTTCAAGGATTTCAAATCAGGAAGTAGCTTGCGATTCATCAGTACCTGAAGACCTTTCTCGCTCATGTGACCCAACCGTTGATGCCATAGACGAGAACCTTCTTCTGCTTTATCTAACACGATCGCTGCTTCACTGACTTGAGTGCTTCCCTTGAGTCTGTACAGGTTTCCGACCTTTTCAGGCTTCATAACAACCAAGGCTCCTTTCGAGACTTTCAGCACTCCATTCTGACCTGTAAACTTATAACCATTCAAATCCAAAACTCCCAAGGAAATCAAGTTTGTCTTTATATCAGGTACATGCCTAACATCAGATAAGGTTTTAATTGTACCATCATACATTTTAATTCGCACATTTCCAATCCCAACAGTCTGACAAGATGCATTATTTCCCATGAAAACACAATTACCATCTACAGTCTCATATGATGAAAACCAATTCTGGTGCGGACTCATATGATGAGAAGCACCAGAGTCTAATAGCCAATAGTCAGCATCTTGTGAGATATTACATACAGGGAGTGCTTCAGCAATTAAAACCTCATCATCCATACCTGAATAAACCTGATTTGATTCCTTGTTGTTTTCCTCCTCCTTCTATTTCTAGCAATCCTTTTTGAGATGTCCCGGTTTGTTGCAGTACCAGCATTTTTCTTTGCTCTTCTTGCCGCCCTTTGAATTCGATCTGGAAGAACCTCTTGTCTTCCCCCCCTCCATTCCTTTGAACGACCTCTAGCTACCATGGCTTCAGGTGCAGAAGTCTCAATGCTAGATTGTCTTCGTACCTCTTCAGATAAGAGAGCACCTACGACAGATTCAAAATTTAATGAATCGGCAGTGCTCAAACTGACTGAGGTCACGAAGTGATCCCCTGAATTAGGCAGGGAACACAACAAGGTTATTGCCTTGTCTTCTTCCTCCATCTTTACTTCCATATCGGACAACTGACAAACAAGCGTATTAAAAACATTCAAGTGATCTGCAATTTTCATACCTTCCTTCATCCGAAGGCTGTACAGTTGTCTCTTTAAATAGATTCTGTTAGTCAAATATTTTGTCATATAGAGAGTTTCCAATTTCTTCCACAACCCTGCGGTTGTACTCTCTCCAACGATATTGAAGAGTACTTCGTCTGCCAAACACAACCGAACGGTACTGAGAGCTCGGGCATCCAAGTCCTCCCAGTCCGAGTTTGACATGCTTGCCGGTTTTCTAGTTACCCCGTCAAGTGCCTTGTGCAACCCTTGTTGAACCAGCAAATCCCTAACCTTCAGTTTCCACAGAGCAAAACTGTTTTTCCCGGTGAATTTCTCCACCTCAAATCTTGCATTTGTCATTTTCGCCATTTCTCCCTTTCTGTTTTTCCCTCCTTAAAAAAAAAATTCCCCTCTTTTCCTAGGGTTTCAAGGGTTTCAAATATTTTCTTCTTCTACTAATTTTTCAGAGAAATAAAAATCTCTATCAATTCTTGAAAACTGGGTTTCAAATATTTCCTTCTTCTACTAATTTTTCAGAGAAATAAAAAATCCTTATCAATTCTTGAAAACTGAACCCCCCCTTTTTAAAAAAAAAAAAAACCAAAATATCTTTAAAAACAGAAGCTGTTTTAAAAAACTATTTTAAAAGACTGTTCAAGCCCAAACCCTGTTTTAAAAACTGTTCAAATCCTATTTAAAAAAAACTATTCGAACCCTTATCTTAAACTGACTGTTAGAGCCCTTTTCTTGAATTGAACAAACATCAAACTGCTCGAACCCTTTTCTTAAACTGAACAAAAATCAAGCTGTTCGAACCCTTTTCTCTTTGTTAAACTTTTACAGGTCACAAAATCCTTTTATAAAAAAATACCTTTAGTAGCAGTGACTTCTTTCAATCGGGCAATGACTGGCTTCTCTGCAGCGTCTTCGATCAAAAAATTTCAATGAGTCTTCTGGTTTCTTTGCAGCAAAACGTGCAGCTTTGCAGCATCCTTAATAAAAAAAAAAATTGATGAAATCTTCTTGCTTTTCTGCAGCAAAAATGTGCAGACTCCTTTCTCACGGTAGACTCCTTTCTCACGGCTGAGATACGCTGGCACAGTTTTCTGCTCTGTGGGCTCCAAGTTTGACTTCAACGGCAGATGAGTGACTTCTTTTAACAACGACAGTTCTTCGGCGGAACAGGCTCTCCAGCGGAACAGTCGGCAGCCTCTGATACCACTTGTTGTGTTGGAGAAATGAAACTAAATTCAATAACTTGGAGAAATGAAACTGAATTCAATAACTGAAAGATAGATCACTTAGAAACTTTATTGATAAATTCTCCGTGTCATTACAAGCCTCTCGGGCCATCTTATTAAACCTAGATACATTTCGTTACTCTAACTACATCTCGTTATTTCGTTATTTCAACTACCTAGGTAATTAGTAAATTTACAATATTTGTTGTCACATTTAACAGAAATGGATCCTATTATATGCACGGTGGCCAAAGAGACTAAAAAATTCAAAAGAGATATTTCTTATGACATCCATATTTTCTACAAATCATCCAAATTTTCCATCTGATCTCTTATGACATCCATATTGTCTACAAATCATCCAAATTTTCCATCTTATACAACAATTTATCATAATAACCAATCAATTAACTCTCCAATTTTTGAAACCCCCACCCATTCTGAGGAGATCATAGTGTAAAATCAAATGTTCTTGTGGTTTTTTTAAAGGGTTCATAAACAAAACAGACAATGGGAAATTCAATATTGTGGTATAATAGCTAATTTTTAAATCATTGTGAAGAACAAAACATCACATTATCTCACATAATATACCTAATTCTATAAGGATATCAGATGATTACAAGAGTTTTGAATCATGATAACTAGGTGACAACCAAAACTAAGTTGTAGCCACAAGAAAAAAATCACAACAACTCACATAATATATCCAAGGTTGCAATGAACCCCATACATAATGATGGACCTCATAGGAATTTTAGTGCACATAGAACACCACCCTAAAAATTATATACTCTTGATCAATTTAGAATAACCTAAGATGTGTAGATTGGATGTGTAGGTGGGTGGTACAATAATTGAGAATGCTTCTTAAAGGGTAAGGGAATTTATATACTCTACCCTTTAGCCAAAGCTATAAAAATTGAGACTCGTAGATTATAGATTTACAAAATTGACACTATTTGATTAAGAATAAGTTACAAACATCGGGTATTTAAAAAGTAAAAAGAGACAGTAATTTGTATTTGTATTTTTTAAATGAATATTGTTAAATGTGTAATTGAGTAAAATGTATTAAATTGATATTCTAATTTAAGATATTTATTTTAAAAATTTAAAGTATGGTGAGTTTTGTTTTATTAAGCTTTACTCACTCTATATGTGTAGAGAATGAGTCTATCTCAAGGCCCAAAGAAGATTATTCTTTCTCTTCATATTCTAGCTTGCACCTTGACACTCCTCTCCTCCTCCTTGCACAAATTTAAACTATGAGGCAAAAGGTAGTTGTTCCATATAAGAACATTTAGATATGATAATAAAAATGTGATACTCTATTGTAATTTTCTCTACAAATGTGATGGAAAATGTGCCCTAAATGTTGACAATTTCATGGTTAATGCATTATAAGCTACATGAAAATTTAGAGTCTTGTATAAAAGATCAAGAAATTTATGCCCAATATCCAACACCATAGAGCAGTACATGTTCACCAATTCAACAGTTGCTTCCAAATATCTCCCAGTGTAGAGTTTTTTTATCAATAAACTTGTTTTTACTACTCTTGAACTGATGAAAGCCATAGTTGTTGCGTATAGGAGCATTTAGATTTGATAAGAAAAGTGTGATATTGTTTTATAATTTTCTCTACAAATGTGTTGGAGTTATTTTCTCAATAAACTTGTTTTTACTGCTTTTAAGTGATGAAATCCATGGTTGTTGCATATAGGAGCATTTATCTCTCATAAGAAAAGTGTGATATTGTTTTATAATTTTCTCTACAAATGTGTTGGAGTTGTTTTCTCAATAACCTTGTTCTTACTTCTCTTAAGTGATGAAATTCATCGTTGTTGCATATAGGAGCATTTAACCCTAATAAGAATTGTGTGATACTCTGTTATAATTTGCTCTACAAATGTGATGTAAAGTGTGCCATGAATGTTGGCAATTTCATGGTTAATGTAATATAAATAAATAAAAATTAATTTCTTCTACACAAGATCAAGAAATCTATGTCGAGTAGCCAAAGCCATATAACAAGACATGTTTGCAGACTCCATAAATGCTACCAAATCTCTCTTGGTGTTGGAGCTATTTTCTCAATGGCCTTATTTTTACTGCAAAAAACCAATTTCATATCAGCGATAGTGAAAAAACAAGAACATGGGAAACACCAGGGATATCAATGGTAAAGAACAATGTCATATTTTGAATATTTTCAAAGATCATGAAGGAAATAATACGCAAGTGACTCAATAGGAATTGATCAAGATTAAATGTGGAGGAATTGCACCAAAGCAACCTTTGATTTTGAAGGTAGAAAACCACTATCCATTTCTTTATTCATGAGGCATTCATGTTGGCATGATCACACAAGGTATTTTACTTAACTTCAACATAGGTCTCATGATTTGTAAGGATCAAGGAAGAAAATTTCACTACCTTCTTCCATTGAAGAAAATTTTTATTTTCATTCCTCCACAATGGATCCTTTTCTGCAACATCTTATTTCTTCTAGGCTACTCTTTCCTATGCTATTTCCTTACGATGTTTCTTTTGCAACATATGGTGCAATTGCTAGTAATAAGTTAATTTTATATATTATTCTACTAATAAATTAAATTATTGATAATAGTGAAAAATTTCACTTAATAAAAAAAAAAGTTAAACATACACTTCATCCAAAATCTCGGTATAATACATTTAAAATAAATAATGCTAATCTAAATATAAATGAGATAGAACCATGTTTTTCTTTCACCCTAGCTAAATTGTGTTTGCTAGCTTCTTGTGTGATTCAACACCCTAATTGTGTTTTCTAGCTTTTGGAGTATTCAACATCCTGATATAGGATTGTGTTTGCCAGCTTTTGGAGTGATTCAACACCCTAATACAGGATTGATGAGCTGGAGTGATTGAACACCCTAGTAGAAGATTTAAGTTTCATTTTAAAGGATGCAATTTCCGCTTGAGCTGATCATGGTTACATGTTTCTTTAACCAAATATTTCATTTGTAGTAATTGTTCCTTAACGAAACGATTTTATTTCTGCCCTTAGAAGCAAGAAGAGGTCCGATCTTCTTGCAAGGTAAGGTTGTGGCCGTATAAATCCTCTGTCATTTACATTTACGTGGAGGAGAATGCAAAGAAATGAACTTTCTTGAATTTGAAGTTTCCCAAGCGTGTAATTTCGATGTTTTACAAGTTGTAAAAATTTATGAATGGGATTTTCCTTGCGTTACTTCTAAGAGAAGAAAGAAAATCATTAAATAACAATTATTACAAATGCAATATTGGTTTGGCTTCCCATGAGCTTTTACATCACTGGCACTGCATGACTTGAAATCAATAACATAAAAAACATACCGACAATACTATGGAATGTGATATTGCATAACTTGAAATCAATAAGAAAAAATATACCGACAATACTATGGAATGTGATATTGGTAAGAAATATTGTACATCGTTGTGGCGATCTAGGGTAGCATTCCCTTCTCATTGCCCACTGCTCATATTACCGTTTTGCTTCTTCTTCACACAAGATTTTTTATTGCGAGCACAGAGAAAGGTTCTACATAAGATGATAGATATCTTTGCAGATGTAAAGGAAAAACATGCTCGCGTCCTCTTAATCCACGATTTACATTAACGATTGCTGGATGCATATGCCAAAAGAGAAATTGAGTGATTGTTTTCGCAAGCGGGTGTCGCGACCATTAGACCGCATTAATCTACAAAATCTGTAGTTACCATCTGTGATGTGATGTGTGTGCAGAGGAGGACAGCACAATGATGGATTGTGGTCACACTTTCTGCAATGTCTGCTGGACGCGTCACTTCCTTGGTCAGATAAGCGAGGGACAGAGCAAGCGGATTAAGTGCATTGTAATATCATGTGTGACGAAGACATTATAAGGATCCTGTAATATCGATCGCTTCCTATTGACTATTGACGACAACCAGAAAGAGAAAGAGAAAGTGAAAGTGAAGTGGTGCCCTAGTGTTTACTTCGCCATCACCAACTTTCTTCGTCACATTGAGGATCCATGCACTTAATCCGCTTGCTTTGCCCCTCGTTTATCTTAATAAGAAAGTGCTTGGCCCAGACATTGCAGAAAGTGTCCTCTGCCTTCAAACATTCCTCTGAACAGACAAAGCAGATGGTGACACCCGCTTGGGAAAACAACCAGTCATTCCCTCTTTCTGCAAATGCATCAACTAATCCCAGCGTTAATGAATGAAGAGTGTGCGAGCAAGTTATTCTTTTACGAGATCCATCACCTTAAGTAACTTCATTTTCTTCACCGCCCGCTCATCAAATCCTCCTCCTCATCATCCACTCCGCCATGATCTCGTTATTTATAAACATGATATAACGGATGCTCTTCCGGCCTTAGGCTGACTTACACGGCAATAAGCAAGGCCTATTGGTCAATGAAAACCGTTTAAAACCATGAAAACCGGATATTTTTATTGAATTTAATTGCATAACGGTTTCGAACCCCACACACACACATATATATATATATATATATATATATATATATATAATGTTAAAATATTTTTATTTAATTTAATTTTATAACGGTTTCGAACCCCATATATATATATATTAAAGGTTAAAGGTTAAAAAAGTTTTACCCATTATTTATAGCATTTAATGCTTAAAAGAGAGAAGGTTAACTTGAATTGGTATGAGACTGTGGTGTTTTTTTGGTAAGTTATGGAATATAACTTTAGTATGAGAATGTGATTTTTTTTTATAAGTTATCAAATAGTTTAACCCATAAAGAAATAGGTTAAATATGAATAGATTATTTAAACTTGATAAGTTATTTATATAAAAAAATTCTAATAGAAAGTTTGAATATTAATATTAATATTAACGAGTCGTTGAGATATGAATTTTATTTTATTTTATTTCTAGTTCACATCAATCTAATAAATTGTTTTATTTATTTTTATAAATAAGAAAATGTATTAATATAATTTTATATTAAAATATGAAATAAAATAATAGTTATTTTATTTAATTTTATAAATAAGGAAATGTATTAATGAACTTTTATATTAAAATATGGAATAAAAGAATTTTATAATAGTTATTTATCAGATATTTATAGAAATTTAATGTTTAAGAAAAACATTGATCACGATACATTTCACTTTCAAAAGATTAAAATAATAATAATAATGAATTGAAATTTGATGTCTTTTCGAAGTTAAGATGGATCTAGACTGATTTTATTATTAATTATAAACATAATTATCGATTTTTATTTTATTTTATTTTTAGTTTTAGTTTTATGTAATTTATGGAAGTTAAAATGTTTTATTGATAATTATCATTATAAAATTATTTCTTTTATTTTAATTTAATTTAATTTTTTTTTTATTTTTTTTTATTTTGACCCAGTTAAAATATTTACAACATATTACAACATATTTCCCATGCCTATGTCCAAAAGTTACAAAATTTGTTGATTTCTTATTGCTAAAGCACCTTGCTAATGGGATGTCTTGTGCTAATAAGTTGGTGGGATGCTATCCTTAACAAGTTGGCGGGATGCTATCCTAAAGAGTGCATCTGCAAACAATTACTTTTAACCTTTTATTATTTTTTAATTGAGGCCACATGTAAATGTTTACAAAAATTTACATACAACCCTCTCCCCCATACCTTTAACCTTTTATTATTTTTAATTGAGGCCACATGTAAATTTTTACAAACATTTAAATACAACACTCTCCCCCATACCTTTTTTCTTTTAGATTTAATTTTAAAAATGTTATAAATCAGAGGTAGTGAGAGTGGTGATCCTTCACCCCAATTAAAAAATCGAGATACAATATGCTTGGGGATTGGGGGTGGAAACCAATCATCAAATGGAGTTCCTTTCTCTTTGGAAAGTTTTAGAGCTAGCCATTCAAAAGAAGATCCAAAAAGTCATGATATTTGGATATTCATTGATAGTAATCTCGCGAGTTTGGGAGGCTAGATTCTAGCACAATTGCAGCCTCTCTCCCATTTTGTTTCGGATTCTCCTAAAACTTCAACATTGTGAACATATTGAACTTTATCATGTTCTAAGGAATTTGAGTTCAAAAACACATACTTAACTAATAAAGGAACAAGATGGAACTAAGGGATTGTAAAATTGAATAATAGAGTGAGTATATTTTTCGAATATAATGGTTACGTAGATGAAAACACATATGGTCTAGTGGTCATCATTTATTTCCCGGCCTCGGACACCACCCCTCCAATACTCCTGTCGAACTCGCATCCATAGATGGCATGTGAAGTCACCTCTCAAATTCCATTTGTTTTCATTTCCTTGCATTGGACTTCGAATTTTTAAACTTTGAAGGTGTTTACATTCAATTTGCATCATGTTGGAGCTCTTCCCTCACTTCCTTCATATAAATTTGCACCTCAAAAAAGAATCTTGAAGTCGAATAGACATGGATGACCGAGGCCTGCATTCAATTGTGACAAGGAAGGGGATCAAAGTTCATGATGGATATGACGGTGTTGAACCCTTATTTAAACTGAGAGGGGGGGGGGGTGAATCAGTTTAACACAGTCATGATCTTTTAAACTTTTATGAAACCTTATTTACACCTTCATTTCATATCCAACTTAATATGTGAGTAATATTAGAAGGTAAGCAGCAAGAATTAATATAATATAACAACAGACTTAATATGAGAGCAGCAGGTATTTAGCAGATGACATAAATCAGATCAACACATAAACATCATGCACAGAGACACAAGATATAAGTGGAAACCCATAAAGGGAGAAAACCACATCTTATTATTGTTGTTATGCAAAGGCAAGCTCCAACTCCCTCTCACCACTGTTTTTCTGCAGGCACCAACCTACAGGAGGCTCCTACCTCAATTCTGCAAGCTACAACTTGCAAGGAAGCAACAACTCCCTTCAATTTTTTGCAGGCACCAACCTAGAGGAGGCTCCAACCTCAATCAGCTACAACTGACAGCTATTAAGCTGCAACTTGATAGGGAAGCTCCAACTTCCTCAATTTATCAAACTAAATGTTTGCTGATTTACCTCAGATATCAGCTCTGTTCTGTAGCTTCTCTTTCTGCTCTTCTTCTCTTAATCTTCTCTACCTCACACTTCTATATTCTGCCTTCTCTAGATTTACTCTCTCTAACACACTTTTTTGCATATCAAGATGATATTATTTATAAGGATCTTCTTGTGACTGTTAGCATTCCTTAATGAATTTGGAATGGATAGCCATGCCTCTTTGCCTTCTACCTTCTCATTTCTTTTGTAGCTCACTCAGAAAAATGTAACTGTAGGTACTTATTTTAATCTAACAGTGGGATTTTGTTTTCTTCCGGAGACTTGCCAATGCATCACAAATAATAAAAAAATCAATTACAATATTTACATTCACATATAATAAAAACTTCAGCTCAACTCATTTAGTCTTTTGGCCCGCTACGCATTTGTCTTTTCTTTGACTGTGTTTTATCTCTTTTCAGCTCTGTTTGCTTTTCTGTCCTTTGTTGTGGTGTAACTGCTGCATACATGTAACAGAGCTTTTTATATCAGTGCATTTTGTAAATATCTATGGCTGCTGATTGTAATTATGGGTAAATTCCAACACTTTACACGTAGCAAGTGTCTTGTTGATGTGGCGGGTTTCGCAAGCAGGACATAAATACATCACAATTATTTTATATAAAGAATTTCCCTCCACCTTGAGCCGAGGCCCGTGGGTCCATAGACCACGTGGCATATTTTAATACCATTGCAACCATCGTTTTATATTTATGATGTTCTTATATATATACCGAGATTAACATACATAGGCAGCTAGTGTAATGAAAGGCTATATATATATATATATATATATATATATATATATATATATATATATATATATATATAACCTAACTTTCATTACACTAATCGCCTTTCAATATGTCTTTAAATCAAATCTCAACAGATATAATAAAACTTGTTTAAAACATATAAAAACTCCTTCTGGGCCCACTTGACACGCTTCCCGATGCAATATATTGCTCCTCCGATTGCGATTGATTGCTCCTGCTCCGATTGCGATTGACCACTTTTCATTTTGAAATGTCGATGTGATGAATCACAATTGAAATCTTCCGATTGCGATTGGGTCCTTTGTGATTGTTCCGACAGACAGATCGCAACGCGACTCGAGTAATTCCGATGCGATTGACCACTCCTACTCCGATTCCGATCACGACGGATCAAGAATACTTTTTACTCATGATTTATATAAGCCCACGGTCCGGGCTTCCAATCTAAATTGCAAGTCTTCTCATATATATGTTCCAACACTTCTGCTTTTCCGATGCGATCCAACCAGTGTCCCACCTTTATATTACTTTGTTTTTGGATCTCGCGCTATACATGTAAATACACGCATATATATATATATATATATATATATATATATATATATATATATATATATATATATATATATATATATATATATATATATATATGCTTTGCCGCTTGGGGTTAAGCGATTCCTAGAATAAGGTTTATGTATTAAATGTAACGTCCGACTGGTTAAAGATTCTCGAAATTGTATACATATATCCTCCAGCTGAGGTAGAGATTCTCGAAATTTCGTTATATATATATATATATATATATATATATATATATATATATATTCACCGGGTGGGAACAACGATTCTCGGAATAATAGCTGTTTCTCTGCAGTAATAGCTGTGTCTCTGCCACTGCTGCTTCTTTCACTCTTCCTCTGCCTTTACTGCTGTGATAATGGCTCTGCCTCTGCCTCTGCTTCTGATAACGGTTCTGCCTCTATTATATTCGCTTCCTCTACCTGTCTCTCTCTTTGCTATCTCATTTTCCATCAATGACAACATTTCCAGCAGTCTCCCCCTTTGGCATTGATGGCAATACAATTCCTCTGTTTGCCTAATAGGATCCTTTCTCCTGTTGCTTCCTCTTCTTACTGTTGCTTGCTCTTCCTCCCCCTTTGACATCAATGGCAAGGGGTTCAATTTTATTTTTATTTTTTTGTCAGAAGCTTCTATTCTTTGATGTTGTGGTTTTATTCCTTTCCAATATTTCATGCATTCTCCTCGAAATTTCGACTTTTTACGTCATGTTCTTTTTGATGCTGTGATTTTATTTATTAATTTTATTTTTCCAAAATTTCATTCATTTATTTTATCTGAGATCTTCTGTCTTTGTACGTTGCTCCTTCAATCCTTTGGATTAGATTCTTGTCAGGTTCACCACTGACTCTTTTGCCCCTTTTATTGAATCTTTTATGCTGAATGTATTCTTGCCATAATCTTTTTTATCCTGAGGACCTGTTTCATGCTTCCCTTGCTTGCAGATCTCCCCCTGGGAATGATATTTTTGTTTCTGTTTTCCTCCTGAAACTGTGCTTTCTCTTCATATTAGAGAGTAGCATCTACAGATACTACCCCTAGTCTGTCTCTTAAATATTCAAATGGTTCTCTAGCAAGCGGTTTAGTGAATATATATGTTGTCTGTTCTTTTGTTGGTACATACTCCGGGGCTTTACTCCGCCAGATATCAAGATGATATTATTTATAAGGATTTTATTGTGACTGTTAGCATTCCTTAATGAATTTGGAATGGATAGCCATGCCTCTTTGCCTTCTACCTTCTCATTTCTTTTCCAGCTCACTCAGAAAAATGTAACCGTAGGTACTTATTTTAATCTAACAGTGGGATTTTGTTTTCTTCCGGAGACTTGCCAATGCATCACAAATAATGAAATAATCAATTACAATATTTACATTCACATATAATAAAAACTTCAGCTTAACTCATTTAGTCCTTTGTCCCGCTACGCATTTGTCTTTTCTTTGACTGTGTTTTATCTCTTTTCAGCTCTGTTTGCTTTTCTGTCCTTTGCTGTGGTGTAACTGTTGCATACGTGTAACATAGCGTTTTATATTAGTGCATTTTGTAAATATCTGTGGCTACTGATTGTAATTTTGGGTAAATTCCAACCCTTTACACGCAGCCAGTGTCTTGTTGATGTGGAGGGTTCCGCAAGCGGAACATAAATACATCGCAATTTTTTTATATAAAGAATTGCCCTCCACCTTGAGCCGAGGCCCGTGGGTCCACAGACCACGTGGAATATTTTAATACCATTGCAACCATCGTTTTATATTTATGACAGCTCTTTTATATATATATATATATAACCCAACTTTCATTACACTAATTGCCTTTCAATATGTCTTTAAATCAAATCTCGGCGTATATAATAAAACTTGTTTAAAACATATAAAAACTCCTTCTGGGCCCACTTGACATGCTTCTCGATGCAATATATTGCTCCTCCGATTGCGATTGATTGCTCCTGCTCCGATTGCGATTGACCACTGTTCATTTTGAAATGCCGATGTGATGAATCGCAATTGAAATCTTCCGATTGCGATTGGGTCCTTTGTGATTGTTCCGATTGCGATTGATCGCAATCGCGACTCGAGTACTCCGATGTAATTGACCACTCCTGCTCCGATTCGATCACAATGGACTGAAAATACTTTTTACTCATGGTTTATAAGCCCATCGGGTCCGGGCGTCAATCTCAATCGCAAGTCTTTTAATATATGTTCCAACGTTCTGTTTCTTTCCGATGCGATTGGGAAGGGTCCTACCTTATATTACTTTGTTTCTTTGGATCTCGCGCTATACATGTAAATACACTGCATATATATATATATATATATATATATATATATATATATATATATATATATATATATATGCTTTGCCGCTTGGGGTTAAGCGATTCCCAGAATAAGGTTTATGTATTAAATGTAACGCCCGTTTGGGTAAATATTCTCAGAATTGTATACATATATCCTCCAGCTGAGGTAGCGATTCTCGGAATTTAGTTATATATATATATATATTCACCGGGTGGGAACAACAATTCTCAGAATAATAGCTGTTTCTCTGCAATAATAGTTGTGTCTCTGCCACTGCTGCTTCTGTCGCTTTGCCTCTGCCTTTACTGTTGTAATAATGGTTCTGCCTCTGCCTCTACTTCTTATAACGGTTCTGCCTCTATTATATTCGCTTCCTTTGCCTGGATCTCTCTTTCCTACCTCCTTTTCCATCAATGACAACATTTACAGCAGTCTCCCCCTTTGGCATTGATGGCAATATAATTCCTCTGTTTGCCTGATAGGATCCTTTCTCCTGTTGCTTCCTCTTCTTACTGTTGCTTGCTCTTCCTCCCCCTTTGACATCAATGGCAAGGGGTTTGAATTTTATTTTATTTTATTTTTTGTGAAGCTTCTATTCTATGATGTTGTGGTTTTATTCCTTTTCCAATATTTCATGCATTTCCTGAAATTTTCTGACTTTTTACGCTGCTGCTCCTGTTCTTTGATGTTGTGATTTTATTTATTAATTTTATTTTTCCAAAATTTCATTCATTTATTTTATCTGAGATCTTCTGTCTTTGTACGTTGCTGCTTCAATCCTTTGGATTAGATTCTCGTCAGGTTCACCATTGACTCTTTTGCCCCTTTTATTGACTCTTTTATGTCAATTGTTCTTGCCATTGTATTTTTATCCCGAGGACCTGTTTCATGCTTCCCTTGCTTGCAGATCTCCCCTTGGGAATGATATTTTCGTTTATGTTCTCCCCCTGAAACTGTGCTTTCTCTTCATACTAGAGAGTAGCATCTACAGATACTACCCCTAGTCTGTCTCTTAAATATTCAAATGGTTCTCTAGCAAGCGGTTTAGTAAATATATCTACTGTTTGTTCTTTTGTTGGTACATACTCCAGTTTTATTATCTTCTGAACCACTTGTTCTCGGAGAAAATGATACTTGATTGGAATATGTTTGGTTTTTGAGTGAAGCACAGGGCTTTTAGATATACTTATAGCACTTGTATTATCACATTTTATTGAGATAGGTTCTTCGATGCTTACCTTCATGTCTTCGAGGGTTTGCTTCATCCATATGACTTGTGTACAACATGCTGCTGCTGCTATATATTCTGCTTCTGTTGTAGACAGAGAGATAAATGTTTCTTTCTTTCTTAACCATGCCACTAGACTTTCTCCTAGATAGAAAGCACCTCCACTTGTGCTTTTCCTATCATCCACGCAGCTGGCCCAATCTACATCTGTGTATGCTGTCAAAGTGAAGCTTTTGCCTTTAGGATACCAAAGTCCATATTGTGATGTTCCTTGTAGATATCTGAATATTCTTTTTACTGCCAGAAGATGGTTTTGTTTAGGTGCTGCTTGATATCTAGCCACTATTCCTACTGTTAGCATGATGTCTGGTCTTGATGCAATCAGATACAACAGACTTCCTATCATGGATCTGTAGAGTTTTTGATCTATATTAGCAGACCCATCATCAACACATAGTTTACTTCCCGTGGTCAAGGGAGTTGACACAGGTTTGCAATCCTCCATTTTGAACATTTTGAACATTTCTTTTAAGTACTTTTCCTGTGAGATGAATGTGCCTGTGTTCTTTTGCTGAATTTGAAGTCCTAAGTAGAAACTGAGCTCTCCAATCATGGACATTTCAAAAGCTGATTTCATCTCTTTTGCAAATCCTTTTGCTAGTTCATCTCTGTTGCTTCCAAACATAATGTCATCAACATATACAACAACAATCATGACTTCATTTTCATGGGCTTTTATATATAGATTACTGTCTACTCCACCTCTCTTAAAGCCCTGTTTTTGCAAATATTTACCCAATCTTGAGTACCAAGCACGAGGAGCCTATTTCAGTCCATATAGGGCCTTCTTCAGTCTGCACATATAATATTCTTTATCTTTCAATGAGAAGCCTTCTGGTTGTTCCATGTAGACTTCTTCTTCTAAGTCTCCATTCAGAAATGTAGATTTTACATCCATTTGATATACCTTGAAATTCTGGTAGCATGAAAATGCCAGGAACATTTTGATAGCTTCCATTCTGGCTACAGGGGCAAATGTTTCATCATAATCAAGTCCTTCGACTTCAGAATATCCTTGCGGCACTGGCCCGGCTTTATTTCTGATTACTTGTCCTTTCTCATTCATTTTGTTTTTGAATACCCATTTTGAACCAATGATATTTTTCTCAATTGGTTTAGGAACTAGTTCCCAGGTATTGTTCTTTTCAATTTGGTCCAATTCCTCATTCATTGCTTTTACCCAAGACTTCTCCTTGCTGGCTTCTTCAAATTTATTTGGCTCTATTTGTGACAACATGGCTATGTATACCTCTTCAGTTTGTTCTGTTAGCTGCCTTCTTGTCTGGACCCCTGCTTTCTTATCTCGTATGATTTGATCTTCGGGATGATTCTTCTGAGTGTATCTTGAGGGGGCTTTTGAGCTCAGCTCTTCATCCTCTATAGTCTTGCTTGTTTCATCATCATTCTGGTCTTCTTCTTCATGGTTATCTGATGGACTGTAGTAGTCATTATCTCTTTTATTGTTTTGAAGTTCTTCATCAAATCTCACATCAATGCTTTCTACTATTTTCCGAAGAGTCTTGTTGTAGCACCTGTACCCTTTGCTTTTGGATGCATATCCTAGAAATATTCCTTCATATGCCCTTGAATCAAATTTTCCAAGATTTTCATCATTACTCTTTATGTAACACTTGCTGCCAAAGATTTTGAAATGTTTGATTGAAGTTGGCTTTCCATGCCACAGTTCGTAGCGAGTCTTGTCACTGCTTGGCCTTAAGTGAGCTTTATTAAGGATATGTACTGCTATGTGCACTGCTTCTGCCCAGAAGGTTTGAGGAATATTGTTCTCTTGCATCATGGCTCTGGCAATTTGTTGAACATATATGTTTTGTCTCTCTGCTACTCCATTCTGCTGAGGTGTCCCTCCAATAGTAAATTGTTGTTTTATGCCATGTTCATTGCATAGGTCAGCAAAGTCATAATCTATGAATTCACCTCCTCTATCTGATCTGATGCATTTCAGCTTGCATCCTGTCTGATTTTCGGCTAATGCCTTAAATATTTTGAATTTGTCCAGAGCTTCCGATTTATTCTTCAGAAAAGCAACCCGTGTCATTCTGGAGAAATCATCTATTATCAGCATGAAGTAGGATTCTCCACTTGGTGTTTTAGTTCTTGCAGGTCCACACAGATCCATGTGCACAAGCTGGAGTGGTCTTCTTGTTGACAACTCCTCTTTGGCCTTAAAGGATGTGCAGGTCTGTTTACCCAATTGACAAGATTTGCATATGGTATTAGAAGGCCTCTTTATTTCTGGCATGTCTCTGACTACTTTCTTTTTACTCAGTCTAATGATATGATCGAAGCTAAGATGTCCCAATCTCCAATGCCATAACCATGACTCCTCAATTTTGCTAAGATGGCATGCTTCATCTTCCTCTTTCATAATGTAAACATTGCTCTCTGTTCGAACACCTTTGAGTAGAGTCTTACCGGTGGTGCTTGATCTGAATTCACAGTCTTGTGCTCTAAATAGAACTTCGCAACCTTTGTCACACATCTGACTGATACTCAGTAAATTTGCTTTCAGCCCGTCTACAAATAGTACATCTTGGGCCTTTCCTCTGCCATTGTCTATGCTGACTGAGCCTTTTCCCTTGATCTTACCTAATTTGTCATTGCCAAAAGTGACATTGCCAGATTTATTTTCATCAAGAGTTATAAACTTGCTTCTGTCTCCAGTCATGTGTTTTGAGCAACCACTATCCAAATACCACTGGCTTTTCAGGTCTTGAGCAGTTAGAGCCAAGTCACATTTATTCACCTTCTTTATCCACTGGAGGCATCCTATGGTTTGGTATCTTTTGTGAGGTGATGAACTATATCTTATTAGAGGACATTTATAGGGTATATGTCAAACTTGATTGCATACACAACATTTGATCATAGTTTTGGTAGAATTATGAGCATGACCAAAATTTATTTGATTCATAAACCTTCTTGAGGGTTTTAACATCAATCTTTGTCCATAATTTCTACACTCAATGATTTTATGGCCAAATTCCTTACAATAAAAACAGTAATCATAGAAACTATTTGTATACCTGATGTAACGTTGTCTCTTCCATTTGGTTTCTTGGGGTAGTCTCTTCAATGTTTGCATCTTTTGCTGGTTTGAATTACTCCTCCTTGCATGAAAATATGCAGCAATGTGTCCCAGCTTGTGGCAGACATAACAGGTGGCATTATTTATTGGAGGGAAGAATCTACTTTGATGGTTTCCAAATTTTACATATTCAGGGGTATTAGTATTTGTTACATTCTTTGCCAATAATGGTTTCTTCTAATCTTTGTCTTCCTTATTGCAGATTTCTTCTTTTGTAGGAATTGTTTGAGCTGCTTCATCATTCTTCTTTACTTTTACAAAAATAATTTCTCTGTCAACCTTTTCTTTTCCTTTACTTGATTCTCCTTCATAGCCTATTCCAGTCTTTATCATAGGGGATCTTTGAGCAACCAAAATTCCATTCAACTTACTAGATATTGTTGTTTGAGAAGAGTTTATAACCACTTTCCTTTGAGCATTTTCTAATTTCTTCCTGAGACATACTACTTCTTCTTCCAACTTTTCTTGTTCTTGAGTTTTTTCTTTGATTTGCTTAAGTAACACGTCCTCTATCTTCTTGGCTTCTTCAAGCTCTATCTTTAGCCCCTTAAGGACTTCTGAATTCGGTTCTTCTCATACATACTTGAGGAGAATGTCCTTTTGTTTTCTAAATTTCAGTTTGAGTCTATCAATCTCTTCTAGAGCACTTCTTAGCTCCCCCTCAAGGTCGACTTCACCTTCTTCTTCTTCATCTTCTAGCAAGAGACCTTCAAGTTCTTCTATGGAAATCAATAAGAATTCAGAGGTTCCTTCTTCACTTGAGGATTCATCTGAATCTTCAGATGTACTGCTATCTTGTTGAGAATAGAATGATTTTCTGCTGAACTTCTTTCCTTTCTGGCAGTTCTTTGATTTATTATTCTCTGACTCTTGAGCCTGATTCCTTACTTTCTTGTGACGACACTTAGCAGCATAGTGTCCCACTTCCACAGTTAAAGCATTTGAAGGGGAGTTTACCTTTGTATTTACCTGAGCCTCTATCCAATTTCTTGACAAACTTTGCCTCTTCTTCATCCGAGCAAGAGCATATGTCTCCCTCTTCTTCTTTCTTCTTTTCTGTTTTAAAGGCCGCTTCCCTCGTACTTGGTTTCTTCTGTGGGAGCCTCATTTCATAGGCTGTTAGATTTCCAAGTAGCTAGTTCATGGTCAAGGTCTCCCAATCAGCTGTTTCTTCTATTGCAGACACCTTTGGATTAAACCTGGATGGAAGAGATCTTAGAATCTTTTGTACAATTATACTTTCTGGCATTTTTTCTCCAAGAGATTTCATATTGTTAATAATTTCTGCAGCTTTTAGGAAGAAACTAGCAATGTCTTCATCATCATTCATTTTTAAGTTCTCAAACTAGGCTCTATAGACTTGAAGTTTGGCAGTCTTTACTTTCTTGTCTCCCTCATGTATGTTCTCAAGAGTATCCCATATTTCTTTGGCAGAGTCTTTGTGCATTACTTTAATAAACTCTACTTCACATGATCCATTCAAGATGGCATTCATAGCTTTTGCGTTAGCCACAAAATCTTGTTTTGTTTCTTTCTTTGTGTCAGTTGCCTTTGGGGCATATCCTAATTCCACTGCAGCCTAGACTTATATTCCTAGAGACATTATGTATGTCCTCATTCTGATTTTCCAGAAAGCATAATTTTCACCAGTGAAGAAAGGGGCTTTATTGGTTGAGCATCCTTCTTTACTAGCCATCTTGGGAACCTAGGATCTCCTTTCAGCTGTTAGACTGGTACTAAGGAACTTGGCTTTGATACCAATTGTTGAACCCTTAGTTAAATTCTCAAAGTTTCTTGAGTTTAAAGCACCGATGGAGAAAGACACGTGGAAGAAATTGAAGGCTCTTATGAGCAACAATGGTGGTGAGTAAATCTCTAACAAATTCAATAAATTCTATAGCAAATAAGGAATTCAAATAGAACTGATAGCACCTCATAACCCACAATAGAATGGGGTTGATGAGAGAAATAACTGAACAATTGTGGGTGCAGCACGAGCGATGCTACATGATCAGGGCCTATCGTTGCATCTGTGGGTGAAGGCATGCAACAAAATGGTATATGTGAAAAATTGTTGTCCTCATAGAATAATTGGCGCGAGTACACCAGAAGAGGCTTTTATTTGTAAGAAACTCGATGCTTTACTTTTTAAGATTTTTGGCTCATCTGTTTATGTGCATGTGTCCAAAGACGCTAGGAAGAAGTTGGAACCAACAACTGAGATTAGGATATTTGCGAGGTAAACTGAAACTCTCCACAACTATCGAGTGTATTTTCCAAACAACAAATTGATTATTGTGTGATGGGATATAAAATTTGATGAGGATAAATCCATGTGATTGTCCCTTGAGAGGGAGTTAGATTTGCATTTAGAGGAGGAACTCTTTGCTCCCAAGGATGAGCCTCAAGATGTGGAGCAACCACATGTAGAGGATCATGGAGTGGTAGGAAACACTCATGCTGAGCCATCCACCAGAAATGGCAGAAGGCACACCACGGAAGCTGATAGATTGAGACTTGATGCAACAAAGAATGTAGGAGCCCCTACTTCACTACGCAGACGGAGACAGTCTCCTGATAGGTTTACTGGATACATGGCTCTTATGAGAAAGTGTATTGTGACAGAACCATCTTCCTTTCAGGAAGCAGTGTAGAAAACAACTCGGGTTGATGCTATGGTAGAGGAGTATGACTCCATCATCAAGAACAGTGGATGGAAGGTAGTCCCAAGATCAGTTGACAAATTAGTGGTTGGATCTAGATGGAATTACAAGGGAAAGCAAGCTGCTGATGGGAGTCTGGAGAAGTACAAGGCCAGATTTGTGGCCCAGGGATTCTCACAGATTGAGGGGAACGACTATGATGAGGCCTTTCCACCAGTCACAAGGTATTCTTCCATTAGATCTATCCTTGCACTCTCAGCGCAGATGGGGTGGTGCATTCATCAGATGGATCTGAAAACTGCATTCCTCAATGGAGTTATTGAGGAAGAAGTGTACATAGATCGTCCAGAAGATTTCGAGATCTTCGACAGTGAATCACATGTGTGCCAACTCAAGAGAGCACTGTATGGGCTGAAGCAAACTTCTCGTGCTTGGTACACTGGGATTGACAACTATTTCACCGAGTTGGGCTTCACCAAAAGTGAAGCGGAGAAAGCCATAGATTTTAATGTTGCACCGATATTGCTTACCAAATATTTTTGAATGTATTCATGCATTTTTCCACAACTTGTATTAGTGAGCTCACTGAGATAAATATCTTTCCTTTGGTTTTCTGTAAGACTCCGGTGATCAAAAATCCCCTCAATAACCTTTGAAAGTCTCTACCATTAGTTCCAACTACTATTGATGACGTTCAAATATATTTTGTTTGACTTCCTTTTTTGTTGGTGTCAACATATATTGCACAATATCTCATCTCCAGACATATGAAATGCAAAATCATATGAATAAGGGAGGACAGGCCTTGATCTAAATAGCCTGTGGAGTGCATTTGTTAGCCACCTATAGTCAGATTCCTTGCTTTCTAAATCTAAAATTTTCTTCTCTAACAATTCCAGGCATATTAAATGAGAATGGATGAGAGTACGAAAAGACACTAAATGAAAGTAAGGTTATATTGACACCAACATAAAAAGAATGCTCTGAGAAATATTGACACCAACAAAAAAAGAATTGAAAATAACCATTTTTAAGATGAACAATAATAGGTAGAGGGAATAGTTAAAAGACTTTAAAGATGATCAACTGATTTTCGATCCGACTTTCCTCAGTGATGCATGTTGTGAAAATGTATGAGGGTAGTCAAAATGATGTGTTGCATGAACACATCCAATTGTTGCATATAACTCCAAGGGTGTTCAAAAACTATGAGATACATGATGGATAAGACAAGACACATTAATTCATGATATATCTTTCAGCTGGCGTATTAAAGGGTTTGTAACTTTAATCTCAAGAACATCCATTTTATAATTTGTTTTAACCAATGGTATATCTCAATGAACAACACAAACACATTATTAACTATGGTTGATAGAAGCACAGAGGTGTTAAATATAACTAAATTTTGCAAACTAATTATATTAAAGGGTTTGTAACTTTAATCCAGAGAACATCCAGTTTATAATTTGTTTTAACAAATGGTATATCTTAATGACCAACACAAATACATTATTAAGTATGGTTGATAGAAGCACAGAGGTGTTAAATGTAGCTAAATTTTAAAGACAATTTTGGCTCCCATCTCTTTGAATCAACCCTATGACTATCATTGTCAAAGTTTGTTTACATTTTCAATCTATTTTTGATGGATTATTAAAACATTGATTGACTTTCCCTTTTATAAAAATTTAGAATATTTTCTCATTAAGAACATTATTTTATTAATTAAATAAATTATTATTAATAATTTAATTTTATATCTTATTCTACTAAGGAATTAAATTATTGGTAACAGTGAAAAAATACATTTAATAAAAAAAAAAAAAAAACTAAACATACCCTTCATCCAAAATCTCGATAGTTTAATACATTTAAAATAAATAATGCTAATCTAAACATAAATGAGATAGAACCATGTTTTTCTTTCAACTCAACGAAATTGTGTTTGCTAGCTTCTGGAGTGATTCAACACCCTAATATAAGATTGTGTTTGCTAGCTTATGGAGTGATTCAACACCCTAATACAGAATTGTGCTGGATTGATTCAACACCCTAGGACAGAGGACAGGAGGTTCATTGTAAAGGATGCAATTTCCACTTGAGCTCTTCATGGTTACATGTTTCTTCAACCAAATATTTTCATTTGTAGTAATTGTTCCTTAAAGAAACGATTTTATTTCTGCCCCTAGAAGAAAGAAGAGGTCCCATCTTCTTGCAAGGTAAGGTTGTGGCCGTATAAATCCTATGTCATTTACATTTACGTGGAGAAGAATGTGAATGCAAAGAAATCAACTTTCTTGAATTTGAAGTTTCACAAGCGTATAAATTCGATGTTTTACAAGTTGTAAAATGTCAAATTTATAAATGGGATTTTCCTTCCCTTATTTTAGGGAAGAAAGAAAAATTTCAGAAAGAAAATAATCAAATAACGATTATTACAAATGCAATATTGGTTTGGCTTCCCATGAGCTTGACATCAATGGTACTGCATAATTTGAAATCAATAACAAAAAACATACCGAACATACCGACAATACTATAGAATGTGATATTGGTAAGAAATATTGTACATCATTGTGGCGATCTAGGGTAGCATTCCCTTCTCATTGCCCACTGCTCATATTAAGGTTTTGCTTCTTCTTGCATGATAGCAACCACAGAATATGAAAAGGTTTGCCACGGAATCGTAAAGGATTTGTTGATAAGCGGGGTTTAGGAGAGGATTTGTTGATAAGCGGGGTTTAGGAGACGATTTAAGTTTCATTTTAAAGGATGCAATTTCCGCTTGAGCTGATCATGGTTACATGTTTCTTCAACCAAATATTTCATTTGTAGTAATTGTTCCTTAACGAAACGATTTTATTTCTGCCCTTAGAAGCAAGAAGAGGTCCGATCTTCTTGCAAGGTAAGGTTGTGGCCGTATAAATCCTCTGTCATTTACATTTACGTGGAGGAGAATGCAAAGAAATGAACTTTCTTGAATTTGAAGTTTCCCAAGCGTGTAATTTCGATGTTTTACAAGTTGTAAAAATTTATGAATGGGATTTTCCTTGCGTTACTTCTAAGAGAAGAAAGAAAATCATTAAATAACAATTATTACAAATGCAATATTGGTAAGGCTTCCCATGAGCTTTGACATCACTGGCACTGCATGACTTGAAATCAATAACAAAAAAAAATACCGACAATACTATGGAATGTGATATTGCATAACTTGAAATCAATAAGAAAAAATATACCGACAATACTATGGAATGTGATATTGGTAAGAAATATTGTACATCGTTGTGGCGATCTAGGGTAGCATTCCCTTCTCATCGCCCACTGCTCATATTAACGTTTTGCTTCTTCTTCACACAAGATTTTTTATTGCGAGCACAGAGAAAGGTTCTACATAAGATGATAGATATCTTTGCAGATGTAAAGGAAAAACATGCTCGCGTCCTCTTAATCCACGATTTACATTAACGATTGCTGGATGCATATGCCAAAAGAGAAATTGAGTGATTGTTTTCGCAAGCAGGTGTTGCGACCATTAGACCGCATTAATCTACAAATTCTGTAGTTACCATCTGTGATGTGATGTGTGTGCAGAGGAGGACAGCACAATGATGGATTGTGGTCACACTTTCTGCAATGTCTGCTGGACGCGTCACTTCCTTGGTCAGATAAGCCAGGGACAGAGCAAGCGGATTAAGTGCATTGTAATATCATGTGTGACGAAGACATTATAAGGATCCTGTAATATCGATCGCTTCCTATTGACGACAACCAGAAAGAGAAAGAGAAAGTGAAAGTGAAGTGGTGCCCTAGTGTTCACTTCACAATCACCAACTTTCTTCGTCACATTGAGGATCCATGCACTTAATCCGCTTGCTTTGCCCCTCGTTTATCTTAATAAGAAAGTGCTTGGCCCAGACATTGCAGAAAGTGTCCTCTGCCTTCAAACATTCCTCTGCACAGACAAAGCAGATGGTGACACCCGCTTGGGAAAACAACAAGTCATTCCCTCTTTCTGCAAATGCATCAACTAATCCCAGCGTTAATGAATGAAGAGTGTGCGAGCAAGTTATTCTTTTACGAGATCCATCACCTTAAGTAACTTCATTTTCTTCACCGCCCGCTCATCAAATCCTCCTCCTCATCATCCACTCCGCCATGATCTCGTTATTTATAAACATGATATAACGTATGCTCTTCCGGCCTTGGGCTGACTTACACGGTAATAAGCAAGGCCTATTGGTCAATGAAAACCGTTTAAAACCATGAAAACCAGATATTTTTATTTAATTTAATTTCATAACGGTTTCGAACCCCATATATATATATATTAAAGGTTAAAATATTTTTATTTAATTTAATTTCATAACGGTTTCGAACCCCATATATATATATATATATTAAAGGTTAAAGGTTAAAAAAGCTTTACCCATTATTTATAGCATTTAATGCTTAAAAGAGAGTAAGTTAACTTGAATTGGTATGAGACTGTGGTGTTTTTTTGGTAAGTTATGGAATATAACTTTAGTATGAGAATGTGATTTTTTTTTGATAAGTTATCAAATAGTTTAACCCATAAAGAAATAGGTTAAATATGAATAGATTATTTAAATTTGATAAGTTATTTATATAAAAAAATTCTAATAGAAAGTTTGAATATTAATATTAATATTAACGAGTCGTTGAGATATGAATTTTATTTTATTTTATTTGTAGTTCACATCAATCTAATAAATTGTTTTATTTATTTTTATAAATAAGAAAATGTATTAATGTAATTTTATATTAAAATATGAAATAAAATAATAGTTATTTTATTTAATTTTATAAATAAGGAAATGTATTAATGGACTTTTATATTAAAATATGGAACAAAAGAATTTTATAATAGTTATTTATCAGATATTTATAGAAATTTAATGTTTAAGAAAAATATTGATCACGATACATTTCACTTTGAAAAGATTAAAATAATAATAATAATGAATTGAAATTTGATGTCTTTTCGAAGTTAAGATGGATCTAGACTGATTTTATTATTAATTATAAACATAATTATCGATTTTTATTTTATTTTATTTTTATTTTAGTTTTATGTAATTTATGGAAGTCAAAATGTTTTATTGATAATTATCATTATAAAATTATTTCTTTTATTTTAATTTAATTTAATTTTTAATTTTTTTATTTTATTTTGACCGAGTTAAAATATTTACAACATATTACAACATATTTCACATGCCTATGTCCCAAAGGTTAACTAAATTTGTTGATTTCTCATTTCTAAATGTAACATACACCATTAACTTCACAGGGAAATGTAAGGAGTTAAATTTTTTTACACAAGTTACTCATCATTACATAGAATGTTTAACAGTTCACAGTGTAATTTTATAAATAAGAATGGTAAACTCCTTAACCCTTAACAACCTCCATTACAGTATATTAAATTAATACTATTTGATGTAACTATCCATTCATTTCAATATTCATATAGTCATCATATAATTGCCATTATGAACATCATAAAAAGGAATCGATCTCATCATCTGGACACAATAATCAATCACATCATTGAACACCAATATACCCTGGAAACCCCGTAGGGTGAAAACCAGCAAACGTTTAATTTTATGCTCGTCAGGGTGTTCAGCCCATCACTCAATGGCTTATAAGGGAGACCATCCCTTAACCATCGTTTATATAATCTTACAAGGAAATATGCAATTATCTAGCTTAAAGCCATTACAATAATTATCACACCATTTACCCTCTGGTATTCATATATTTAGATCTTCACATCTTGGTGGCATGGATGTACCTACAATGGTCCATCGTACATTGGACCTTCTTGCAAATCGCACTCATCTGCACATGTCACCATCATTCCCTGCTATGATGCCTCATATGTGCTGGTTATAGGTCATCACAATAGTTAGTGCTTACGTCGCATAAGCGCACATTCCTGCAAGACAATGGCTACATCTCCCAAACTTCTTTAGAATAAACTGATACATCAGCTAAGATATTTATACATGTGATTTACATACATTTAATAAATATAGCTAACCCTTAAGCTATTACCTTTAGTGCATGGAATGCAAGTTAACATAATGATTGCCTCTTCCATGCATGCGAATGCATACTAATTCCAAAAGACTCTCCCTAAAGGAGTGCCTTCACAACGAGGCACATAAATCATATTCAACGTAGTTTAATACTACAAGCAATATTTCTACATACGAAAAATGTATATTATTTTTCAATAAAAGCTAATACATATGTTGCATGCTAATGCATGATCTTCCTCTAGAAAGGAAATCATAATCATGACAATATAAAGGTAATCACTTAATCTGTTCATCTAAGGAATATAAATGATTAGTTCATTTAACCATGAATTTATTAAATAAATTAACTTTACCAACACTGTGGTAAACAATCCATGGATTTATTAAATAACTAATATTTGCAAACACCATAGTAATCTTCCCATGGTTTTATGAAACTATCCATAGATTTATTAATTAATCTTTACCATTACCATGGTAAAATATCCATGGATTTATTAATTAATTGCTATTTATAATAGAAATCTTCTCAAGAAAAGGCAACAAGGATTCTTTTCCAAAAAACCCGCCAATAAGTTTCCCTTTCACCATTCTATCTCTCTAATAACATTATCTTCCTAAAATATTAAAGTAAGAATCTTTTCAAGAAAAGACCACAAGGATTTTTTTTATGAAATAAATAACCACAGAATCACGTGGTTAATCATCTTTTAATTTAAAAAAAATTCCTATCTAAATGCATTAAATACAATGCATAGAGAATATGAAAACAAGCATATTTACCCAAACATGCATGAAATAAATTCACACCATCACTTAGTTATATTCTCATGTAAACAAAAACCTACTTCTTCTTCAAAAGAAGCCAATATAACCTACTTTCCTTGTCTTTCTACATGTGGTTTCTCATGCTTCCCTTTAACCTTATTTTATGCGTAAAACTAGGAAACAATAAAAGGTTAGCTTAACCTTGTATACACCTAAATCAAAAAGTATTCATCTAGACATGCAACCTTTCCAAGAAAGCTATAACTCATATTTCTTTTTCCAGGAATATAGCACCAAATGTGTTCCTTCCAAGGAATCAAGAAAATAGATATTAATGTTTTTCTTTACGGGAAAGATAAATAAAATTAACTTTTAACTTTTTCAAGGAATAGTTTGGTTAGTTTCTAATTCACCTAAATATCTCCAAGGTTAATTGAAGCAAGTTCACTTTCTTCACTTCCTTTAAGGTTAATCGAAGAAGTGTTCACTTTCTTCACTTCTTTTAACATTTCATAACATACTAATTACTTATGTAATCATATTTATTACCCAAATTATATCTTTACGTACCTTAACCTTTAGCATATGCAATATTAAGGTATGCAATGGTGAAATACTTTAAGAACCATACATCTTTAAGAAACTATCATAAAGATAAAAACATGCATCCAAATATGCACGCCTCCAAATACTATGATAAGAGCATGCAACTATCAAAATATTTGCAATAGAAACATGCATCCCAATACTATAATAACAACATGTATCAAAATACTATGAAAATACTTACACGTTTTTGGAGCTTGATCCTTCAACGCATTCTCCCTCACAACTCTAGGTGCGGATCCCCATGAGTTGGTTGGAGTATGTGTGTTACAGGCACTGAAACCTGACTACTTTCATAAGTTTTGATGGACCCCAGTGCAGGAATAGGTAGAAAGCATACTGCTTATCCACTTATTAGAACGAGAAAACAATGATCTTAGGTGTGTGCCGAAACAACAAAACCAGATGAGAAACCCCGTGAGTGCATTGTAAGAGCAAAACCCGAACAATAACCCTCGGCGCCGGATGGAGCAGATCTGGAAGCAAACAAGAGTCAGATATAAGTGCAGGTCTCATCCCTCCATACAAAATTGATCTACCAAAAAAAAAAATTAGAATCCTGTAACATGTATACGCACACGACAATTCAATGGCAGAATAGAACTCAAAAACAACAAGTGCTTCAAACACATTCATAAAAACACAGCAGAACGCATCCTAACAACACTTCTCAACTCCCGTAGATAAGGAATCTGTTTTACTTCTAACTGTTTCTTGATTTTCTTGAAACAACGGTTTTGTAAAATATGGTAAAAACTAAGTTTACGTGGGTGTTACACTAAAGCACCTTGCTAATGGGATGTCTTGTGCTAATAAGTTGGTGGGATTTTATCCTTAACAAGTTGGCGGGATGCTATCCTAAAGAGTGCATCTGCAAACAATTACTTTTTAACCTTTTATTATTTTTTAATTGAGGCCACATGTAAATGTTTACAAACATTTACATACAACCCTCTACCCCATACCTTTAACCTTTTATTATTTTTAATTGAGGCCACATGTAAATTTTTACAAACATTAAATACAACACTCTCCCCCATACCTTTTTTCTTTTAGATTTAATTTTAAAAATGTTATAAATCAGAGGTAGTCAGAGTGGTGATCCTTCACCCTGATTAAAAAATCGAGATACAATATGCTTGGGGATTGGGGGTGGAAACCAATCATCAAATGGAGTTCCTTTCTCTTTGGAAAGTTTTAGAGCTAGCCATTCAAAAGAAGATCCAAAAATTCATGATATTTGGATATTCATTGATAGTAATCTCGCGAGTTTGGGAGGCTAGATTCTAGCACAATTGCAGCCTCTCTCCCATTTCGTTTTGGATTCTCCTAAAACTTCAACATTGTGAATAAATTGAACTTTATCATGTTCTAAGGAATTTGAGTTCAAAAACACATACTTAACTAATAAAGGAACAAAATGGAACTAAGGGATTATAAAATTGAATAATAGAGTGAGTATATTTTTCGAATATAATGGTTACGTAGATGAAAACACATATGGTCTAGTGGTCATCATTTATTTCCCGGCCTCAGACACCACCCCTCCAGTACTCCTGTCGAACTCGCATCCATATATGGCATGTGAAGTCACCTCTCAAATTCCATTTGTTTTCATTTCCTTGCATTGGACTTCGAATTTTTAAACGTTCAAGGTGTTTACATTCAATTTGCATCATGTTGGAGCTCTTCCCTCACTTCCTTCATATAAATTTGCACCTCAAAAAAGAATCTTGAAGTCGAATAGACATGGATGACCGAGGCCTGCATTCAATTGTGACAAGGAAGGGGATCAAAGTTCATGATGGATATGACGGTGTTGAACCCTTAGTTAAACTGAGAGGGGGGGGGGTGAATCAGTTTAACACAGTCATGATCTTTTAAACTTTTATGAAACCTTATTTACACCTTCATTTCATATCCAACTTAATAAGTGAGTAATATTAGAAGGTAAGCAGCAAGTATTAATATAATATAACAACAAACTTAATATGAGAGCAGCAGGTATTTAAGCAGATGACATAAATCAGATCAACACATAAACATCATGCACAGAGACACCAGATATAAGTGGAAACCCATAAAGGGAGAAAACCACATCTTATTATTGTTGTTATGCAAAGGCAACCTCCAACTCCCTCTCACCACTGTTTTTTTGTAGGCACCAACCTACATGAGGCTCCTACCTCAATTTTGCAAGCTACAACTTGCAAGGAAGCACCAACTCCGTTCAATTTTCTGCAAGCACTAACCTACAGGAGGCTCCAACCTCACTCAGCTACAATTGACAGCTATTAAGCTGCAACTTGATAGGGAAGCTCCAACTTCCTCAATTTATCAAACTAAATGTTTGCTGATTTACCTCAGATATCAGCTCTGTTCTGTAGCTTCTCTTTCTGCTCTTCTTCTCTTAATATTCTCTGCCTCACACTTCTATATTCTGCCTTCTCTAGATTTACTCTCTCTAACACACTTTTTTGCATATCAAGATGATATTATTTATAAGGATTTTCTTGTGACTGTTAGCATTCCTTAATGAATTTGGAATGGATAGCCATGCCTCTTTTCCTTCTTCCTTCTCATTTCTTTTCCAGCTCACTCAGAAAAATGTAACTGTAGGTACTTATTTTAATCTAATAGTGGGATTTTGTTTTCTTCCGGAGATTTGCCAATGCATCACAAATAATAAAAAAATCAATTACAATATTAACATTCACATATAATAAAAACTTCAGCTCAACTCATTTAGTGTTTTGGCCCGCTACGCATTTGTCTTTTCTTTGACTGTGTTTTATCTCTTTTCAGCTCTGTTTGCTTTTCTGTCATTTGTTGTGGTGTAACTGTTGCATACGTGTAACACAGCTTTTTATATCAGTGCATTTTGTAAATATCTGTGGCTGCTGATTGTAATTCTGGGTAAATTCCAACCCTTTACACGCAGCAAGTGTCTTGTTGATGTGGCGGGTTCCGCAAGCGGAACATAAATACATCGCAATTGTTTTATATAAAGAATTTCCCTCCACCTTGAGCCGAGGCCTGTGGGTCCACAGACCACGTGGCATATTTTAATACCATTGCAACCATCATTTTATATTTATGACAGCTCTTTTATATATATATATATATATATATATATATATATATATATATAACCCAACTTTTATTACACTAACTGCCTTTCAATATGTCTTTAAATCAAATCTCGGCGTATATAATAAAACTTGTTTAAAACATATAAAAACTCCTTCTGGGCCCACTTGCCACGCTTCCCGATGCAATATATTTCTCCTCCGATTGCGATTGATTGCTCCTGCACCGATTGCAATTGACCACTGTTCATTTTGAAATGCCGATGTGATGAATCACAATTGAAATCTTCCGATTGCGATTGGGTCCTTTGTGATTGTTCCGATTGCGATTGATTGCAATTGCGACTCGAGTACTCCGATGCAATTGACCACTCCTGCTCCAATTCGATCACGACGGACTGCAAATACTTTTTTCTCATGGTTTATAAGCCCATCGGGTCCGAGCTTCAATCTCAATCGCAAGTCTTTTAATATGTGTTCCAACGGTCTGTTTCTTTCCGATGCAATTGGGAAGGGTCCCACCTTATATTACTTTGTTTCTTTGGATCTCACGCTATACATGTAAATACACTGCATATATATATATATGCTTTGTCGCTTGGGGTTAAGCGATTCCTAGAATAAGGTTTATGTATTAAATGTAACGCCCGGCTGGGTAAAGATTCTCGGAATTGTATACATATATCCTCCAGCTGAGCTAGCGATTCTCGGAATTTAGTTATATATATATATATATATATATATTCACCTAGTGGGAACAACGATTCTCGGAATAATAGCTGTTTCTCTGCAATAATAGCTGTGTCTCTGCCACTGCTACTTCTGTCGCTCTGCCTCTGCCTTTACTACTGTGATAATGGCTCTGCCTCTGCCTCTACTTCTAATAACGGTTCTGCCTCTATTATATTCGCTTCCTCTGCCTGTCTCTCTCTTTGCTACCTCATTTTCCATCAATGACAACATTTCCAGCAGTCTCCCCCTTTGGCATTGATGGCAATACAATTCCTCTGTTTGCCTGATAGGATCCTTTCTCCTGTTGCTTCCTCTTCTTACTGTTGCTTTCTCTTCCTCCCTCTTTGACATCAATGGCAAGGGGTTCAATTTTTTTTTTTTTTTTTTTTTTGTGAAGCTTCTATTCTCTGATGTTGTGGTTTTATTCCTTTTCCAATATTTCATGCATTTCCTGAAATTTCCTGACTTTTTACGCTGCTGCTCCTGTTCTTTGATGCTGTGATTTTATTTATTAATTTTATTTTTCCAAAATTTCATTCATTTATTTTATCTGAGATCTTCTGTCTTTGTACGTTTTTCCTTCAATCCTTTGGATTAGATTCTTGTTTGGTTCACCACTGACTCTTTTTCCCCTTTTATTGAATCTTTTATGCTGAATGTATTCTTGCCATAATATTTTTTATCCTGAGGACCTGTTTCATGCTTCCCTTGCTTGCAAATCTCCCCCTCGGAATGATCTTTTCGTTTCTGTTCTCCCCCTGAAACTGTGCTTTCTCTTCATATTAGATAGTAGCATCTACAGATACTACCCCTAGTCTGTCTCTTAAATATTCAAATGGTTCTCTAGCAAGCGGTTTAGTAAATATATCTGCTGTCTGTTCTTTTGTTGGTACATACTCCAGTTTTACTATCTTCTGAGCCACTTGTTCTCGGAGAAAATGATACTTGATTGGAATAAGTTTGGTTTTTTAGTGAAGCACAGGGTTTTTAGATATACTTATAGAACTTGTATTATCACATTTGATTGAGATAGGTTCTTCGATGCTTACCTTCATGTCTTGGAGGGTTTGCTTCATCCATATGACTTGTGTACAACATGCTGCTGCTGCTATATATTCTGCTTCTGCTGTAGACAGAGAGATAGATGTTTGTTTCTTGCTTAACCATGCCACTAGAATTTCTTCTAGATAGAAAGCACCTCCACTTGTGCTTTTCCTGTCATCCACACAGCTGGCCCAATCTGCATCTGCGTATGATGTCAAAGTGAAGCTTTTACCTTCAGGATACCAAAGTCCATATTGTGTTGTTCCTTGTAGATATCTGAATATTCTCTTTACGGCCAGAAGATGGTTTTGTTTAGGTGCTGCTTGATATCTAGCCACTAGTCCTAAGTGCTAGCATGATGTCTGGTCTTGATGCAGTCAGATACAACAGACTTCCTATCATGGATCTATAGAGTTTTTGATCTATATTAGCAGACCCATCATCCGCACACAGTTTACATCCTGTGGTCATGGGAGTTGACGCAGGTTTGCAGTCCTCCATTTTGAACTTTTTTAACATTTATTTTAAGTACTTTTCCTGTGAGATGAATGTGCTTGTGTTCTTTTGCTGAATTTGAATTCCTAAGTAGAAACTGAGCTCTCCAATCATGGACATTTCAAACTGTGATTTCATCTCTTTTGCAAATCCTTTTGCTAGTTCATATTTGTTGCTTCCAAACATAATTTCATCAACATATACAACAACAATCATGAGTTCATTTTCATGGGATTTTATATATAGATTACTGTCTACTCCACCTCTCTTAAAGCCTTGTTTTTGCAAATATTTATCCACTCTTGAGTACCAAGCACGAGGAGCTTGTTTCAGTCCATATAGGGCCTTCTTCAGTCTGCACACATAATCTTCTTTGTCTGTCAATGAGAAGCCTTTTGGTTGTTCCATGTAGACTTCTTCTTCTAAGTCTCCATTCAGAAATACAGATTTTACATCCATTTGATATACCTTGAAATTCTGGTAGCATGAAAATGCCAGGAACATTCTGATAGCTTCCATTCTAGCTATAGGGGCAAATGTTTAATCATAATCAAGTCCTTCGACTCGTGAATATCCTTTGTAGACTAGTCTGGCTTTATTTCTGATTACTTGTCCTTTCTCATTCATTTTGTTTTTGAATACCCATTTTGAACCAATGATATTTTTCTAAATTGGTCTAGGAACTAGTTCCCAGGTATTGTTCCTTTCAATTTGGTCCAATTCCTCATTCATTGCTTTTACCCAAGACTTGTCCTTGCTGGCTTCTTCAAATTTATTTGGCTCTATTTGTGACAACATGGCTATGTATACCTCTTCATTTTGTTCTGTTAGCTGCCTTCTTGTCTGGACCCCTACTTTCTTATCTCCTATGATTTGATCTTCGGGATGATTCTTCTGAGTGTATCTTGAGGGGGCTTTCGAGCTCAGCTCTTCATCTTCTGTAGTCTTGCTTGTTTCATCATCATTCTAGTTTTCTTCTTCATGGTTATCTGACGGACTGCAGCAGTCATTATCTCTTGTATTGTTTTGAAGTTCTTCATCAAATCTCACATCAATGCTTTCTACTATTTTCCGAAGAGTCTTGTTGTAGCACCTGTACCCTTTGATTTTGGATGCATATCCTAGAAATATTCCTTCATATGCCCTTGCATCAAATTTTCCAAGATTTTCATCATTATTCTTTATGTAACACTTGTTGCCAAAGATTTTGAAATGTTTGATTGAAGCTGGCTTTCCATGCCACAGTTCGTAGGGAGTCTTGTCACTGCTTGGCCTTAAGTGAGCTTTATTAAGGATATGTACTGCTATGTGCACTACTTCTGCCCAGAAGGTTTGAGGAATAATGTTCTCTTGCATCATGGCTCTGGCAATTTGTTGAACATATCTGTTTTGTCTCTCTGCTACTCCATTCTGCTCAGGTGTCCCTGCAATAGTAAATTGTTGTTTTATGCCATGTTCATTGCATAGGTCAGCAAATTCATAATCTGTGAATTCACCTCCTCTGTCTGATCTGATGCATTTTAGCTTGCATCCTGTCTGATTTTCAGCTAATGCCTTAAATATTTTGAATTTGTCCAGAGCTTCTGATTTATTCTTCAGAAAAGCAACCCATGTCATTCTGGAGAAATCATCTATTATCAGCATGAAGTAGGATTCTCCACTTGGTGTTTTAGTTCTTGCAGGTCCACACAGATCCATGTGCACAAGATGGAGTGGTCTTCTTGTTGATAACTCATCTTTATATTTAAAGGATGTTCGGGTCTGTTTGCCCAATTGACACGATTTGCATATGGTATTTGAAGGCCTTTTTATTTCTGGCATATCTCTGACAGCTTTCTTCCTGCTCAGTCTAATGATATGATCGAAGTTGATATGTCCCAATCTTTTATGCCATAACCATGACTCCTCAAGTTTTCTAAGATGGCATGCTTCATATTCCTCTTTCACAATGTAAACATTGCTCTCTGTTCGAACACCTTTGAGTAGAGTCTTACCTGTCGTGCTTGATCTGACTTCACAGTCTTGTGCTCTAAATAGAACTTCGCAACCTTTGTCACACATCTGACTGACACTCAGTAAATTTTCTTTCAGCCCATCTACAAATAGTACATCTTGGGCCTTTCCTCTGCCATTGTCTATGCTGACTGAGCCTTTTCCCTTGATCTTACCTAATTTGTCATTGCCAAAAGTGACATTGCTAGATTTATTTTCATCAAGAGTTATAAACTTGCTTCTGTCTCCAGTCATGTGCTTTGAGCAACCACTATCCAAATACCACTGGGTTTTCAGGTCTGGAACAGTTAGAGCCAAGTCACATTTATTCACCTTCTTTATCCACTAGAGGCATCCTATTGTTTGGTATCTTTTGTGAGGTGATGAACTATATCTTATTAGAGGACATTTAGAGGGTATATGTCCAACTTGATTGCATACACAACATTTGATCATAGTTTTTGTAGAATTATGAGTATGAGCAAAATTTCTTTGATTCATAAACCTTATTGAGGGGTTTAACATCAATCTTTGTCCATACTTTCTACACTCAACGATTTTATGGCCAAATTCCTTACAATAAAAACTGTAACCATAGAAACTATTTGTATACCTGATGTAACATTGTCTCTTCCATTTGCTTGCTTGGGGTAGTCTCTTCAATGTTTGCATCTTTTGCTGGTTTGAATTACTCCTCCTTGCATGAAAATATGCAGCAATGTGTCCCAACTTGTGGCAGACATAACAGGTGGCATTATTTATTGGAGGGAAGAATCTCCTTTGATGGTTTCCAAATTTTACATATTTAGGGGTCTTAGTATTTATTACATTCTTTGCCACTAATGGTTTCTTCTGATCTTTGTCTTCCTTATTCCAGATTTCTTCTTTTGTAGGAATTGTTTGAGCTGATTCATCATTCTTCTTTGCTTTTACAAAAATAATTTCTCTGTCAACCTTTTCTTTTCCTTTACTTGATTCTCCTTCATAGCCTATTCCAGTCTTTATCATAGGGGATCTTTGAGCAACCAGAATTTCATTCAACTTACTAGAGATTGTTGTTTGAGAAGAGTTTATAACCACTTTCCTTTGAGCATTTTCTAATTTCTTCCTGAGACATACTACTTCTTCTTCCAAATTTTCTTGTTCTTGAGTTTTTTCTTTGATTTGCTTAAGTAACATGTCCTCTATCTTCTTGGCTTCTTCAAGCTCTATCTTTAGTTGCTTAAGGACTTCTGAATTCTGTTCTTCTCGTACATACTTGAGGAGAATGTCCTTTTGTTTTCTGCATTTCAGTTTGAGTCTATCAATCTCTTCTAGAGCACTTCTTAGCTCCCCCTCAAGGTTGACTTCACCTTCTTCTTCTTCATCTTCTAGCAAGAGACCTTGAAGTTCTTCTATGGCCATCAATAAGAATTCAGAGGTTCCTTCTTCACATGAGGATTCACTGAATCTTCGGATGTACTGCTGTCTTGCTGAGCATAGAAGGATTTTCTGCTGAAATTCTTTCCTTTCTGCCAGTTCTTTGATTTATTTTTCTCTGACTCTTGAGCCTGATTCCTTACTTTCTTGTGAGGACACTTGGCAGCATAGTGTCCCACTCTTCCACAGTTAAAGAATTTGAAGGGGAGTTTACCTTTGTATTTACCTGAGCCTCTATCCAATTTCTTGACAAAATTTGCCTCTTCTTCATCCGAGCAAGAACATATGTCTCCCTCTTCTTCTTTCTTCTTTTCTGTTTTAAAGGCTGCTTCCCTCGTACTTGGCTTCTTCTATGGGAGCCTCATTTCATAGGCTGTTAGATTTCCAAGTAGCTGGTTCATGGTCAAGGTCTCCCAATCAGTTGTTTCTTCTATTGCAGACACCTTTGGATTAAATCTGGATGGAAGAGATCTTAGAATATTTTGTACAATTATACTTTCTGGCATTTTTTCTCCAAGAGCTTTCATATTGTTAATAATTTCTGTAGCTTTTAGGAAGAAACTGGAAATGTCTTCATCATCATTCATTCTTAAGTTCTCAAACTGGGCTCTATAGACTTGAAGTTTGGCAGTCTTTACTTTCTTGTCTCCCTCATGTATGTTCTCAAGAGTATCCCATATTTCTTTGGCAGAGTCTTTGTGCATTACTTTAATAAACTATGCTTCACATAATCCATTCAAGATGGCATTCATGGCTTTTGCTTTAGCCACAAAATCTTGTTTTGTTTCTTTCTCTATGTCAGTTGCCTTTGGGGCATATCCTAATTCCACTGCAGCCCAGACTTCTATTCCTAGAGACATTATGTATGTCCTCATTCTGATTTTCCAGAAAGCATAATTTTCACCAGTGAAGAAAGGGGCTTTATTGGTTGAGCATCCTTCTTTACTAGCCATCTTGGGAACCTAGGACCTCCTTTCAGCTATTAGACTGGTACTAAGGAACTTGGCTCTGATACCAATTGTTGAACCCTTAGTTAAATTCTCAAAGTTTCTTGAGTTTAAAGCACCGATGGAGAAAGACACGTGGAAGCAAGTGAAGGCTCTTACGAGCGACAATGGTGGTGAGTAAATCTATAAAAAATTCAATAAATTCTATAGCAAATAAGGAATTCAAATAGAACTGATAGCACCTCATAACCCACAACAGAATGGGGTTGATGAGAGAAATAACTGAACAATTGTGGGTGCAGCATGAGCGATGCTACATGATCAGGGCCTACCGTTGCATCTGTGGGTGAAGGCATGCAACAAAATGGTATATGTGAAAAATTGTTGTCCTCATAAAATAATTGGCGTGAGTACACCAGAAGAGGCATTTATTGGTAAGAAACCCGATGCTTTACTTTTTAAGATTTTTGGCTCATCTGTTTATGTGCATGTGTCCAAAGACGCTAGGAAGAAGTTGGAACCAACAACTGAGATTGGGATATTTGCGAGGTAAACTGAAACTCTCCATAACTATCGAGTGTATTTTCCAAACAACGGAATGATTATTGTGTGATGGGATAAAAAATTTGATGAGGATAAATCCATGTGATTGTCCCTTGAGAGGGAGCTAGATTTGCATTTAGAGGAGGAACTCTTTGTTCCCAAGGATGAGCCTCAAGATGTGGAGCAGCCACATGTAGAGGATCATGGAGTGGTAGGAAACACTCATGCTGAGCCATCCACCAAAAATGGCAGAAGGCGAACCACGGAAGCTAATAGATTGAGAGTTGATGCAACAAAGAATGTAGGAGCCCCTACTTCACTGCGCAGACAGAGACATTCTCCTGACAGGTTTACTGGATACATGGCTCTTATGAGAAAGTGTATTGTGACAAAACCATCTTCCTTTCAGGAAGCAGTGTAGAAAACAACTCGGGTTGATGCTATGGTAGAGGAGTATGACTCCATCATCAAGAATAGTGCATGGAAGGTAGTCCCAAGATCAGTTGACAAATTAGTGGTTGGATCTAGATGGAATTACAAGGGAAGGAAAGCTACTGATGGGAGTCTGGAGAAGTACAAGGCCAGATTTGTGGCCCAGGGATTCTCACAGATTGCGGGGAATGACTATGACGAGGCCTTTGCACCAGTCGCAAGGTATTCTTCCATTAGATCTATCCTTGCACTCTCAGCGTAGATGGGGTGGTGCATTCATCAGATGGATCTGAAAACTGCATTCCTCAATGGAGTTATTGAGGAAGAAGTGTACATAGATCATCTAGAAGATTTCGAGATCTTCGACAGTGAATCACATGTGTGCTGACTCAAGAGAGCATTGTATGGGCTCAATCAAAATTCTCGTGCTTGGTACACTCAGATTGACAAATATTTCACCGAGATGGGCTTCACCAAAAGTGAAGCGGAGAAAGCCATAGATTTTAATGTTGCACCGATATTGCTTACCAAATATTTTCTAATGTATTCATGCATTTTTCCACAACTTGTATTAGTGAGCTCACTGAGATAAATATCTTTCCTTTGGTTTTATATAAGACTCTGGTGATCAAAAATCCCCTCAATAACCTTTGAAAGTCTCTACCATTAGTTCCAACTACTATTGATGACATTCAAAGATATTTTGTTTGACTTCCTTTTTTGTTGGTGTCAACATATATTGCACAATATCTCATCTCCAAACATATGAAATGCAAAATCATATGAATAGGGGAGGACAGGCCTTGATCTAAATAGCCTGTGGAGTGCATTTGTTAGCCACCTATAGTCAAATTCCTTGCTTTCTAAATCTAAAATTTTCTTCTCTAGCAATTCCAGGCATATTAAATGAGAATGGATGAGAGTACGAAAAGACACTAAATGAAAGTAAGGTTATATTGACACCAACATAAAAAGAATGCTCCGAGAAATATTGACACCAACAGAAAAAGAATTGAAAATAACCATTTTGAAGATGAACAATAGTAGGTAAAGGGAATAGTTAAAAGACTTTAAAGATGATCAACTGATTTTCGATGACTTTCCTCAGTGATGCATGTTGTAAAAATGTATGAGGGTAGTCAAAATGATGTGTTTCATGAACACATCCAATTGTTGCATATAACTCCAAGGGTGTTCAAAAACTATGAGATACATGATGGATAAGACAAGACACATTAATTCATGATATATCTTTCAGCTGGCGTATTAAAGGGTTTGTAACTTTAATCTCGAGAACATCCATTTGATAATTTGTTTTAACCAATGGTATATCTTAATGACCAACACAAACACATTATTAACTATGGTTGATAGAAGCACAGAGGTGTTAAATATAACTAAATTTTGCAAACTAATTATATTAAAGGGTTTGTAACTTTAATCCAGAGAACATCCAGTTTATAATTTGTTTTAACCAATGGTGTATCTTAACCAATGGTATATCTTAATGACCAACACAAATACATTATTAAGTATGGTTGATAGCAGCAGAAAGGTGTTAAATGTAGCTAAATTTTAAAGACAATTTTGGCTCCCATCTGTTTGAATCAGCCCTATGACTATCATTGTCAAAGTTTGTTTACATTTTCAATCTATTTTTCATGGATTATTAATACATTGATTGACTTTCCCTTTTATAAAAATTTAGAATATTTTCTCATTAAGAACATTATTTTATTAATTAAATAAATTATTATTAATAATTTAATTTTATATCTTATTCTACTAAGGAATTAAATTATTGGTAACAGTGAAAAAAACCATTTAATAAAAAAAAAAACTAAACATACACTTCATCCAAAATCTCGATAGTTTAATACATTTAAAATAAATAATGCTAATCTAAATATAAATGAGATAGAACCATGTTTTTCTTTCAACTCAACGAAATTGTGTTTGCTAGCTTCTGGAGTGATTCAACACCCTAATTGTGTTTTCTAGCTTCTGAGTGATTCAACACCCTAATTGTGTTTTCTGCCTTCTGGAGTGATTCAACACCCTAATATAAGATTGTGTTTGCTAGCTTATGGAGTGATTCAACACCCTAATACAGAATTGTGTTGGATTGATTCAACACCCTAGGACAGGAGGTTCATTGTAAAGGATGCAATTTCCACTTGAGCTCTTCTTGGTTACATGTTTCTTCAACCAAATATTTTCATTTGTAGTAATTGTTCCTTAAAGAAACGATTTTATTTCTGCCCTTAGAAGAAAGAAGAGGTCCCATCTTCTTGCAAGGTAAGGTTGTGGCCGTATAAATCCTATGTCATTTTCATTTACGTGGAGAAGAATGTGAATGCAAAGAAATCAACTTTCTTGAATTTGAAGTTTCACAAGCGTGTAAATTCGATGTTTTACAAGTTGTAAAATGTCAAATTTATAAATGGGATTTTCCCTTACTTTTAGGGAAGAAAGAAAAATTTCAGAAAGAAAATAATTAAATAACGATTATTACAAATGCAATATTGGTTTGGCTTCCCATGAGCTTGACATCAATGGCACTGCATAATTTGAAATCAATAACAAAAAACATACCGACAATACTATAGAATGTGATATTGGTAAGAAATATTGTACATCATTGTGGCGATATAGGGTAGCATTCCCTTCTCATTGCGCACTGCTCATATTAAGGTTTTGCTTCTTCTTGCATGATAGCAACCACAGAATATGAAAAGGTTTGCCACGGAATCGTAAAGGATTTGTTGATAAGCGGGGTTTAGGAGGAGGATTTGATGAGCCGCGATGAGCCTTCTTCCTCTATGTATGTCTCTGCACAGACCATCCAGTTCATCACACAAGATTCTTTATTGCTAGCACAGAGAGAGGTTCTACATAAGATGATAGATATCTTTCATGTAAAGGAAAAACATGCTCGCGTCCTCTTAATCCACAATTTACAACGATTGCCTACAGAGATTTGAGTGTTTGTTTTCGCAAGCGGGTGTTGCGACTATTAGATCGCATTAATCTACAAATTGTGCAGTTATTGAGGATTTTTTTTGGTTAATCAGTATCAAAATTATTTCTTTAAAAAAAAAACTATATATATATTTTTAATTATCTAGTTGTAGGTAAAAATCTTACATGTTTTTTTATTCTATAATCATAAATAATTTTCATATTATATGATGTTAAACTTACTAAACCTTTTATGGTGAAATTTTAAAGAAAGTTTTTCACATAATTTTTTATTTATTTTTCAATTGGAAACAAAAATTACAAAATAAAAAACTCACTCAGTCTTTATTGTACTTATAGTTTTACAAAATTGACATTAAGTAATTAACAATAGAGTTAGTTGAGAAAGCTCTAAGAGGTTTTTTTGTACAAGTTTTATCATAAATTTTCTATCCATCCAATATATACTGAGAGTATATTCTATTAGATGCATGGTGGCCAGAGAGACTAAAAAATTCAAAATAAATATCTCTTATGACATCCATATTGTCTATAAACCATCCAAATTTTCCATCTTATACAACAATTTCTAACAATAACCACTCAATTTACTCTCCAATTTTTGAAATCCCCACCCATGTTGGGGAGATCACAGTGTAAAATGAAATGTTCTTGTGGGTTTTTTTAAAGTGTTCATTAAAAAAATTAGACAACGAGAAATTCAATATTGTGGTATAGCAGTTAATTTTTGAATCAATGTGAATTAAAAAAATCATATTAGCTCAATAAAAAATAAAAATAAAAATAAAATAATAAAATAAAAATAGTAAAATAAAATATTAATAAACTATAAAAACAACCCATGGTATTGACCCATGGTATTCATGTGGAATGTAGTTTATTTAAAGAGGGAAATTAAGATGGCATAGATCAATTTTAACTTTGGATCTACCAAGAGCCAAGAGGGATCATATGTCTTGATATGCAAAACTCTTTTAAACTAAAAAGATAATTGATCCCTTTGATAAATAATATAGATCTAAACTAATTATTTAATCCAATTATTTTTAAATGTTTATAACCATTATTCTTTTAAAATTTTACTTATTAAAATGTATTTAAATTTTCATACATCCAAATATATATTTTTTATTTTTCTATATTATTTTTGTCACAACTATTTTATTATTCCAAAAATACATGGTTTTTTTTTGTTATATATTATTTATGTTACAACTGTTTTATTATTCATGAGTAGTATTTTTTAATATATATAAAACTAAATTAATAATGATTTTTTTTTAATATATGTGATCTTTTTTAAATTTCCAAATTATTTCATAGAACATGGTTTATCTTGAGCAATAATGATGAATGCTCATAATTCTCATTTCTTAAATAACACTAAAATTACCTTTAATTACTTAATTGTAATAGTTTCTAAGTACATAACTGTTTGTAACTACATACATACTCTTTAGGATTTTTTTTTGTTAACGAATATCAAATTTATTTTAGCTAAAAAATCTTACATGTTTTTTACCTTATAATAATAAAAAAATTTCATATTATATGATGTCAAACTTACTCAACCTTTTATTCTGAAATTTTAAACAAAGTTTTTCACTACATAATTTTAGCTTTTATAATTTTTTTTATTTTTCAATTCCAAACAAAACTTACAAAAGAAAAAACCCACTCAGTCTTTACTGTAAATTATATTTTTACAAAATTGACACTATGTAATTAGCAATAGATTAAGTTGGCTAGAAATCTCAGAAGTTATCATTCACATAGTGATTTATTGACGTTCTTAGTTGAAATGGATCATATTAGATGCATGATGGCCAGAGAGACTAAAAAATTCAAAATATATATCTCTTATGACATCCATATTGTCTACAAACCATCCAAATTTTCCATCTTATACAACAATTTCTAACAATTTTTGAAACCCCCACCCATGCTGAGGAGATCACATTTTAACTGGGTCAAAACAAACAATGAGAAATTCAATATTGTGGTATAATAGCTAATTTTTGAATCATTGTGAAAAACAAAACATCACATTAGCTCAATAAAAAATAAAAATAAAAACAAAATAATAAAATAAAATAATAATAATATATAAAAACAACCCCCATGGTATTGACCCATGGTATTCATGTGGAATGTAGTTTATTTAAAGAGGAAATTAATATGACCTAGATCAATCTTAACTTTGGATCCTACCAAGAGCCAAGAGGGATCATATGTTTTGATATGAAAACCTTTTTTAAAGTAAAAAGAGAATTGATCCCTTCACTAAATAAACTAATTATTTAATCAAACTATTTTTAAGTGTTTATAAATTAAATAAAAATATTGACATAATGTAATGAACATTTAAACTAGGTCAAAATACAAAAAAAATAAAAATAATAAAATAAAATAAAATAAAAATGAACTATAAAAACAACCCATGGTATTGGCCCATGGTATTCATGTCGAATGTAGTTTATTTAAAGAGGGAAATTAAGATGGCCTAGATCAATATTAACTTTGGATCTACCAAGATCCAAGAGGGATCATATGTCTTGATATGCAAACCTCTTTTAAAGTAAAAGGAAAATTGATCACTTTGATAAATAATATAGATCTAAACTAATTATTTAATCAAACTATTTTCAAAAGTTTATAACCATTATTCTTTTAAAATTTTACTTATTAAAATGTATTTAAATTTTCATACATCCAAATATACATAGTTTTTTTATTTTTCTATATTATTTTTGTTACAACTATTTTATTATTCAAAAAATAGATGGTTTTTTTTATTATATATTATTTATGATGCAATTGTTTTCTTATTCATGAGTGGTATTTCTTAATATATAGAAAATTAAATTAATAATAAAAAAATTTCAAGTGATTTATCTTGAGCAATAATGACGAATGTTCATAATTCTTACTTCTTAAATAACACTAAAATAATCTTTAATTACATAACTAATTACATAACAATAATAGTTTCTAACTACATAACATTTTGTAACTACATACATACTCTTTAAGGGTTTTTTTGTTAATGAATATCAAATTTATTTCCTTCAAGAAAACTGCATACATATCTTTAATTAACTAATTGTAGCTAAAAAAATCTTACATGTTTTTTATTTTATAATCGTAAAATTTTTTTATATTATATGATATCAAACTTACTCAACTTTTTATGCTGAAATTTTAAACAAAGTTTTTCACTACATAATTTTAGCTTTTATAATTTTTTTATTTATTAATTTCAAACAATAATTAAAAAAGAAAAAACCCACTAAGTCCTTACTATAGATTATAGTTTTACAAAATTGACACTATGTAATTAACAATAGAGTTAGTTGAGAAAGCCCTAAGGAGTTTTTAAAGAAAAAAGAGAATTGATCCCTTCGATAAATAATATAGATCTACACTAATTATTTAATCAAACTATTTTTAAAAGTTTATAACCATTATTCTTTTAAAATTTTACTTATTAAAATGTATTTAGATTTTCATACATCCAAATATACATAGTTTTTTTTATTTTTCTATATTATTTTTGTTACAACTATTTTATTATTCAAAAAATACATGGTTTTTTTTTTATTATATATTATTTATGTTACAATTGTTTTATTATTCATGAGTGGTATTTCTTAATATATAGAAAATTAAATTAATAATGAAAATTTTTAACATTATTTATCTTGACCAATAATGATGAATGTTCATAATTCTCATTTCTTAAATAACACTAAAATAATATTTAATTACGCTGTAAAGCGTTCTTATTTGAAAACAACTTTCCTAGTTGCCAGCTGTAACATTATACACCATTAATTTAGATGTTAGACGATTGAAACATTCTCAACCTTCAGATTAAACACAGTTATAATTAATCAGTTACATAAAAGAACAGTTTTAATCAGAGGAAAATTTGACACAGTAGAAACAAACGAGTTAATGAGTTAATGGTTTCTCACTGTCGCTTTCTCCGGATGCCCAGGACCTGCTATCGGATGGCTCTCAAAGCAAGATACGCATTTGGAATAAGTTGACAGTGCGTGGACAATAGGGCCAAGTCAGAGTCAATTGAAGAAGAAACTGGCCACTCCACTTACGAATATAAAGTCCTCTGCCCTAGCGTTCCCTTGGAAGTGTCATGCAACTCTTGTTGAAAATGTTAAAACCCCTTTGAAGCGTATAGCTTCTCTGCAACTGTGATTAAAGTGAAAATCCAATAAGCCCTATGCAGCTGTTGGAGGATTTTTCTAGGAAGGACTGTTTTGAGGCGCTCCTGTTCGTGGATCGGCCCTTTTAAACCATTGTTGGTTGTAGGCTCTACATAGGTATTTATTCACTATTCATTTCTTTTCTTATCTACTGCTCAACAATAAAACCTGGGTTAAAGTAGGAAAGCATTTATTTGAAAAGAAAACACAGGAGAAGTTTGTCGTCTTACTATGTGCTTCATCATCTTTACTTAAATTGATATGACTATTGTGCAATAACAACTCTTGTTTCGGGCAGATACCCATCAACCAAGGGTGCAAATAAGGATGGATGTGGCTCTGGTCATTGGAAATTCCATTAGAATCTGCCGCATTACCACCCAAATTATTGAGGTTTCCAACATCAGAATCATCATCAGTAGGGGCAGGAAAGTTTAGGTCCAACAGCTCAACTCTTGCAGGCATAGGGGTGTCCTTGTTTCTTGAAATAGTATTAACAGTGTCTGAAGTTCCAGCACCACTCCAATGGCATCTCTTGTGACCTCCCAAAGCTTGACCCGAAGAAAATACTCTGTGACAGATTGAGCATTCATGGACCTTTGGAGTCTTCTTCCTTGAAAGGGCAGCAGCCTCCATTGTCCTTGTTTCATCCCTTGCTCTGACACAAGAATCCTTACTGGACTTCTCCTTGGGATGAGGCTTGTACAAATTTCCAGGCAGTTCAGAGTCTGATCCATGAATCAACTCCTCATCAATAATATCTTCCTGTAGACTCTCGTTCTCGTCCTCTTATCTATGAAAAATAGCTCTTGACATTCTTGTGGCCAGTCCTGTGGCCTCCCAGAACCTGATAGGATTGAAAATCCTTATTACAAGTGGTACATCTATACTTGGCCTTCTTAACATCAGCATCATCATAAAGAACAACATCTCCATCAATTTTATTAGATTTAGGCTCCTTCCTGATGCATTTCGAAAGCTGGGAACCAATATTGTGAAGCTTGAGGTCACATGATACAGGTTTCTCAGCCACTTGGGCTTGTGGGTCTGTAGCAGTGTTTACTCCTCTTGCAAGCATGACAAGACACATTGCAATGTCCTCGTCTTCATTATTGGTTTCCAAATCAAATTTCTTATGGGGATTAATAAGTTGGATTGCATACTTGAGTCTCTTGGAGGTATTTCCCTTCATCCACTTATCAAATCTGCTTTAATTCTCACTTGGATAATCAATCTCTGTCTCAATTGCAACATTTCTCTCACTTTCTTCTTCGCCCATGTTCTGAGTCTGGTGTTGCTGTGATTCTTCAAGATGGGAATCACTACAATCTTGATGGGTCTCAGAGTGGCACTTCATGTCGCCAAACAGTGCTTCCCAGGAACTGAATTCCTTACCACACAGCTCACAATTTATAGAAGAATTGATGGGTTTGGAATCGAACCCATGACCTAAAAGAAACGAGTAGTCCCGATCTTCAAACTGCCAACTGCGTTTGGGATTCCTTCGCAAATCATAGATTAAATTACTTCCATTACCATCCAATGCCCCTTCATCCTTCTCCTTTTCCTGCATTAATTTGTGATCCCAACCCCCGGAACCCTTGCTCTTCTGAAATTTAGAATTGTTGACTGTGTCTGAAGCAATGGAGACTGAGGCATGGACTCCCATGTGACCACCAACAGCTCTTCCTGAGACGAATCTCTTGCTGCAAATCTTGCACAAGTAGCTTGATGGGTGCTCTGCTCCTTGTTCAAGATTCCATATATGCTCGCTCTCTTTTGGTTTGTGGTCGTTTATAGGTTAGTGAAAAATATAATAAGAGTTGATAAATGTTTTTTTTGGAATAATCATATTATAAAGATTTGGTTTATGTTATTTATTAAATTTTAGTGATGTGGTTGATTAAATTTGAGTGATGTGATTATTTAAAAAAATATTTATTTATATTATGGATCACAAAATTTTTAAATTTAATATAATTTTTAAACTTCTTTAATTTTTTCGCTTCTAAAAACCAATTAATTAGATTCTATCTTCTGTTTTTCAGACGTATATATACAACTGAAAAAAACTTAAGATTAAGTGATACTTGAAAAAATTAAAGAAATTATATCACTGATGAGAGAGTTTACTCTTTCATATTGCAAATGGATAAAATCATGTTTGAAATGTTGGGTATCACCATGGTCAAATACATTTCAGATACTACCCATATTTTACTTAATTATTATCATGTCTTTTACCAATTGATAAATGGTGATAAGAAAAGTGAAACTTGAAAATACACTGGCTTTGGTTGAAAGTTCAGTGGAATTGTAAATTATGTATAACAATGAATCAATTACAGTAAATTATGTACAACAATGAATAAATTACAGACAACTGTCTGCCTTACAATTGTAACCAAGCTTGTGCCCTTACTGGGAATTCTGAATCACATCCTCTGCCAAATCCAATTTCTTTTGCCGTAGAGTCTTACTACGTGCTTCATCATCTTTACTTAAATTGATATGACTATTGTACAAGAACAACCCCTGTTTCGGGAAGATACCCATCAACCAAGGGTGAAAATAAGGAGGGATGTGGCTCTGGGCATTGGAAATTCCATTAGAATCTGCCGCATTACCACCCAAATTATTGAGGTTGCCAGCATCAGAATCATCATCAGTAGGGACAGACAAGTTTAGGTCCTACAACTCCACTCTTGCAGGCATAGGGGTGTCCTTGTTGCTTAAAATAGTACTAACAGTATCTGAAGCTCCAGCACCTCTCCAATGGCGTCTCTTGTGACCTCCCAAAGCCTGACCCGAAGAAAATACTCTGTGACAGATTGAGCATTCATGGACCCTTGGAGTCTTCTTCCTTGAAAGGGCAGCAGCCTCCATTTTCCTTGTTTCTTCCCTTGCTCGGACACAATAATCCTTACTGGACCTCTCCTTGGGATGAGGCTTGTACAAATTTCCAGACAGTTCAGAGTCTGATCCATGAATCAGCTCCTCATCAATAATATCTTCCTGTAGACTCTCGTTCTCGTCCTCTATCTGTGAAAAAGAGCTCTTGACATTCTTGTGGCCAGTCCTGTGGCCTCCCAGAGCCTGATAGGGTTGAAAACCCTTATTACAAGTGGTACATCTGTACTTTTCCTTCTTAACATCAGCATCATCATAAAGAATAGCATCTCCATCAATTTTATTAGATTTAGGCTCCTTCCTGATGCATTTCGGAAGCTGGGAACCAGTATTGTGAAGCTTGAGGTCACCTGATACAGGCTTCTCAGCCACTTGGGCTTGTGGGTCTGTAGCAGTGTTTACTCCTCCTGCAAGCATGACAAGACACATCGCAATGTCCTCGTCTTCATTATTGGTTTCCAAATCAAATTTCTTATGGGGATTAATAAGTTGGATTGCATACCCGGGTCCCTTTGATGTCTTTCTCTTCATCCACTTATCAAATCTTCTTGAATTCTCACTTGGATAATCAATCTCTGTCTCAATCGCAACATCGCTCTCACTTTCTTCTTCGCCCATGTCCTGAGTCTGGTGTTGCTGTGATTCTTCAAGATGGGAATCACTACAATCTTGATGGGTCTCAGAGTGGCACTTCATGTGACCAAACAGTGCTTCCCAGGAACTGAATTCCTTCCCACACAGCTCACAATTTAAAGAATAATTGATGATGTAATATCTCCAGTTTGAGGAATTTTTTTTTTTTTTTTTCTCATTGTTATTTACATGTTGGCAGAATGCCAAGTTCAGAAATTGGGTATTTATTTCCATCTATTGTTATATTTTTCGCTACCCCTTCAATATCTCCTTTAAATTTAATATCTCTTTTCCACTATCCCTTTTTAATAACATTTAATATTTTCAATGTTTACAGTACACCCATTGTTATGGCCCCTATGTACTTTCATTTCTTATACCACCTATATCACATATATCCCTTATAGGTCAATACATAATACATATATATAAATATATAAACCACCTTTATATAAATAAATAATATATATGTCAACTTTTATATAACACATAAATATATTTCTTTGGATAACATTATCTTGAATGCACATACCCTTTTTCATAACACACATATATATATACCCATATGTCTATATGTAAATTTGAAGGCGCTCGCATATATAAACACTGCATGCAATATCTATTCACCACGTATCTGGTTATCCTTCGAAAATGATTATATCCGTCCACGCAGGCAAGGCGAATCTATTGAATCATCCAAATTGCATGTAATACATAGTGCACAGTCAATTAACGTCGTATATATATAAACAGAGTTATATACATATACGTGCAGGTTTACCCTCTTATGATTTCAGCATTCGAGTTTTCTAATATATATATATATGGTTTGGCGTAAATTTGGAATTGTCGGAAAATGTGTCTAACCCTAATCATCATCTGTTATGCAGTATTCGCGTTACATTTTTTTTTTCCGGATTGGTCGCGACGTGGCAATTCCTGAACAGTTTATACTGCCACGCGTACCCCCACCGATCACAATGCCGACAATCTGCGCATTGGTGTAAACCCTATGAACTTCGAATGCAGTTCACTTAGCGACGGTTTGGCACTATAATTGTTTTTGATTGGAAACCGGCGCCAACTCGTCTTGTGTTTATACGCATAGTATTCAATACTCTTACTGGTTATGGATTGTATGAGCCACATAACACAGTGTTCGATCCAGCTAGTTTGACGTGTGAGTTGGGTTATAATATTTCGCTGGTTTTTTCTGCTTGCAGGAGCAACGTCTCGCCCGTGAGAGGAAGGTAGCCAGCGGCGGCGTACATCGGCTCTTGTCCAGGAAGAACTCGACGGGTGGATTGAAATTTGTCAGTTCGGCTGGTGCAAGTACTGTGTGCACTGAGCTTTGCCTCCGGCAGTTGTTAGTTCTAGGTTTTTCTCAATACCTACGTGCATACGACGCTATGCTTCCTCTGCGCCCCTTGATATCACTTGGTACCCTCCTATCGACGTGGCAGGGGTTTATCAATCTACATCGGGATTTTTGAAGTTCTGGGATAGTGGGAATTAGGGTTTCGAGAGTTCTTTTAATTTGAGACTCTTTGGTCGATATATTTACCAGATCCTTCCTACCTTCATTTGGGGATACAGGATCGTGGCCCTTCATCACTCCCTGGCCTGTTGTTGTTAGTGTACCCAGATCTGATTTCGATTTCCCCTTTATTTTTTTTTTCTGGTATTATGCTTGACTTTCCTCAGCTTCTTCATCTACGTTACGCTGTGAATCCTGTGCAGGGAGGTTAAGTTACCTTGAGGGCGTTTGGTATCGCTAAAGGTTTCCAGCTTCAGGTTTCACGTTTTTCTGATTCCCCTCGTTTTTATATTTCCTTACATTTGAAGATCCTTACATTGTTTTTTTTCTTATAATACAGTATCTAATCATCTAAAGTATGTTTGCGCAGAGAGGGCAGGTGGTCGGCATCTCAGTCTGTTCACTGGAGGCAGAGCTCTAGCCTGTCCTTTAGCGCGTTTTAATCTTTGTTTTATTTTTATCATAGTTTTGCACATCTGCTCGGATGTAACCCTAGTCGTTTAGCTTGTGAGAATGCTGGTTCATTAATTTATCATTTCTGCATTCAATACGTATGGTATGTGCCGGAACCTTTGCAGGCATTTCAGATGGCTATACACCGAGACTCTTTTAAATCTACTTTTTCTATGTCTGAGTGTGGGATCTTAGGATTCTCCACATCCAGATTCAACAGTCGCTACCCAACCGGCGCTCAAATTTCCTCGCACACCATCTGATGTTCTCGTTTTACTGTGGTTATCGTCAACATGACGCAAGGGTGGGAAGGAACCCCTACCCACAGGTAAACCCCTAATTTTCTTTATTCCGGTTGTAGCGTTTTATGCATCAGTTTGGTTGGTATGAGTTTTCACCATTCTGCTCTCATTCAAAATTGAAAGCTATCTGTCAAACTTACCCTATGCCTACGACTGTATATTTATGTTAGATGGTCTCAGCTGTCGAGTATCAAAGGCGTTATCATTCGTCAGGTTCTAACTACTTCAATAGTTTTCCTTTCAACTTACTGATGGTATTAACTAATGAGTCATGCGAGGAAAGGGTGCCGAAATATTGTATCGGTCGTCCACCTCCCTTGACGAAAGTTCAACGCTTTTATTCCTGTTGTTTTAATGGTGAAAGAATACCTCCCGAGCGTAGGTCATGTTACGCTGCCCTTGGGAGTTTTAACATTATACCTTTGACCTCTAAAATTTATTTAAATCGATTGCATGAAGCTCACACACACACAGCAGGGAGTTATGTCGTCGGCCATTGCTTTGGTCGCGTTAGCTTATAGTTTAGTTGGGGTTCATCTAATGTATAAAAAGACTCGAAAATGCCGCAGTCTAATTGATGTTTATTTGACGGGGAACTTACGTTTGTTTGTCCTATTTTATGAGTCTCCATAATAAATACTATTTGACCATAACTCAATAGGCCCTTATATGATTCGTGTAGTAGTCTTTTCATCTAATCCTTTTTTCTGAAACGATATTAAAAGGAGCTATTACTTTAGCTCTCGGTACCTACATTATTTTCTTGTTTTACTCATATATATATATGTATCGCAGCAATATTAAAACGAGCTTTTTGGGTTAGCTCTCGGCATTTATAGTAATTTTTTTTTTCGTTGTTGTGTTAAATGCATATACATTTGTTATGTAATAAATTTAGTAGTATACCTTAAGTTTAATTCAATTCCATTGCTACTATTTTCATTTCAAGGTTTAGAGGTAAGTTAATGAATGGAATGTGCACTCTAATTGCTATAATTGCTCTAACACTTTGATAAAGTGGAATTACAGTTGTAACTTGAAAGAACTCAAAATAAATATTCAAAGATGTTTTTACTTTTCTTTTAATGTACCATGCGAATTTCAATCCTGCTACACTATTTCTCTAGCATCCCCATGCATATATATATAATTCCACCTTGATATGAGACATGTTAGTATTTAATTATCTATGGAGACTAAGTACGCTCAGGTTTAAACCGACCTTGGTTTAGAATTTCTGTGGGTTTCTACTCTATAGATTTCTAGTCTACAACTAAACAAAATCTGGAAGGTGAATGCCTTGGAATGGATTTTGTTAAATGTAGTACTAAATAAATCATACCATTCCAATTTCTTTTATATGTAGTCAATTCATACCATAATAATTCAAATTAACGAGAATTTAAGAAAACATACCACTATTGCAAATGACCAACCTCCTAACCTTAGAGTCCTCTTTGTCTCCCAGAACTCACCCCCGAGCTGAGATCACCTCCATCACAGATCAACCTCTAATCTGCTTAGGAGCAGCTTATTTAAGCTCATATTTCCCCAAAGCATGTTTCTAATTCTGCGTCTAGAATAGCAGGATGCTTTCTTTCCTGTTTAGCCTAGGCTTCCCATTTGGGACTCTTTAAAGCTGTTTTATGCTTTTCCTCAGCTTTTTCAGCTTTTCTTACCTCTTCCCAACTACTTTCCTCTTCATTGGGGAAATTTAGATTCCTCCTCAGAATCTAAATTAATTTCTTTCAAGGATTTTTGAAAGATTGTGGGGATTTGTTGCCTTATCCATCCTCATGGATTTGGAAAGTGATCTCTAGTTCTCATCTTGGTCAAAATGCACAATCATTTTATTTATTTCCTCAAATTAATTATTAAAATACATTCACACCATACTTATCCTTTGGGGTCCACTCCCCTTAGGATTTAAAGTTCAAATGTCTAATTTTTCAAATTCAACACAGAAATTGGGGGTGTTACATATTCCCCCTCTGAAAATAAACACCGTCCTCGATGTTGTTATTCAACTACTAGATTTCATTTAAACAAAAATGGATATTTCTCCATCATTTCAGTTTCCCTTTCCTAGGTAGCTTCTTCAGAAGTAAAGTGCTTCCACTGCACTTTTACTCTGGCCACTGTTCTGTTTCTCAATTCAATTTCTTCCCGCTCCAATATTTGAAGCGGTTCTGGCAGAAACTCCCCTTCTGGTTCCACCTGTACAACATTCCAATCAACTATGTGAGAAGCATCATGCACATATATTTTTAATAATGAAATATGAAACACATCATGCACTCTAACATGGGGTGGTAAGGCCAGCTTGTAAGCCACTAGTCCCACGCTTTCTAAAATTTCAAAAGGCCCACAATATCTAGGAGCAAGTTTTTCACAACTTCCAGCATAAAGTGTGCTCTTTTTGGGTTTGATGCGCAAATACACATGATCCCCTTCTTTGAATTCTCGGTGCACTCTTTTCTTATCAGCATAGATTTTCTGGTGATCTTGTGCTGTCTTGATATTTCTTTGTATCTGTTTAACAATTCTCTCCATCTCTTGTAAACCATCAGGTCCCAACATTAATTTATCTTCTGGTTGGCTCCAGCTCAAAGGAGTACGACACTTCCTTCCATATAGTGCCTCAAACAGACTCATTTTAATAGAAGATTGGTAACTGTTATTATAGGCAAATTCAGCTAAATGCAGATACTCCTCCCACTTTGATGGTCTATCCATCACATACATTCTCAACATATCCTCCAAAATTTGATTCGTCCTTTCTATTTGCACATCAGTTTGAGGGTGATAGGCAGTACTAAAATTCAGCTTAGTACCCATCCCTCCAAACAATCCCTTCCAAAATGCTGCTGTAAACTTAGCATCTCGATCTGAAACAATTACTTTGGGAACTCCATGAAGCCTTACTATCTCCTTTAGGAACACATTTGCTACTTGAGCTGTTCCGAAAGTAGATTTCACTGGTATAAAGTGGGCAGCTTTGGTTAAAGTGTCTACTACCACCATTACAGAATCATGTTGGTATTTGGTTTTAGGTAGTCCTGTTATAAAATCCATGGAAACTGTGTCCCATTTCCATTCTGCAATTGGCAAAGGGTTTAAAAGACCTGCTGGATGTTGATGCTCAACCTTGACCAGTTGACATTCGATACACCTACTTAGATATTTTGCCACATCTCTCTTCATTCCTGGCCAGAACAACTTCTTTTTCAAGGCTGTTAACATCTTATGGTATCCTGGATGTCCTGCATAAGGCTGTTTGTGATATTCATCTAAAATTTCTCTTTTTAATGACTCTACATTAGGAATATACAACCTGTTCTCGTAATATAGTAGCCCTTTTTTATTTTGCGTGAAATCAGTTTTATCCCTTTTCTGTAGTTTCACCAATAGGGTTTCATAGTTTGGGTCTTGGCTTGCTTATTTTCTCACCAACTCTTCTATCTCAATCTGGCCACTACTCCCAATACTGTTTAAATTTTGACAAGCATTCCTGCTTAATGCATCAGCAACTTTATTTTCTTTTCCCTTGATATGTTTTATGTCCATATCAAATTCAATTAAAAAGGACAACCATCTGGCTTGCCTTGCATTCAGGTCAGTTTGGGAAAAGAAATATTTAAGGCTAATATGATCAGTCATCAATGTGAACTTCTTCCCCAGAAGATAGTGCCTCCACATTTTTAAAGCATGGATAACAACTGCAAATTCCAAATCATATGCACTATAATTCTGTTCATGCATTTTCAGTTTCCTAGATTCATATGCAATAACTGAATTTTCCTGCAACAGAACTCCTCCCAGCCCTTCTCTGCAAGCATCCGTACATACAAAAAACTCTTTATCAGGATCAACAATTTTTAATATAGGGGCTGAAATAAGTTTTTGTTTTAACTATTCAAAACTGCTTTGACATTTTTCAGTCCACACAAACTTGACACCCTTTCTTTGAAATGAAGTGATAGGATGTGCTATGGCAGAAAATCTTTCCACAAATCTACGATAGTAGCCTGCTATCCCCATGAATGACCTTATTGCTGAAACATCAGTTGGGACTGGCCATTCTTTAATTGCTTTTATCTTTTCAGGGTCAACTGCAAGGCCTTTTTCAGAAATAATATGACCTAAATATTGAATCTTATCCTTGTAAAATTCACATTTACTGAACTTAGCATATAGCTGATTTTATTTCAGAGTTTGTAACACTATCCACAAATGTTCTTGATGTTCCTCTTTGTTTTTGGAGTAGACCAAAATATCATCTATGAACACCAGAACAAATTTATCCAAATACTTGTTTAACACACTATTCATCAGGCACATAAAGGTGGCAGGGGCATTTTTCAGACCAAAAGGTAGGACTACAAACTCGTAGTGTCCATACCTGGTTCGAAAGGCTGTTTTGCTGATGTCTTCTTCCTTGATTCTGAGCTGGTGATAACCAGTTCTTAAGTTAATCTTTGAGAAGACTGAGGCCCCTCTCACTTGATCAAAAAGATCATCAATTCTAGGAAGTGGATATCTATTCTTAATGGTCAACTTGTTCAATTGATGATAATCAATGCACATCCTAAAAGTTCCATCCTTCTTTTTAACAAATAAAACAGGTGCTCCCCACGGAGACACACTTCGTCTAATGTAACCTTTATCCAATAATTCTTGCAGCTGCATCTTCAGCTCCATAAGTTCTGGCGGGCTCATCCGATAGGGGGCTCAGGAAACAGGTGTAGCTCCTAGTACCAGATCTATGGAAAAGTCAATTTCTCTTTTGGGGGGGAGATGAGGAATCTCCTCTGGAAAAACTTCTTTAAATTCTCTTACCATCGGTAACTCATTCAGCAGATTTTCTTCAGTCCTCTGTTCCACTTCTTCCACATGTACTGCATAAAATTGGTATCCTTTTCTAGCTGTTCTTTTTAATTGTAAGGCTGATATTTGTCTTATTGAAATGGATTTTGGTTTCCCTTTTAGTGTAAAAGGTTTCCCTTCCTCATCCACACAATGCAGGGTTTTATCCCAGCAGTTCATCAGAGCTTTCTTCTTTTCTAGCCAATCCATTCCTATCAGCAGATCATAGGATCCTAATGGCAATATGTTCAAATTTACTTCTGTGGTAAAGCCATTTAATTGTATTGCTGTTTTGGGCAATTTATGTGTGACTTTTCTCTTAGTTCCAGTGGCCAGCTGTACCAACCATGACTGCTGAAATTTTTTAGGTTTAATTTTACATTTTTCTACAATTCCAGGACTAATGTAACTCAAAGAAGCACCTCGATCAATCAAAACAGTAACAGGTAGGTCAGAAATCTTACCCTCCATTTCCACCATGGTTGCTTGATGTTCTGCTTGCCGATTTTCCAATGCTGCACTGATAGTTGGTATATTTCTAGCTATGTAATTTACTGTTGTTGCCTCCCGTTCCCTGCTGATCATATGAATATTTCGATGGGGACAGTCCCTCATCATATGGGGTTCTCCACAGCCCCAACATTTCAAAGGTTCCTTCATTCTGACTGTCCCTTCCTTTTTATTGTTCCCCTCAACTTGTTTTGAAGCCACTTGGGACTGAGCAGTTTGACTTTCTTTTGGTTTATTGAACTTTTTCCTCTGATGATCTCTACCAAAATTCCTTAAATATGTTGGTTTTTTTCTTTTCCCCTTAAACTCCCCCTTTCTCAACCAGCTCTTCCCTTGTTCAGCCTTTCCTTTAAACTGCTGATAGCATAATCTTGCTTTTCTAACAGCTTCGTCCATTGTCTTCGGGTTGTCAAACTCAATTTTCTCCTTGTACACAGTAGGCAAGCAATTCAAAAACCTTTGTACCTTTGCCTTTTCTTCCCTAATGTAAGGGACATATCTCAGTAAATTGGTGAACTTAGTGACAAACTCATCAATAGTGAGTTGTCCCAGCCTAAGTTCATGGAATTCTTTAGCTTTGTCATCATAGTAACGCTCATTCAAGTAGCGATTCTTAAACTTAACCTGGAAATCTTCCCAAGTAACTGTCTTTTCATCAATGGCATGCACCATCTTTGTCTTTTCCCACCACAATGTAGCTTTTCCTTGTAGCTGATACACAGCTAATCTGGCCTTCAGATTACTTTCATATTCATAAACTTGGAAATACTTAATCATGTTTAGCAACCAAGCTTCAGCATCTTCTTCCTTCTCCCCATCATAGGAGGGAGGTTTTATCTTTCTAAATTCTCCCTGCAATTCTCTTTTCTGCTTATGTTGATGTCTAGTTGCATCCTCATCCTCAGACTCATCCATATTTCTTTTTCCAGAACCTTCGCCTTCCTAGTTGTTCTGGGAAGTTAGCTCTCTGATGAGCTTCTCCTGCTCCTTACTAGCTGATGACAACAAGTCATTCTGGCTTCTTAGTTCAACCAATTCTCGTTGCATTCTGTGCAACATGGCCATTACCGGGGCATTGGGATCTGGAGTAGCAAATTCGTCATGTATATCCACATAAATTCCTCCCTCTTCAGCCATTTTAGCACCACTGTAAACACTCATAACTTTTATTAGTAAAACAAAAAAAAAAAAAAAAATATCTCTACAATGCCCACTAACATTCAGAATTCATTGAGCACAATAATGACAGCCCACTTTTTGCAACTTGGGCTCTGATACCATTTGTAATATCTCCAGTTTGAGGAATTTTTTTTTTTTTTTCTCATTGTTATTTACATGTTGGCAGAATGCCAAGTTCAGAAATTGGGTATTTATTTCCATCTATTGTTATATTTTTCGCTACCCCTTCAATATCTCCTTTAAATTTAATATCTCTTTTCCACTATCCCTTTTTAATAACATTTAATATTTTCAATGTTTACAGTACACCCATTGTTATGGCCCCTATGTACTTTCATTTCTTATACCACCTATATCACATATATCCCTTATAGGTCAATACATAATACATATATATAAATATATAAACCACCTTTATATAAATAAATAATATGTATGTCAACTTTTATATAACACATAAATATATTTATTTGGATAACATTATCTTGAATGCACATACCCTTTTTCATAACACACATATATATATATACACCCATATGTCTATATGTAAATTTGAAGGCACTCGCATATATAAGCACTGCATGCAATATCTATTCACCACGTATCTGGTTATCCTTCGAAAACGATTATATCCGTCCACGCAAGCAAGGCGAATCTATTAAATCATCCAAATTGCATGTAATACATAGTGCACAGTCAATTAACGCCGTATATATATAAACAGAGTTATATACATATACGTGCAGGTTTACCCTCTTATGATTTCAACGTTCGAGTTTTCTAATATATATATATATATGGTTTGGCGTAAATTTGGAATTGTCGGAAAACGTGTCTAACCCTAATCATCATCTGTTATGCAGTATTCGCGTTACATTTTTTTTTCCGGATTGGTCGTAGCATGGCAATTCCTGAACAGTTTATACTGCCACGCGTACCCCCACCGATCACAATGCCGACAATCTGCGCATTGGCGTAAACCCTATGAACTCCAAATGCAGTTCACTTAGCGACGGTTTGGCACTATAATTGTTTTTGATTGGAAACCGGCGCCCACGCGTCTTGTGTTTATACACATAGTATTCAATACTCGTACTGGTTATGGATTGTATGAGCCACATAACACAGTGTTCGATCCAGCTAGTTTGACGTGTGAGTTGGGTTATAATATTTCGCTGGTTTTTTCTGCTTGCAGGAGCAACGTCTCGCCCGTGAGAGGAAGGTAGCCAGCGGCGGCGTACATCGGCTCTTGTCCAGCAAGAACTCGACGGGTGGATTGAAATTTGTCAGTTCGGCTGGTGCAAGTACTGTGTGCACTGAGCTTTGCCTCCGACAGTTGTTAGTTCTAGGTTTTTCTCAGTACCTACGTGCATACGACGCTATGCTTCCTCTGCGCCCCTTGATATCACTTGGTACCCTCCTATCGACGTGGCAGGGGTTTATCAATCTACATCGGGATTTTTGAAGTTCTGGGATAGTGGGAATTAGGGTTTCGAGTGTTCTTTTAATTTGAGACTCTTTGGTCGATCTATTTACCAGATCCTTCCTACCTTCATTTGGGGATACAGGATCGTGGCCCTTCATCACTCCCTGGCCTGTTGTTGCTAGTGTACCCAGATCTGATTTTGATATCCCCTTTATTTTTTTTTCTGGTATTATGCTTGACTCTCCTCGGCTTCTTCATCTACGTTATGCTGTGAATCCTGTGCAGGGAGGTTAAGTTACCTTGAGGGCGTTTGGTATCGCTGAAGGTTTCCAGCGTCAGGTTTCACGTTTTTCTGATTCCCCTCGTTTTTATATTTCCTTACATTTGAAGATCCTTACATCGTTGTTTTTCTTATAATACAGTATCTAATAATCTAAAGTATGTTTGCGCAGAGAGGGCAGGTGGTCGGCGTCTCAGTCTGTTCACTGGAGGCAGAGCTCTAGCCTGTCCTTTAGCGCGTTTTAATCTTTGTTTTATTTTTATCATAGTTTTGCACATCTGCTCGGATGTAACCCTAGTCTTTTAGCTTGTGAGAATGCTAGTTCATTAATTTATAATTTCTGCATTCAATACGTATGGTATGTGCCGGAACCTTTGCAGGCATTTCAGATGGCTATCCACCGAGACTCTTTTAAATCTACTTTTTCTACGTCTGAGTGTGGGATCTTAGGATTCTCCACACCTAGATTCAACAGTCGCTACCCAACCGGTGCTCAAATTTCCTCGCACACCGTCTGATGTTCTCGTTTTACTGTGGTTACCATCAACACGACGCAAGGGTGGGAAGGAACCCCTACCCACAAGTAAACCCCTAATTTTCTTTATTCCGGTTGTAGCGTTTTATGCATCAGTTTGGTTGGTATGAATTTTCACCATTCTTCTCTCATTCGAAATCGACAGCTATCTGTCAAACTTACCCTATGCCTACGACTGTATATTTATGTTAGACGGTCTCAGCTGTCGAGTATCAAAGGCGTTATCATTCGTCAGGTTCTAACTACTTCAATAGTTTTCCTTTCAACTTACTGATGGTATTAACTAATGAGTCATGCGAGGAAAGGGTGCCGAAATATTGTGTCGGCCGTCCACCTCCCTTGACGAAAGTTCAACGCTTTTATTCCTGTTGTTTTAATGGTGAAAGAATACCTCCCGAGCGTAGGTCATGTTACGCTACCCTTGGGAGTTTTAACATTATACCTTTGACCTCTAAAATTTATTTAAATCGATTGCATGAAGCTCACACACACACAGCAGGGAGTTATGTCGTCGGCCATTGCTTTGGTCGCGTTAGCTTATAGTTTAGTTTCGGTTCGTCTAATGTATAAAAAGACTCGAAAATGCCGCAGTCTCATTGATGTTTATTTGACGGGGAACTTACGTTTGTTTGTCCTATTTTATGAGTCTCCATAATAAATACTATTTGACCATAAATCAATAGGCCCTTATATGATTCGTGTAGTAGTCTTTTCATCTAATCCTTTTTTCTGAAACGATATTAAAAGGAGCTATTACTTTAGCTCTCGGTACCTACATTATTTTCTTGTTTTACTCATATATATATATATATATATATATATATATATATATATATATATATATATATATATATATATGTATCGCAGCAATATTAAAATGAGCTTTTTGGGTTAGCTCGGCATTTATAGTATTTTTTTTCCTATGTTAAATGCATATACATTTGTTATGTAATAAATTTAGTAGTATACCTTAAGTTTAATTCAATTCCATTGCTATTATTTTCATTTCAAGGTTTAGAGTGAAGGCACGAATGGAATGTGCACTCTAATTGCTATAAATTCCTCTAACACTTTGATAAAGTGGAATTACAATATAACTAGAAAGAACTCAAAATAAATATTCAAAGATGCTTTTACTTTTCTTTAATGTACCATGCGAATTTCAATCCCGCTACACTATTTCTCTAGCATCCCCATGTATATATATATAATTCCACCTTGATATGAGACATGTTAGTATTTAATTATCTATGGAGACTAATACCCTCAAGTTTAAACCGACCTTGGTTTAGATTTTTGTGGGTTTCTACTCTATGGATTACTAGTCTACAACTGAACAGAATCTGGAAGGTGAATGCCTTAAGATGGATTCTGTTAAATGTAGTACTAAAATCAATCATACAATTCCCTTAAATTTTATATGTAGCCAATTCATACCATAATAAATCAAAATCAACAAGAATTTCAGAAACATACCACTATTGCAATTGACCAACCTCCCAACCTTAGAGTCCTCTTTGTCTCCCAGAACTCACCCCCGAGATGAGATCACCTCCATCACAGATCCACCTCTCATCTTCTTAGGAGCAGCTTATTTAAGCTCATGTTTCCCCAAAGCATGTTTCTAATTCTGCGTCCAGAATAGCAGGATGCTTTCTTTCCTGTTTAGCCTAGGCTTCCCATTTGGGACTCTTTAAAGCTGTTTTATGCTTTTCCTCAGCTTTTCCAGCTTTTCTTACCTCTTCCCAACTACTTTCCTCTTCATTGGGGAAATTTAGATTCCTCCTTAGAATCTAAATTAATTTCTTTCAAGGATTTTTGAAAGATTGTGGGGATTTGTTGCCTTATCCATCCTCATGGATTTGGCAAGTGATCTCTAGTTCTCATCTTGGTCAAAATGCACAATCATTTTATTTATTTCCTCAAATTAATTATTCAAATACATTCACACCATACTTATCCTTTGGGGTCCACTCCCCTTAGGATTTAAAGCTCAAATGTCTAATTTTTCAAATTCAACACAGAAATTGGGGGTGTTACAGATGAGTTTGGAATCGAACCCGTGACCTAACAGAAACGAGTAGTCCCGATCGTCAAACCGCCAACTGCGTTTGGGATTCCTTTGCGGATCATGCATCAAATTACTTCCATTACCATCCAATGCCCCTTCATCCTTCTCTTTTTCCTGCATTAATTTATGATCCCAACCCCCGGAACCCTTGCTCTTCTGAAATTCAGTATTATTGACTGTGTCTGTAGCGATGGAGACCGAGGCATGGGCTCCCATGTGACCACCAAGATCTCTTCCTCAGACGAATTTGTAGCTGCAAATCTTGCACAAGTAGCTTGATGGGTGCTCTGCTTCCTGTTTCTTGAACACGTCCATGGCTTGAGTGCTGGGGTACAATATATCCACTTTGGTCATGCTGTAAGTTCTGCAACAACCTTCAGTAACAAGCTTCCTTTCTACACACAGAGAGTATAAACAATAAACCAATGGAGTGATAGTTGAAGCAATTCAGAGTATGGTATTGTAACACCCCCAAGTTCTATGCTTTTCAAATAAGACATTTGAACATAAATCCAAAGGGGAGTGGACCCCAATGGATAATTATTTTGTGGATATGGTTAACTATTTAATTATGAAAAATAAATAAAATATTGGGTATGCACTATGACCAGATGAGAAAGTGAAATCACATGCCTAATCCATGAGGTGATGGAAAAGGAAAAAAGACTTTCCCCAAATCTTTCAAAAATCCTTGAAAGAAATTATTTCTAATTTAGATTTTTGAGGAAAAATCTAAATTTCCCCAATGAAGAGGAGTAGTTGGGAAGGGGTGAGACAAAAGATGGAAAAGCTGAGGAAAAGCTTAAAGCAGCTTTAAAGAGTCCCAAAATGGGAAGCCTAGGCTAAACAGGAATAAAGCATCCTGAAATTCTGGACGCAGAATTGGAAACAAGCTTTGGGGAAAGCACAGCTTAAATAAGCTGCTCCAGAACAGATTGAGGTTAGTCTGTTCTTGGAGGATCTCTGCTCGGGAGTGAATCCTGGGAGATAAAGAGGATTCTAAGGTTGGGAGGACTGGTCATGGTAGAGGTATGCATGCCTATTGTTGGAGATTGCTGTAAGTCTGTATTAAATATATCCCTGCTTTATGAATTGTGATGTTATAATTTCTTATGCAATTTATGAATTGTGATGTTATAATTTCTTATGCAATTTATGAATGGTGATGTTATAATTTCTTATGCAATTTATGAATGGTGATGTTATAATTTCTTATGCAATTTATGAATTGTGAAGTTATAGTTTCTTATGCAATTTATGAATTGTTATGTTATGGTTCAGTATGCAATTTATGAATGGTTATGTTATGGTTCATTGTGCAAAATTGAGATTTAGTATTTGTGCAGTAACTCCTGTAATTGAAAACTAAAGTTATTGATAGCAGAGACAAATGGTTGTATTATAGGGATGAGTAACTTGTAGTACTGAAGTTAGAGAGGGTAGATCATTTGAACAGCTAATCTAATAACTATGTACAGGTGTAGCTTGCTGGTTTTTTTAAAAGGACTATTTAATTGCTGTGTGTATAGACAGAAAAGGTTAATAAAACAGTGAACAGCAAGTACCAAACAACTAAACCTACCATAACAACCTAGATGGCACAGAATTCCCTGTAACCAGTAACAGAAAGCAGGAAACATCACCCTTGTGATAGCAGTATGGGGTTCAGTATGTCAGCTGTGTCACAATGAAAAGAATTGTAAAATTTAGAATTTAAATTATTCCATTAAATGTAAGTGTAAACATATGCAAGCAGATGTTGAATCCTAACTAAGTATGAGGATCTAACGCTAGGGATTTTAAACTATCTGGTTTCGTATTCTCTACCCCCATTTGATTAAAGCAAGAGGATCTGTTCCCTAGTTTTACCCTGGAATGTTTGTAACCCTAAATTAAGGGTAGAATCCTACCAAACATCTATTGTGTGATAAAAGTCTGTGTGAGTAAAGATTGTAAGCATATGTAAAAATGCAATGAACAGAGCATCTGTTTACCGTCCATAGAAACTACTGGGAAAGTAGTTGGAGCAATGGAGGTTTACTGCGTAGAGATAAATGTATGCGAGGAGGCATACATCTATACCTCGATGCTGGAACGTTAAAATGTTGAAAATCTTATTAGGTCTGCAAACTGGGAAGTTTGAGTAAGGGCCTAGAGATCATCTAGAGTTGGACAAAACTCTGAACAAAGAAAGAAAAAACCTGAGAAATACAAAGTAACAGATATAGATATATATAAGTATACTATATATAAGTATACTATATGGACTGAGAAGAGGGGAGGTCAAGCCCAAAAAAATTTGCATGAGAATTCTTGCATTCCATGGCTGTCTATAAGTGCTGAAAAGAGTCTAAACCCCGGATAACAGTCTGAGTTGTAAGTGATTCAGTATAAAAACTATAATTGTTATAGGCGCATAAAGCGAAGAATATTTGAGTTATATTATATGTGTAGTACTCATCATTGAAAAAAAAAAAAAAAATGGGTCTGGGAGACGTGACAAATGGTATCGGAGCCCAAGTTGAGAAAACTGGGCAAGTTGGGTGCTCACTCATGATTAAAGAAAACAAGCTGTGTGTAGATCCTAATATGGATGTCAAAATTATTAATGAAATATTAGTGAGAAACTCCTAAGATAGTTACAAAATTAACTATAGGCAGTTTTCATTTAAGGCTAAGGACAGCAAAGAAAAATTATTTCAGACTTGTGAAGTTGAAAAAAAAAACAAATCCACGCTTTAATTTTGCAGAAAGGAATGAGAAAGTGTTTCTGGTAGAAAAATAGCAGATGTTCATGAATTACAAGTCTAAATGCTATAATATATTATGCAAAATTTAATGATACAAATATGTTGAAGTGGAGGCCTAGCAAGATCTTATTGATGAGGGAAATCAGTTACCGAAACATGATGGAGTTCTCCCCTTGTAATATTCATAGCAAACCGCCCCATGTGCTGTTTAGTTGTGGACCATAAAACTATAGAGTAGAAACTCCAGAAACTCTAAACCATGGTCGGTCTAATTCTGAAGTTATTTAGTCTCTATAGATGATTAAATTTTGTTGTGTTCCCTGTAGAAAAAAATAAAAATAATATTCTATGCTTATGTGTATGCTGGAGAAACATTATAAGCAGAAGTAAAGTTACAGGGTAACAATCTAAACAGGAGGAAAGTGAGAGGTTAGTATATGATTTCGAAATTGTGCTAGAAAATTTTTTTTTTAATAATAACTTTACTCTATAGGATTGTGATAACAGTCATGAGTATATTTTCAAATCTATCCTTACTCCTGGAAACCACATATTACAGAGAAGGACCTAATTTATAATTACTGTCCTCTAGTCAAGCACTGTTGAATGCATATAGGGGTGCCTAAAAAGGAAAATAGAGTTTAGAGAAAGGACTCTAGAGCGTGGATCTTGAAATTTTATTAAACCAAAAAGGAAATCTACACTATAGAAGGATTAACGCATCCATAACAAGGGTAGAATATTCGGTTTATAATTTCATCTTTAACCCTTGAGATAAACATTAGGAAAATAGAGTGGATCTATGCTTAATGTACCACAGCAATTGAACTTTCGACTACTCCTATTGTTATACCATTAAAACACTTGATATATATATATATTAACAAGTTTCGAAGCATTACACCATTTACCTTCGTGCTAATTCCAATTACAACGGAACCACAGATATATAGCTTTTATCTTATATATAAAATTTCTGAAACCTTTATATATCCGATAAAGGGATATATATTATCTCATTAGATCCTCTTTTCTTTTGGCGTGTGACTAACCTAACGCATTAACTTTTCATGTCATGACAAATGTATAACCCAGTTTATAACCTAACGTGTGGTTCTTGGAGGATCTAAAGAGGTTGTATAACCGAGAAGTTGTATAATACAAACCATGGTATATGTTTGTATAACCACACATGACAAATCCATTCTTATGAATCGGAACTTTAAATACATTATAGGGATATATACATATGAATTGTTAGATATCCCACGGGCGAGATCATTGTAAAGCTTATATCAAAACGATATACGTAATAATGAGCAAATGTGCTAATGGTATATATATATATAGATGCACATGTATAGATATGAAAAAAGGGAACCTCAAAACGTATCCAGAAACCAATAAATCACCGTCGACAGCAGGGTTCGAACCTGCGCGGGCGAAGCCCAACAGATTTCAAGTCTGTCTCCTTAACTAAGTGATGTCACTAAGGCGGGTAGGCATTAGGCAAACAAACTATATAAACGCCGAGGGATATGTTAAGGGTTTCAGTTTCACAGTTATATATAAATATAGTGGGGAGATATATAAATGAAATTCAAATACATATAGATATACCTAAAAAGAAGAATATAAATTAAGAGCATGGTGAGTATCGAGTTCATCTCTAATTCTCGAAATTCTTGGTGGCAAAGAGTTTATGCTAGGTCTAAAACCTAATCACAATCTGTCATGGTATACAAGTATATTCTTCTAAAGTTCCAAGTGCACACCTAAGCGCTTAACCAATAGGAAAACATGTAGATTTCAACAAATTATAGATCCCCACGTACTCTAGTTACATATAAGAACGACTTATATATAAGCTAACAGGAAATATTAAAACCTATAACCCTGTCATTTCAAAAGTACTACAGCAACCCGACCTGTTTCACGTATATGAATCCGGTCATAGGTAGTACTACCGAATTTGAATGAATTGTAACCTCACAGAGTTAAGTTCAGCATAACCAGAACGTAGAAAGATTCAATTATAAAATAGCGCATTGACAATTATAAAAATATGAGAGTAAAACGTTACATCACGGGTTCCATTGCAATGTCAATGATATCAATGGTATAAAATGCAGAAGCAACTATTCAAATCTCTGTACCTACCATTCAGGTGCTATTTCATACCTCGGGTGGGACAACCCAGTTACGGGTCCAAACCCTAACGCATGGAATGTTAATGCAATACGACAGAGAAAATATGCAGATAGGCCGCCATAAAAACAAACATAGTTATTTTACCATTCAAAAAAGAAAATAACACTACGGTGCAACCACATTTATTATCGGGGAACTTAAAAGAAAAAAAATTAAAATCGGAGTTCTGTTGCGTGTTCCATAGGTTATGATCGATTATCTATGATAACAAAATAGAGCGGTCGATTTCAGGAGCTTGGATAAAGAAAAAAAAAAATCTGGGTATCTGCAGAATGAACGAAGTCCTTCTACATGAACATCACTCCCAGAATTAAATCCGGGAAAAAGAACGTAATACCAGAGTGATTGAACCAGAACGTGTAAACCCGACCCCTTTGGCCGTGCCTGTGCGTCCTTGAATAATAGAGTTTGGGGTCCTTCTGCTCACCCTGTCGATGGAGACAAAATACATTAGTTGGGTCTATCGTTAAATGACAGAATAACTATAAAAATAAGAATAAGGAAAATGCAAACCATGAACGAGAATAGTTACTGCGGTGTCAAAAAACGAATGTAATAGAGTAAGTAAGAAACTTGAGGATCAGGGTCTGAGAGTATAGTTACCGAGAGATAAAGATTGCTTACTGGTGAATAAAAGCCAGAATCGCTTGTACTCGGGTGAGCAACCTGAGAGCCGGAGTCTTCCGGGAAGCCGCGCAACAAATATATATAACTCATGACAAAAAGGAAAACTTACAAATACAAGACGCAGTCGAACTCGCCGAGCCTGTACAGAGTAAGGAAAATACTTTACTCTATAACAGGACGCTGGGAGGATTGGTTCAATGAAACCAACAAATAAGAAAAAAATAAAACTCTGACCGAATAGGAAGAATCCTGAGAGATAGAGGGTTTTAATACGAACCCAGCAAACCCTAATTTGAAAACAACCACCATACGTGGAGAAATCTGGTGCAGGATTGAACGCTCTGCAAAAAAATCTCGAAGGGACAATTTCGACGCCTGTTACACAGCTACCTCAGTACCAAATCGAATTGTCATGGTACCAGGCCAGCTGATCACCGGCAAATGCAACCCTGCCGAATGTCCTTTACCTCTCCTCAGACCAGCTGTTGAGGGCAGATGGTTTCAGGCTGAGATGTGGTACGACTGATGAACAGAACAGTCCCATCCTTGATCTGATAACACACCAACTAATAGCCTGCCACCGAGTATCGATGGAGAACCAGGCTCTTGTCTCTATCCTATCAAAAATACATGTCCCGAGGGGGTGAAACCATTCAAAACACTGACCCGTGGCGGTATCAAAGTAAAAACCACCGTCTAATCCTGAGACTGCAGTAATTAGCGCCGGCAAGTACATATCAGAGGATAATAAGGAAACACGCATCTAGGGTTGAGCAGGTATACAGCTATGGAAATGAAGACGGCCGAGGCAACTCGGTAAACACCCTGTTCGAAAGGTGAAATGATGAACCATCCGTAAGAAGTATGTATATCATCGTAACCAAACGTGGAAACGCAGTCGGATTTGAATTAGTGACTAGTACTCATAGCATACCTACACACAGTAAAATTCAATGGGGTTTTTTTTAACAAAAAAAAAAAAAAACGAACCAAGGCAGGTATATGAAACCAGAAAAGGTCCTCACCCTTTAGATTGATCACTAACCCATACGTATGGCCGCCGCGGTAAGCCGTCAGGTTAGGGGTCTGACAGAGCATTGACTGCGACATGAGTAGGAGTTTTCCTATCAACGAGTCAAATGAACATTACGATTTTTGACTTCTTTAAGGGTTTAATGATACGGGATGAACATTAGGATTTCGATTTATATACGGGTTTAAGGATACGGGAGTTTAATATGTAATAAAATATATAAACTATGGGAAAAGGGACGGGACGTAACGTCCTTAAAAACTATCCATGTGATTATGCATATACCCTTCAGGAGGTATTAACATCCAACCGTATCGAAATCCATGCAAAGGACCTGTTACAATAAAAAAAAAAATAGAAGAGTCAGAAATTCCAATAGCGGCATATAAATATTCATGCAGTCTTTTCATTATTCAAGAGATCGGTGTCCATGATGTGTAGTGAATATATATATATGCAATAATATATATATTTATATGGATGCATTGACAGAATTAAGAGGTGGGTCTTAGATGTACCTATCTAACCATATATATATGAATATAAGATATATGTTTAATGTTTATGGGAAATTCGAAAGTAGATGTGTTTAACCAATGTAGTGGATTATAAAGGATATATATATATATATATATATATATATATATATATATATATAGTGATATATATGTATAGGAGCGTAGGAAAGATATGAGCAAAAAGAGTATCTTCTCTACATATAAAGGGAAACCATATTTATGTGGGTGGAAAAAAAAAATTGCAGTGCATTATAATACCTGGAGGCAGGTAAGTTAAGTATATACATATAAATGGTTGGAGGCAAATTAATGGTAATGGCATTATTTTAACAAATAGATCTATTAGAAGATGAGAGAATAACCCTTATATATTTAGAAAAAAATGAACTTAAGGAGTATTAATTAAACTCTTTGGATTATATATAGTATATATATGCTTGGTGGATATATATATATATATATACATGCGGTGGATTTTATATATATATATGATGAGGTTTGTATTATATATATATATGAAAAAGAGTGGAGGATTTAAGGATATGAAATATAATGGTTCATATAACAAAGAGCTTTATAAAGAAAATTTTTTATGTTTCACTTTATTGGAATATATATACAATGTGGTGGAATTGAGGATAAATTAAAATGAAACAAATTGCACGTGGGACATAAGTTAAAAATCTACAAGTTACATTATAAATATAGGAGATCTGGTTATATGTTATAATGTTAACCTTGTTGAGTTGTATGAATATAATATCTTCATACATGTTAAGTATTTCTCAAACTTTATACTAATTCACTGGGGATTATTAAAAGAGAATTCACCTTAAAAGCTGCAAGTACAAGGGAAAGACATATTTTATCATATGGCTGATTATTATTGCTCCAATTATGATTAGAGGAGTAATAAATACTATGGTGGTAGAATAAGTGGTCCCAGTAGAATGTGAAGAATTTTTTTTTTAAGAAAATGAGAAGGTACTGGAAGTACAGAGATGAACTGGAAAAGGTAAGCATAATCATGCATATAGTACAATTGTTTTCATTCATTTATAAGTACTAATGAAAAATTGTCAAATTGGTTAGCCAAGTGTGTAACAGGAAATTGTACACTCTGGAAACAAGAAGGAAAAAGGTGAAGATAAATCACCTAGAAACTCCAGAAAAGCTGAATTGGACCAAGTTGAGGGCGGAAGAAACCTCACTAAAGAAACAAGAAAGGATAAGTAGTGTACTAAAAGTGCACTAAACTATTATGAATCTGAACGGTTTGACTAATAACTGAAATTCTTAAGTTATTGAAATGCAGAATGTTGTTGTGGATGATCAAGTGTATGTACCTGACATTTCTTACATTGGTATGAATTGTGGACAGGGAAAACAGAATAAAAGATTTTCTAGACAGACTTCTTGCAAAGAAGTAGAAAGAAAAGCAACTGCATAAAGTAGGAGAATACTCTGCTGGAAACAAAGCAAAGACAAAGAAGAAATCTTTGTCAAAGTTGAAAAAGTCAATGTTAAAATGTAGCACCGAGGAAGGTGTTGGAAAGGGGGGGAAACTAACGGCTTATAAATTTGCCTTACCCTTGCATAGTAAATTTCCTGATATGTTTCATGTCTCCTTGATGAAAAAAAAGAAGAAGAAGATTTCTAATTGTTACATGATGCTTCTCACATGATTGATTGAAATGTGGTCCAGGTGGAACCAGAAGAGGAATTTCCTTCCAGAGTCGCTTCAAGGATGAAAGCGAGAAGGAATTGAATTGCGAAAACAAACAGTAGCTAGAGTAAAGGTGCAGTGGAGCACTTTACTGCTGAAAAGCTACATGGAACAGAGAAGCTAAGATGATGGAACAACATTCATAATTATGTTCAAAATAAACTAAGTAGATAGTTGTCAACACCGAGGACGGTGTTTACTTTCAGAGGGGGAATATGTAACACCCCCAAGTTCTATGCTTTTCAAATAATACATTTGAACATAAATCCAAAAGGGAGTGGACCCCAATGGATAATTATTTTGTGGATATGGTTAACTATTTAATTATGAAAAATAAATAAAATATTGGGTATGCACTATGACCAGATGAGAAAGTGAGATCACATGCCTAATCCATGAGGTGATGGAAAAGGAAAAAAGACTTTCCCCAAATCTTTCAAAAATCCTTGAAAGAAATTATTTCTAATTTAGATTTTGAGGAAAAATCTAAATTTCCCCAATGAAGAGGAGTAGTTGGGAAGAGGTGAGAAAAAGCTGGAAAAGCTGAGGAAAAGCTTAAAGCAGCTTTAAAGAGTCCCAAAAATGGGAAGCCTAGGCTAAACAGGAATAAAGCATCTGAGAGAGTGCGGGCCAGCGAGAATTGGAAACCAGGCTTTAAGGGAAATGACTTAATATGTTGCTCCAGGCGATTGAGTTAGTACGTTCTTGGAGGATCTCTGCTCGGTGATCTGCAGAATGAGATTCTAAGGTTGGGAGGAGGTAGAGATTTTATAGGTATGTGCCTATTGTTGGAGATTGCTGTAAGTCTGTATTAAATATATCCCTGCTTTATGAATTGTGATGTTATAATTTCTTATGCAATTTATGAATTGTGATGTTATAATTTCTTATGCAATTTATGAATGGTGATGTTATAATTTCTTATGCAATTTATGAATGGTGATGTTATAATTTCTTATGCAATTTATGAATTGTGAAGTTATAGTTTCTTATGCAATTTATGAATTGTTATGTTATGGTTCAGTATGCAATTTATGAATGGTTATGTTATGGTTCATCGTGCAAAATTGAGATTTAGTATTTGTGCAGTAACTCCTGTAATTGAAAACTAAAGTTATTGATAGCAGAGACAAATGGTTGTATTATAGGGATGAGTACCTTGTAGTACTGAAGTTAGAGAGGGTAGATCATTTGAACAGCTAATCTAATAACTATGTACAGGTGTAGCTTGCTGGTTTTTTTAAAAGGACTATTTAATTGCTGTGTGTATAGACAGAAAAGGTTAATAAAACAGTGAACAGCAAGTACCAAACAACTAAACCTACCATAACAACCTAGATGGCACAGAATTCCCTGTAACTTGATATGGCAGAAACAATACCTTGTGATAAACGATATATAGAGTTGAGTATATCGAAATTTCAGTAATCACAATAAGAAAAAAAGTATAAAATTTAAAATTTAATTATTTCCATTAAATGTAAATTATGTTGCATATGCAGCGAGATGTTGAATCCTAACTTAAGTACGAGGATACGCTAGGGATTTTTAAACTATATCACGGTTTAAGTATTCTCTACCCCATTTGATTAATGAAGGATACGTTTCTAGTTTTCTGGAATGTTTGTAACAATAAATTAAGGGGAGAATCCTACTGAACATCTATTGTGTGATAAAAGTCTGTGTCAGTAAAGATTGTAAGCATATGTAAAAATGCAATGAACAGAGCATCTGTTTACCGTCCATAGAAACTACTGGGAAAGTAGTTGGAGCAATGGAGGTTTACTGCGTAGAGATAAATGTATGCGAGGAGGCATACATCTATACCTCGATGCTGGAACGTTAAAATGTTGAAAATCTTATTAGGTCTGCAAACTGGGAAGTTTGAGTAAGGGCCTAGAGATCATCTAGAGTTGGACAAAACTCTGAACAAAGAAAGAAAAAAACTGAGAAATACAAAGTAACAGATATAGATATATATAAGTATACTATATATAAGTATACTATATGGACTGAGAAGAGGGGAGGTCAAGCCCAAAAAAATTTGCATGGGAATTCTTGCATTCCATGGCTATCTATAAGCGCTGAAAAGAGTCTAAACCCCGGATAACAGTCTGAGTTGTAAGTGATTCAGTATAAAACCTATAATTTTTATAGGCACATAAAGCGGAGAATATTTGAGTTATATTATATGTGTAGTACTCATCATTGAAAAAAAAAAAAAAAAAATGGGTCTGGGAGATGTGACAGGTATGCGTATGAGTTTCTTCAACATGGAGTAGAGCTAAATTAATGAAACCGATAGTTTAATTTCATAAGAAACGTGTCCCCTGAATGGAATAGATTGGATTGGCCCGATTGGAGTGGGTAACTTGCAGTGCAAGGAATGAAAGAGGAAGCAAATTTATTGAGAAAAAGCATCGAAATGGGCAGTGGAGTGTGGAAGTCTGGTTCACTTTGATACTCTACCACGCACGATTATTCTCCCATTCACGCGGCCTACGCATTGACCTCACCGGTTTTATCTCCTGATTAGTTCAATAAATAGTCTTCATGGCACTATTCTGTCTTTCATAGCCGAGCTACCCAACCTGGAAGTTCTGGGGTTATGGAGGAACAACTTCACGGGCGAAATTCCTCAAAATCTGGGCCGGAATGGGAGGCTGTTGAACTTGGACCTGTCATTCAATAAATTCACTCGTCCACTGAGCTAGGCCGACTGGTTAAGCTGGACTGATTGTTCCTGCAAGTGAATTACCTAACAGGTCATATTCCTGCCCAATTGGCAAATATCTCTGCTCTCAAATCTCCTGATCTATCTAACAACAACTTGACTGGTGAAATCCCTGCAGAGTTCATGGAGCTACAGAACCTGACTCTGCTATACCTCTTCAAGAATAGTCTTCATGGCACTATTCTGTCTTTCATAGCCAAGCTACCCAACCTGGAAGTTCTGGGGTTATGGGAGAACAACTTCACGGGAGGAATTCCTCAAAATCTTGGCCGAAATGGGAGGCTGTTGAACTTGGACCTTTTATTAAATAAATTCACTTGTCCACTTCCCCCTGACCTTTGCGCTGGTGGTAAGCTCCAAATACTAATCATGATTGATAATGGCTGCATTTTTGTTTTGCTCTCTGGCCTTCACCATTCCAGCCATTGTCAAGTTCAGAGCTCTTTTGAACACCAAATCCTCTAGGGAGCTAACATAATTCCAAAGGCTTCATTTCAAATGTGAGGATGTATTATCCTGCCTGAAAGAGGATAATATCATTGGGAAAGGAGGGTCTGGGGTAGTGTACAAGGGTTTGATGCCCAAAGGAGAAGAAGTGGCAGTGAAGAGATTGCCAGCCATTGGTAAAGGCTCCTTTTATGACCATGGCTTTTCTGCTGAGATTCAGACTCTAGGCAAGATTCGTCATCGCCACATAGTCAAATTTCTTGGTTTCTGCTCTAACCAGCAAGCAAATCTGCTTGTCTATGAATACATGCATAATGGGAGCCTAGGAGACCTGCTTCAGAGCACAAAAGGTGGGCACCTGCAGTGGGACACAAGGTACAAGATTGCCATAGACACTGCAAAGGGGCTCTGCTACTTGCATCATGGCTGTTGTCCTCGGATATTGCATCATGATGTTAATTCCAACAATATCCTGCTGAATTCCAACTTTGAAGCCCATGGTGCAGACTTTGAACTGGCCAAGTTTTTAAAATATTTGGGTGAGAATTCTCAGTGCATGTCTTCAGTTGCAGGATATTATGGCTATATAGCACCAGGTAATTCATTTTTTTTCTATATCACTTTCAGATTTTGTATTTGGATAGAAAGAAATTTAGATAGCATGAACAATTCCAATTTGTCTATTCTCTGTCTAGGCTCTCCTCTGTGCCTTTGGATCAAGTCATGCATGTATTTGATGTTGCCATGAAGTGTGTAGAGGAGAAGAACGAGTATCGACCAACCATGAGGGATGTGGTGCAGAATCTCACAAGCGCTCCAACGATCAAAAGAGCCAAAGAGTCATCGTCACCTACCAAACAGGAAAAGGACAACAAAGAGGGTAAACCACCAGCAACAGCATCATCTGTGTGGACCAACTTCTTACCATATATTAAATAATTTTGAAGTAAATTTGGTTTTGTTTTTGTAGAGAACAATTGACAAAATGGAGTGGACTACAAGCTATAATTTGTGGTGAATTTGGTTTTGTTTTTCTGTGTACAAACAGTTAACAAAAAAGGTGTGGACTACTAGTGTTTGGGTTTAATATAGAGCAGTGGTGTAGTGGACTCTCTTCAATTCAAGGGAGAATATTACAAATAATTTTAAAATGCATCAACTTTACTGTAAGAATTTTTTCCTGGGTTCTCTATGTATAAATAATATTTTAGGTTAGTATGATCTTTTATGGATGTGATGTTGAGGATTTTATTTTTTTCAAAAAAATTGTGTTAGTGTGAATTTTTTTTTTTAAATTTAAAATGTATTTTTAAATGTATAAATGAATTTAATATTTTTAAATCTGCAACAGATTATACAAAACTTAAACTTACTATTCCAAAATAAAAAAAAAACCAATTATACTAATATTTCCTATGAGCTTTACAGCGTTTCCTTTGCAACATATGGTGCAATTGCTAGTTACATAACTAATTACATAACAATACTAGTTTCTAACTACATAACATTTTGTAACTACATACATACTCTTTAAGGTTTTTTTTGTGAATGAATATCAAATTTATTCCCTTCAAGAAAAATGCATACATATCCTTAATTAACTAATTGTAGCTAAAAAAATCTTACATGTTTTTTACATTATAATCGTAAACAATTTTCATATAATTTGATGTCAAACTTACTCAAATTTTTATTCTGAAATTTTAAACAAATATTTACACTACATAATTTTAGCTTTTATAATTTTTTTATTTTTCAATTCCAAACAAAAATTACAAAAGAAAAAACCCACTCACTCCTTACTGTAGATTATAGTTTTACAAAATTGACACTGTAATTAACAATAGTTTATCATAAAATTTCCCTCCATCCAATATATACTAAGAGTATATTCTAGTTTATAACTCGATCCACAATCAAAGAAAATGGCTAGAAATCTCACAAGTTATCATTCACACAGTGATTTATTGACGTTTTTAGTTGAAATGGTTCATATTAGATGCATGGTTGCGAGAGAGACTAAAAAATTCAAAATATATATATCTTATGACATCCATATTGTCTACAAAGCATGCAAATTTTCCATCTTATACAACAATTTCTAACATTAACCACTTAATAGTTATAGTTTCTTTTTAGTTGTAAATGTTATGGACATAGCAAAGTGATAAAAGCAGTACCTAGAAGGAAAAAAAAAATATCAGTTTTGGTTAGCTTTTAACTATTTGTGGTGGCCAATAGACCTGGTTTCTTTCAAGCAGGTTGAGGCTATAGTAAATTATATAATATGTATAGCAACTTGCTCTTTAAAAATATGAAAATAGAAAGGTGCTACGAAATTTACAAAAAAAAAAAAACAATAACCACTCAATTTACTCTCCAATTTTTGAAACCCCCACCCATGCTGGGGAGATCGCAGTGTGAAATCAAATGTTCTTGTGGTTTTTTTAAAGGGTTCATAAAAAAAACGCACAACAACTAGAAATTCAATATATACTAACAGTATATTCTAGTTGATAACCTAATCCACAACTAAAGAAAATGGCTATGGATTTCACCAGTTATTAGTTTATAACTTATCCACAATCAAAGAAAATGGATAGCTATGTCACAAGTTATCATTCACACAGTGATTTATTGACGTTCTCAGTTGAAATTGTTGTGTTGGAGAAATGAAACTGAATTCAATAACTTGGAGAAATGAAACTGAATTCAATAACTGAAAGATAGATCACTTAGAAACTTTATTGATAAATTCTCCATGTCATTACAAGCCTCTCAGGCCATCTTATTAAACCTAGATACATTTCATTACTCTAACTACATCTCGTTATTTCGTTATTTCAACTACCTAGGTAATTAGTAAATTTACAATATTTGTTGTCACATTTAACAAACTCCACCTTGACAACAAGTTTTCCTAATGTCCATTCATCATCTTTTCTGCAAGCCAAGAGAAGCAAGACACCATCTCAACTTCTCTACTGTAACTGGCTTCGTGAATATATCTGCATGATTGTCCTGTGTGTGAACCTTCTTGAGGACTACTTTGCCGCCTTCGATTATATGTCTCACAAAGTGATACCTTACATCGATGTGCTTGGTCTTGCTGTGATATGAAGGATTTGTAGCCAAATGAATAACGCTCTGACTGTCACAAAACACATTCACTTTCTCCTGCGTCCTTCCAATCTCATCAAGCAGACCTTTTAACCAAATTGCCTCTTTGTAGGAATCTGAAGCAGCTATATACTCTGCTTCAGTAGTGGACAAAGCAATTGTCTCCTCAAGCTTTGACATCCAACTGATTACTCCACCTGCAAGAGTAAAAACATAACCTGTAGTAGACCTCCTTTTGTCCAAATCACCTACATAATCAACATCCACATATCTGTATACTGTACCTTCACGACCATCAAAGCTAATGCAATGGTCACTTGTGCCTCTCAAATACCGAAGCACCCATTTCACTGCTCGCCAATGTTCTTCCCCTGGATTTGCCATGAACCTGCTGACAACTCCAACTGCATGTGAAATGTCAGGTCTTGTAGATACCATCGCATACATTAAGTTGCCTACCGCATTTGCATATGGTACACGAGACATATACTGCTTTTCTTCATTAGTTCTAGGACTCAAATCTGAAGAAAGCTTGAAATGGGAAGCTAATGGAACATTAACAGGTTTCACATTATTCATACCGAACTTTTCAAGTATTTTCTCCACATACTTCTGTTGTGATAACCAAAGCCTACCATTCTTCCTGTCTATGTGTATCTCCATGCCCAAGATATGTTTTTTTGCTCCAAGATCCTTCATTTCAAACGTCCTAGACAGCTGAGCCTTTAACCTGCTGATTTCTTCCATGCTTTTGCTTGCAATAAGCATATCATCAACATACAACACCAAGATAATGAATATGCCATTGAAACTTTTGAAGTATACACAATGATCATACTCACTTCTGATAAAATTTTGGCTCATCATGAAGGATTCAAACTTCTTGTACCATTGCCTGGGCGACTGCCTTAGGCCATACAATGATTTCCTGAGCTTGCAAACTAATCTTCTGCTGCGACCTTGTACAAAACCTTCTGGCTGATCCATATAAATCTCTTCATCCAAATCACCATGAAGAAAGGTTGTTTTAACATCTAACTGTTCTAACTCAAGGTCCAGTAAAGTAGTTAGTGCTAACACAGTACGAATAGAAACAAGTTTAACTACTGGTGAAAAGATCTCATGAAAGTCAATACCTTCAACCTGAGAATACCCTTTTGCAACCAGTCTCGCCTTATACCTTTCGATACTTCCATCAACTTTTCTCTTCAACTTGAAGACCCATTTGCACCCAACAACGCTTCTCCCTTCAGGAAGTTCTACAAGATCCCAGGTATTGTTCTTGGCTAAGGATTCCATTTCTTCTTCCATAGCCTTTTTCCATACCTCGCTATCTGCATCATTAACTGCTTCCTGATAACAAGATGGTTCCCCATCTTTAGTAATCAATGCAAATGATGATGCAGAGTCTTCATACCTTTTCGGTGTTCTTCTTTCCCTCGTAGACCTTCTTAGGGTGATTGGTTGCTGACTGGATTCTGGAATTTCTCCAGTTTCCTCTGCTTCTCCACCTTTTTCAGAAGTCTCTCCTTCCTTTCGACTTTCTGGAAAAGGTACAATCTCTAATTGAATATGCTGACCTGGCGATACTTGCTTCTGTTCAACTCTTTCAACATCTGATTTTAAAAGGGATGATTCATCAAATGTTACATCTCTACTAATGACTATTTTCCGTGAAGTAGGATCCCACAACCTGTATCCCTTCACTGAATAATCATATCCAACAAAGACACAACATTTTGATTTTTGATCTAATTTTGAACGCTGATATCTAGGAATAAGAACATAGGCATCACAACCAAAAATCTTCAAATGCGAATAATCACAAGACTGACCCGACCAAACCTCTTCAGGAATTTGACAGTCTATTGCAACCGAAGGTGATCTATTAACTAAGTAACAAGCAGTAGATACTGCTTCTGCCCACAACTCCTTTTGTAGATTAGCATTACTAATCATGCTTCTGGCTCTTTCCATAAGAGTCTGATTCATCTGTTCAGCAACACCATTCTGCTGAGGAGTATAAATCACAGTTTTCTGTTAACTATCCCTTCATCCTTACAAAATCGTTCAAATTCTAAAGAGGTAAATTCACCACCATTGTCAGTTCTTAAACATTTGATTGATTTGCCTGTTTTATTTTCCACCATTATTTTAAATAGTTTAAACACATTAAACACATCAAAATTCTTTTTCAGCATATAGACCCAAACTTTTCTGGAGAAATCATCAATAAAAGTTAAAAAATACAAGGCACCTCCATAGGACACAGTAGGAGATGGTCCCCACAGATCAGAGTGAATATAGTCCAAAATCTGCTTACTATTATGATTGCCAGACTTGAATCTTTTTTTACATTGTTTCCCAAACACATAATATTTACAAAAATCCAACTTCAAGGATTTCAAATCAGGAAGTAGCTTGCAATTCATCAGTACCTGAAGACCTTTCTCGCTCATGTGACCCAACCGCTGATGCCATAGACGAGAACCTTCTTCTGCTTTATCTGACACGATCGCTGCTTCACTGACTTGAGTGCTTCCCTTGAGTCTGTATAGGTTTCCGACCTTTTCAGCCTTCATAACAACCAAGGCTCCTTTCGAGACTTTCAGCACTCCATTCTGACCTCTAAACTTATAACCATTCGAATCCAAAACTCCCAAGGAAATCAAGTTTTTCTTTAGATCAGGTACATGCCTAACATCAGATAAGGTTTTAATTGTACCATCATACATTTTAATTCGCACATTTCCTATCCCAACAGTCTGACAAGATGCATTATTTCCCATGAAAACACAATTACTATCTATAGTCTCATATGATGAAAACCAATTCCGGTGCAGACTCATATGATTAGAAGCACCAGAGCCTAATAGCCAATAGTCAGCATCTTGTGAGATATTACATACAGGGAGTGCTTCAGCAATTAAAACCTCATCATCCATACCTGAATAAACCTGATTTTCTTCCTTGTTGTTTTCCACCCCCTTCTGTTTCCAGCAATCCTTTTTGAGATGTCCCGGTTTGTTGCAGTATCAGCATTTTGCTTTACTCTTCTTGCCGCCCTTTGACTTTGATCTGGAAGAACCTCTTGTCTTCCCCCCCCCCGTTCCTTTGAACGACCTCTAGCTACCATGGCTTCAGGTGCAGAAGTCTAAATGCTAGATTGTCTTCGTACCTCTTCAGATAAGAGAGCACCTACGACAGATTCAAAATTTAATGAATCGGCAGTGCTCAAACTGACTGAGGTCACGAAGTGATCCCATGACTCAGGCAGGGAACACAACAAGGTTATTGCCTTGTCTTCTTCCTCCATCTTAACTTCCATATCGGACAACTGACAAACAAGCGTATTAAAAACATTCAAGTGATCTGCAATTTTTGTACCTTCCTTCATCCGAAGGCTGTACAGTTGTCTCTTTAAATAGATTCTGTTAGTCAAATATTTTGTCATATAGAGAGTTTCCAATTTCTTCCACAACCCTGCGGTTGTACTCTCTCCAACGATATTGAAGAGTACTTTGTCTGCCAAACACAACCGAACGGTACTGAGAGCTCGGGCATCCAAGTCCTCCCAGTCCGAGTTTGACATGCTTGCCGGTTTTCAAGTTACCTCGTCAAGTGCCTTGTGCAACCCTTGTTGCACCAGCAAATCCCTAACCTTCAGTTTCCAGAGAGAAAAATTGTTTTTCCCGGTGAATTTCTCCACCTCAAATCTTGCGTTTGTCATTTTTGCCATTTCTCCCTTTCTGTTTTTCCCTCCTTAAAAAAAAAATTCCCCTCTTTTCCTAGGGTTTCAAGGGTTTCAAATATTTTCTTCTTCTACTAATTTTTTAGAGAAATAAAAATCTCTATCAATTCTTGAAAACTGGGTTTCAAATATTTCCTTCTTCTACTAATTTTTCAGAGAAATAAAAAATCCTTATCAATTCTTGAAAACTGAACCCCCCCCTTTTTTTTAAAAAAAAACCCAAAATATCTTTAAAAACAGAAGTTGTTTTACAAAACTATTTTAAAAGACTGTTCAAGCCCAAACCCTGTTTTAAAAACTGTTCAAATCCTATTTAAAAAAAATTGTTCGAACCCTTTTCTTAAACTGACTGTTAGAGCCCTTTTCTTAAACTGAACAAACATCAAACTGCTCGAACCCTTTTCTTAAACTGAACAAACATCAAACTATTCAAACCATTTTCTCTTTGTTAAACTTTTACAGGTCACAGAATCCTTTTATAAAAAAATACCTTTAGTAGCAGTGACTTCTTTCAATCGGGCAAAGACTGGCTTCTCTGCAGCGTCTTCGATCAAAAAATTTCAATGAGTCTTCTGGCTTCTTTGCAGCAAAACGTGCAGCTTTGCAGCATCCTCAATTAAAAAAAAAAATCGATGAAATCTTCTTGCTTTTCTGCAGCAAAAACGTGTAGACTCCTTTCTCACGACAGACTCCTTTCTCACAGCTACGTGCAGACTCCTTTCTCACGGCTGAGATACGCTGGCACAGTTCTCTTCTCTGTGGGCTCCAAGTTTGACTTCAACGGTAGATGAGTGACTTCTTTTAACAACGGTAGTTCTTCGGCGGAATAGGCTCTCCAGCGGAACAGTCCGCAGCCTCTGATACCACTTGTTGTGTTGGAGAAATGAAACTAAATTCAATAACTTGGAGAAATGAAACTGAATTCAATAACTGAAAGATAGATCACTTAGAAAATTTATTGATAAATTCTCCATGTCATTACAAGCCTCTCGGGCCATCTTATTAAACCTAGATACATTTCGTTACTCTAACTACATCTCGTTATTTCGTTATTTCAACTACGTAGGTAATAAGTAAATTTACAATATTTGTTGTCACATTTAACAGAAATGGATCCTATTATATGCACGGTGGCCAAAGAGACTAAAAAATTCAAAAGAGATATTTCTTATGACATCCATATTGTCTACAAATCATCCAAATTTTCCATCTGATCTCTTATGACATCCATATTGTCTACAAATCATCCGAATTTTCCATCTTATACAACAATTTATCATAATAACCAATCAATTTACTCTCCAATTTTTGAAACCCCAACCCATTCTGAGGAGATCATAGTGTAAAATCAAATGTTCTTGTGGTTTTTTTAAAGGGTTCATAAACAAAACAGACAATGAGAAATTCAATATTGTGGTATAATAGCTAATTTTTGAATCATTGTGAAGAACAAAACATCACATTATCTCACATAATATACCTAATTCTATAAGGATATCAGATGATTACAAGAGTTTTGAATCATGATAACTAGGTGACAACCAAAACTAAGTTGTAGCCACAAGAAAAAAATCACAACAACTCACATAATATATCCAAGGTTGCAATGAACCCCATACATAATGATGGACCTCATAGGAATTTTAGTGCACATAGAACACCACCCTAAAAATTATATACTCTTGATCAATTTAGAATAACCTAAGATGTGTAGATTGGATGTGTAGGTGGGTGGTACAATAATTGAGAATGCTTCTTAAAGGGTAAGGGAATTTATATACTCTACCCTTCAGCCAAAGCTATAAAAATTGAGACTCGTAGATTATAGATTTACAAAATTGACACTATTTGATTAAGAATAAGTTACAAACATCCGGTATTTAAAAAGTAAAAAGAGACAGTAATTTATATTTGTATTTTTTAAATGAATATTGTTAAATGTGTAATTGAGTAAAATGAATTAAATTGATATTCTAATTTAAGATATTTATTTTAAAAATTTAAAGTATGGTGAGTTTTGTTTTATTAAGCTTTACTCACTCTAGATGTGCAAAGAATGAGTCTATCTCAAGGCCCAAAGAAGATTATTCTTTCTCTTCATATTCTAGCTTGCACCTTGACACTCCTCTCCTCCTCCTTGCACAAATTTAAACTATGAGGCAAAAGGTAGTTGTTCCATATAAGAACATTTAGATATGATAATAAAAATGCGATACTCTATTGTAATTTTCTCTACAAATGTGATGGAAAATGTGCCCTAAATGTTGACAATTTCATGGTTAATGCATTATAAGCTACATGCAAATTTACAGTCTTGTAAACAAGATCAAGAAATTTATGCCCAATATCCAACACCATAGAGCAATACATGTTCACCAATTCAACAGTTGCTTCCAAATATCTCCGAGTGTAGAGTTTTTTTCTCAATAAACTTTTTTTTACTACTCTTGAACTGATGAAAGCCATAGTTGTTGGGTATAGGAGCATTTAGATCTAATAAGAAAAATGTGATATTGTTTTATAATTTTCTCTACAAATGTGTTGGAGTTATTTTCTCAATAAACTTGTTTTTACTACTCTTGAACTGATGAAAGCCATAGTTGTTGCGTATAGGAGCATTTAGATCTGATAAGAAAAGTGTGATATTGTTTTATAATTTTCTCTACAAATGTGTTGGAGTTGTTTTCTCAATAACCTTGTTCTTACTTCTCTTAAGTGATGAAATTCATCGTTGTTGCATATAGGAGCATTTAACCCTGATAAGAATTGTGTGATACTCTGTTATAATTTGCTCTACAAATGTGATGGAAAGTGTGCCATGAATGTTGGCAATTTCATGGTAATGTAATATAAATAAATAAAAATTAATTTCTTCTACACAAGATCAAGGCCTATTGGTCAATGAAAACCGTTTAAAACCATGAAAACCAGATATTTTTATTTAATTTAATTTCATAATGGTTTCGAACCCCACATATATATATATATATATATATATATATATATATATATATTAAAGGTTAAAATATTTTTATTTAATTTAATTTCATAATCTAAGCTTAAATCCTATATATATATATATATATATATATATATATATATATATATATATATATATATATATATATATATATATATATATATATATATATATTAAAGGTTAAAGGTTAAAAAAGCTTTACCCATTATTTATAGCATTTGATGCTTAAAAGAGAGTAGGTTAACTTGAATTGGTATGAGACTGTGGTGTTTTTTTGGTAAGTTATGGAATATAACTTTAATATGAGAATGTGATTTTTTTTCGATAAGTTATCAAATAGTTTAACCCATAAAGAAATAGGTTAAATATGAACAGATTATTTAAACTTGATAAGTTATTTATATAAAAAAATTATAATAGAAAGTTTGAATATTAATATTAATATTAACGAGTCGTTGAGATATGAATTTTATTTTATTTTATTTCTAGTTCATATCAATCTAATAAATTGTTTTATTTATTTTTATAAATAAGAAAATGTATTAATGTAATTTTATATTAAAATATGAAATAAAATAATAGTTATTTTATTTAATTTTATAAATAAGGAAATGTATTAATGGACTTTTATATTAAAATATGGAATAAAAGAATTTTATAATAGTTATTAATCAGATATTTATAGAAATTTAATGTTTAAGAAAAACATTGATCACGATACATTTCACTTTGAAAAGATTAAAATAATAATAATAATGAATTGAAATTTGATGTCTTTTCGAAGTTAAGATGGATCTAGACTGATTTTATTATTAATTATAAACATAATTATCGATTCTTATTTTATTTTATTTTTAGTTTTAGTTTTATGTAATTTATGGAAGTCAAAATGTTTTATTGATAATTATCATTATAAAATTATTTATTTTGTTTTAATTTAATATAATTTTTAATTTTTTTTATTTTATTTTGACCGAGTTAAAATATTTACAACATATTATAACATATTTCCCATGCCTATGTCCCAAAGGTTAACTAAATTTGTTGATTTCTCATTGCTAAAGCACCTTGCTAATGGGATGTCTTGTGCTAATAAGTTGGTGGGATGTTATCCTTAACAAGTTGGCTGGATGCTATCCTAAAGAGTGCATCTGCAAACAATTACTTTTTAACATTTTATTATTTTTTAATTGAGGCCACATGTAAATGTTTACAAACATTTACATACAACCCTCTCCCCCATACCTTTAACCTTTTATTATTTTTAATTGAGGCCACATGTAAATTTTTACAAACATTTAAATACAACACTCTCCCCCATACCTTTTTTCTTTTATATTTAATTTTAAAAATGTTATAAATCAGAGGTAGTCAGAGTGGTGATCCTTCACCCCGATTAAAAAATCGAGATACAATATGCTTGGGGATTGGGGGTGGAAACCAATCATCAAATGGAGTTCCTTTCTCTTTGGAAAGTTTTAGAGCTAGCCATTCAAAAGAAGATCCAAAAAGTCATGATATTTGGATATTCATTGATAGTAATCTAGCGAGTTTGGGAGGCTAGATTCTAGCACAATTGCAGCCTCTCTCCCATTTTGTTTCGGATTCTCCTAAAACTTCAACATTGTGAACAAATTGAACTTTATCATTTTCTAAGGAATTTGAGTTCAAAAACACATACTTAACTAATAAAGGAACAAGATGGAACTAAGGGATTATAAAATTGAATAATAGAGTGAGTATATTTTTCGAATATAATGGTTACGTAGATGAAAACACATATGGTCTAGTGGTCATCATTTATTTCCCGGTCTCGGACACCACCCCTCCAGTACTCCTGTCGAACTCGCATCCATAGATGGCATGTGAAGTCACCTCTCAAATTCCATTTGTTTTCATTTCCTTGCATTGGACTTCGAATTTTTAAACGTTCAAGGTGTTTACATTCAATTTGCATCATGTTGGAGCTCTTCCCTCACTTCCTTCATATAAATTTGCACCTCAAAAAAGAATCTTGAAGTCGAATAAACATGGATGACCGAGGCCTGCATTCAATTGTGACAAGGAAGGGGATCAAAGTTCATGATGGATATGACAGTGTTGAACCCTTAGTTAAACTGAGAGGGGGGAGGGGCGGGGGTGAATCAGTTTAACACAGTCATGATCTTTTAAACTTTTATGAAACCTTATTTACACCTTCATTTCATATCCAACTTAATATGTGAGTAATATTAGAAGGTAAGCAGCAAGTATTAATATAATATAACAACAGACTTAATATGAGAGCAGCAGGTATTTAGCAGATGACATAAATCAGATCAACACATAAACATCATGCACAGAGACACCAGATATAAGTGGAAACCCATAAAGGGAGAAAACCACATCTTATTATTGTTGTTATGCAAAGGCAAGCTCCAACTCCCTCTCACCACTGTTTTTCTGCAGGCACCAACCTACAGGAGGCTCCTACCTCAATTCTGCAAGCTACAACTTGCAAGGAAGCACCAACTCCCTTCAATTTTCTGCAAGCACCAACCTACAGGAGGCTCCAACCTCACTCAGCTACAATTGATAGCTATTAAGCTGCAACTTGATAGGGAAGCTCCAACTTCCTCAATTTAGCAAACTAAATGTTTGTTGATTTACCTCAGATATCAACTCTGTTCTATAGCTTCTCTTTCTGCTCTTCTTCTCTTAATCTTCTCTACATCACACTTCTATATTCTGCCTTCTCTAGATTTACTCTCTCTAACACACTTTTTTGCATATCAAGATGATATTATTTATAAGGATTTTCTTGTGACTGTTAGCATTCCTTAATGAATTTGGAATGGATAGCCATGCCTCTTTGCCTTCTGCCTTCTCATTTCTTTTCCAGCTCACTCAGAAAAATGTAACTGTAGGTACTTATTTTAATCTAACAGTGGGATTTTGTTTTCTTCCGGAGACTTGCCAATGCATCACAAATAATAAAAAAATCAATTACAATATTTACATTCACATATAATAAAAACTTCAGCTCAACTCATTTAGTCTTTTGGCCCGCTACACATTTGTCTTTTCTTTGACTGTGTTTTATCTCTTTTCAGCTCTGTTTGCTTTTCTGTCCTTTGCTGTGGTGTAACTGCTGCATACATGTAACATAGCTTTTTATATCAGTGCATTTTGTAAATATTTGTGGCTGCTGATTTTAATTATGGGTAAATTCCAACCCTTTACACGTAGCAAGTGTCTTGTTGATGTGGCGGGTTTCGGAAGCGGAAGATAAATACATCACAATTATTTTATATAAAGAATTGCCCTCCACCTTGAGCCGAGGCCCGTGGGTCCATAGACCACGTGGCATATTTTAATACCATTGCAACCATCGTTTTATATTTATGACAGCTCTTATATATATATATATATATATATATATATATATATATATATAACCCAACTTTCATTACACTAACTGCCTTTCAATATGTCTTTAAATCAAATCTCGGCGTATATAATAAAACTTGTTTAAAACATATAAAAACTCCTTCTGGGCCCACTTGACACGCTTCCCGATGTAATATATTGCTCCTCCGATTGCGATTGATTGCTCCTGCTCCGATTGCGATTGACCACTTTTCATTTTGAAATGTCGATGTGATGAATCACAATTGAAATCTTCCGATTGCGATTGGGTCCTTTGTGATTGTTCCGATTGTGATTGATCGCAATCGCGACTCGAGTACTCCGATGCAATTGACCACTCCTGCTTCGATTCGGTCACGACGGACTACAAATAATTTTTACTCATGATTTATAAGCCCATCGGGTCCGGGCTTCAATCTAAATCGCAAGTCTTTTAATATATGTTCCAACAGTTTGTTTCTTTCCGATGCGATTGGGAAGGGTCCCACCTTATATTACTTTGTTTCTTTGGATCTCGCGCTATACATGTAAATACACTGCATATATATATATATATATGCTTTGCCTCTTGGGGTTAAGCGATTCCTAGAATAAGGTTTATGTATTAAATGTAATGCCCGGCTCGGTAAAGATTCTCGGAATTGTATACATATATCCCCCAGCCGAGGTAGCGATTCTCGGTATTTAGTTATATATATATATATATATATATAAATATATATATATATATATATATTCACCGGGTGGGAACAACGATTCTCGGAATAATAGCTGTTTCTCTGCAATAATAGCTGTGTCTCTGCCACTGCTGCTTCTGTCACTCTTCCTCTGCCTTTACTGCTGTGATAATGGCTCTGCCTCTGCCTCTGCTTCTGATAACGGTTCTGCCTCTATTATATTCGCTTCCTCTGCCTGTCTCTCTCTTTGCTATCTCATTTTCCATCAATGACAACATTTCCAGCAGTCTCCCCCTTTGGCATTGATGGCAATACAATTCCTCTGTTTGCCTGATAGGATCCTTTCTCCTGTTGCTTCCTCTTCTTACTGTTGCTTGCTCTTCCTCCCCCTTTGACATCAATGGCAAGGGGTTCGAATTTTATTTTATTTTTTTTGTTGTGAAGCTTCTATTCTTTGATGTTGTGGTTTTATTCCTTTTCCAATATTTCATGCATTTCCTGAAATTTCCTGACTTTTTACGCTGTTGCTCCTTTTCTTTGATGCTGTGATTTTATTTATTAATTTTATTTTTCCAAAATTTCATTCATTTATTTTATCTGAGATCTTCTGTCTTTGTACGTTGATCCTTCAATCCTTTGGATTAGATTCTTGTCAGGTTCACCATTGACTCTTTTGCCCCTTTTATTGAATCTTTTATGCTGAATGTATTCTTGCCATAATATTTTTTATCCTGAGGACCTGTTTCATGCTTCCCTTGCTTGCAGATCTCCCCCTGGGAATGATAATTTCGTTTCTGTTCTCCCCCTGAAACTGTGCTTTCTCTTCATATTAGAGAGTAGCATCTACAGATACTACCCCTAGTCTGTCTCTTAAATATTCAAATGGTTCTCTAGCAAGCGGTTTAGTAAATATATCTGCTGTCTATTCTTTTGTTGGTACATACTCCAGTTTTACTATCTTCTGAGCCACTTGTTCTCGAAGAAAATGATACTTGATTGGAATATGTTTGGTTTTTTAGTGAAGCACAGGGTTTTTAGATACACTTATAGCACTTGTATTATCACATTTGATTGAGATAGGTTCTTTGATGCTTACCTTCATGTCTTGGAGGGTTTGCTTCATCCATATGACTTATGTACAACATGCTGCTACTGCTATATATTCTGCTTCTGCTGTAGACAGAGAGATAGATGTTTGTTTCTTGCTTAACCATACCACTAAACTTTCTCCTAGACAGAAAGCACCTCCACTTGTGATTTTCCTGTCATCCACACAACTGGCCCAATCTGCATCTGTGTATGCTGTCAAAGTGAAGCTTTTACCTTTAGGATACCAAAGTGCATATTGTGTTGTTCCTTGTAGATATCTGAATATTCTTTTTACGGCTAGAAGATGGTTTTGTTTAGGTGCTGCTTGATATCTAGCCACTAGTCCTACTGCTAGCATGATGTCTGGTCTTGATGCAGTCAGATACAACATACTTCCTATCATGGACCTGTAGAGTTTTTGATCTATATTAGCAGACCCATCATCAGCACAGAGTTTACATCCTGTGGTCATGGGAGTTGACGCAGGTTTGCAGTATTCCATTTTGAACTTTTTTAACATTTATTTTAAGTACTTTTCCTGTGAGATGAATGTACCTGTGTTCTTTTACTGAATTTGAATTCCTGAGTAGAAACTGAGCTCTCTAATCACGGACATTTGAAACTCTGATTTCCTCTCTTTTGCAAATCCTTTTGCTAGTTCATCTCTGTTGCTTCCAAACATAATGTCATCAACATATACAACAACAATCAGGAGTTCATTTTCATGGGCCTTTATATATAGATTATTGTCTACTCCACCTCTCTTAAAGCCTTGTTTTTGCAAATATTTATCCACTCTTTAGTACCAAGCATGAGGAGCTTCTTTCAATCCATATAGGGCCTTCTTCAGTCTGCACACATAATCTTCTTTGTCTGTCAATGAGAAGCCTTCTGGTTGTTCCATGTAGACTTCTTCTTCTAAGTCTCCATTCAGAAATACAGATTTTACATCCATTTGATATACCTTGAAATTTTGGTAGCATGAAAATGCCAGGAACATTCTGATAGCTTCCATTCTGGCTACAGGGGAAAATGTTTCTTTCAATTTGGTCCAATTCCTCATTCATTGCTTTTACCCAAGACTTGTCCTTGCTGGCTTCTTCAAATTAATTTGGCTCTATTTGTGACAACATGGCTATGTATACCTCTTCAGTTTGTTCTGTTGGCTGCCTTCTTGTTTGGACCCCTGCTTTCTTATCTCCTATGATTTGATCTTGGGGATGATTCTTCTGAGTGTATCTTGAGGGGGATTTCGAGCTCAGCTCTTCATCTTCTGTATTCTTGCTTGTTTCATCATCATTCTGGTCTTCTTCTTCATGGTTATCTGATGGACTGCAGCAGTCATTATCTCTTGTATTGTTTTGAAGTTCTTCATCAAATCTCACATCAATGCTTTCTACTATTTTCCGAAGAGTCTTGTTGTAGCACCTGTACCCTTTGCTTTTGGATGCATATCCTAGAAATATTCCTTCATCTGCTCTTGCATCAAATTTTCCAAGATTTTCATCATTATTCTTTATGTAATACTTGCTACCAAAGATTCTGAAATGTTTGATTGAAGCTGGCTTTCCATGCCACAGTTCGTAGGGAGTCTTGTCACTGCTTGGCCTTAAGTGAGCTTTATTAAGGATATGTACTGCTATGTGCACTGCTTCTACCCAGAAGGTTTGAGGAATATTGTTCTCTTGCATCATGGCTCTGGCAATTTGTTGAACATATTTGTTTTGTCTCTCTGCTACTCCATTCTGCTGAGGTGTCCCTGCAATAGTAAATTGTTGTTTTATGCCATGTTCATTGCATAGGTCAGCAAATTCATAATCTGTGAATTCACCTCCTCTGTCTGATCTGATGCATTTTAGCTTGCATCCTGTCTGATTTTCAGCTAATGCCTTAAATATTTTGAATTTGTCCAGAGCTTCTGATTTATTCTTCAGAAAAGCAACCCATGTCATTCTGGAGAAATCATCTATTATCAGCATGAAGTAGGATTCTCCACTTGGTGTTTTAGTTCTTGCAGGTCCACACAGATCCATGTGCACAAGCTGGAGTGGTATTCTTGTTGACAACTCCTCTTTGGCCTTAAAGGATGTGCGGGTCTGTTTACCCAATTGACAAGATTTGCATATGGTATTAGAAGGCCTCTTTATTTCTGGCATGTCTCTGACTGCTTTATTTTTTACTCAGTCTGATGATATGATCGAAGCTGAGATGTCCCAATCTCCTATGCCATAACCATGACTCCTCAATTTTGCTAAGATGGCATGCTTCATCTTCCTCTTTCATAATGTAAACATTGCTCTCTATTCGAACACCTTTGAGTAGAGTCTTACCGGTGGTGCTTGATCTGACTTCACAGTCTTGTGCTCTAAATAGAACTTTGCAACCTTTGTCACACATCTGACTGACACTCAGTAAATTTGCTTTCAGCCCATCTACAAATAGTACATCTTGGGCCTTTCCTCTGCCATTGTCTATGCTGTCTGAGCCTTTTCCCTTGATCTTACCTAATTTGTCATTGCCAAAAGTGACATTGCCAGATTTATTTTCATCAAGAGTTATAAACTTGCTTCTGTCTCCAGTCATGTGTTTTGAGCAACCACTATCCAAATACAACTGGCTTTTCAGGTCTTGAGCAGTTAGAGCCAAGTCACATTTATTCACCTTCTTTATCCACTGGAGGCATCCTATTGTTTGGTATCTTTTGTGAGGTGATGAACTATATCTTATTAGAGGACATTTAGAGGGTATATGTCCAACTTGATTGCATACACAACATTTGATCATGGTTTTTGTAGAATTATGAGTATGATCAAAATTTCTTTGATTCATAAACCTTCTTGAGGGGTTTAACATCAATCTTTGTCCATACTTTCTACACTCAATGATTTTATGGCAAAATTCCTTACAATAAAAACAGTAACCATAGAAACTATTTGTATACCTGATGTAACGTTGTCTCTTCCATTTGGTTGCTTGGGGTAGTCTCTTTAATGTTTGCATCTTTTGCTGGTTTGAATTACTCCTCCTTGCATGAAAATATGCAGCAATGTGTCCCAGCTTGTGGCAGACATAACAGGTGGCATTATTTATTGGAGGGAAGAATCTCCTTTGATGGTTTCCAAATTTTACATATTCAGGGGTCTTAGTATTTATTACATTCTTTGCCACTGATGGTTTCTTCTGATCTTTGTCTTCCTTATTGCAGATTTCTTCTTTTGTAGGAATTGTTTGAGCTGCTTCATCATTCTTCTTTGCTTTTACAAAAATAATTTCTCTGTCAACCTTTTCTTTTCCTTTACTTGATTCTCCTTCATAGCCTATTCCAGTATTTATCATAGGCGATCTTTGAGCAACCAGAATTTCATTCAACTTACTAGAGATTGTTGTTTGAGAAGAGTTTATAACCACTTTCCTTTGAGCATTTTCTAATTTCTTCTTGAGACATACTACTTCTTCTTCCAACTTTTCTTGTTCTTGAGTTTTTTCTTTGATTTGCTTAAGTAACACGTCCTCTATCTTCTTGGCTTCTTCAATCTCTATCTTTAGTTGCTTAAGGACTTTTGAATTCTGTTCTTCTCGTACATACTTGAGGAGAATGTCCTTTTGTTTTCTAAATTTCAGTTTGAGTCAATCAATCTCTTCTAGAGCACTTCTTAGCTCCCCCTCAAGGTCGACTTCACCTTCTTCTTCTTCATCTTCTAGCAAGAGACCTTCAAGTTCTTCTATGGCCATCAATAAGAATTCAGAGGTTACTTATTCACTTGAGGATTCATCTGAATCTTCAGATGTACTGCTGTCTTGTTCAGCATAGAAGGATTTTCTGCTGAACTTCTTTCCTTTCTTCCAGTTCTTTGATTTATTTTTCTCTGACTCTTGAGCCTGATTCCTTACTTTCTTGTGAGGACACTTGGCAGCATAGTGTCCCACTCCTTCCACAGTTAAAGCATTTTAAGGGGAGTTTACCTTTGTATTTACCTGAGCCTCTATCCAATTTCTTGACAAAATTTGCCTCTTCTTCATCCGAGCAAGAGCATATGTCTCCCTCTTCTTCTTTCTTCTTTTCTGTTTTAAAGGCTGCTTCCCTCGTACTTGGCTTCTTCTGTGGGAGCCTCATTTCATAGGCTGTTAGATTTCCAAGTAGCTGGTTCATGGTCAAGGTCTCCCAATCAGCGGTTTCTTCTATTGTAGACACCTTTGGATTAAACCTGGATGGAGGAGATCTTAGAATCTTTTGTACAATTATACTTTCTGGCATTTTTTCTCCAAGAGCGTTCATATTGTTAATAATTTTTGCAGCTTTTAGGAAGAAACTGGCAATGTCTTCATCATCATTCATTTTTAAGTTCTCAAATTGGGCTCTATAGACTTGAAGTTTGGCAGTCTTTACTTTCTTGTCTCCCTCATGTATGTTCTCAAGAGTATCCCATATTTCTTTGGTAGAGTCTTTGTGCATTATTTTAATAAACTCTGCTTCACATAATCCATTCAAGATGGCATTCATGGCTTTTGCGTTAGCCACAAAATCTTGTTTTGTTTCTTTCTCTGTGTCAGTTGCCTTTGGAGCATATCCTAATTCCACTACAACGCAGACTTCTATTCCTAGAGACATTATGTATGTCCTCATTCTGATTTTCCAGAAAGCATAATTTTCACCAGTGAAGAAAGGGGCTTTATTGGTTGAGCATCCTTCTTTACTAGCCATCTTGGGAACCTAGGATCTCCTTTCAGCTGTTAGACTGGTACTAAGGAACTTGGCTATGATACCAATTGTTGAACCCTTAGTTAAATTCTCAAAGTTTCTTGAGTTTAAAGCATCGATGGAGAAAGACACGTGGAAGCAAGTGAAGGCTCTTACGAGCGACAATGGTGGTGAGTAAATCTCTAACAAATTCAATAAATTCTATAGCAAATAAGGAATTCAAATAGAATTGATAGCACCTCATAACCCACAACAGAATGGGGTTGATGAGAGAAATAACTGAACAATTATGGGTGCAGCACGAGCGATGCTACATGATTAGGGCCTACCATTGCATCTGTGGGTGAAGGCATGCAACAAAATGGTATATGTGAAAAATTGTTGTCCTCATAGAATAATTGGCGCGAGTACACCAGAAGAGGCTTTTATTGGTAAGAAACCCGATGCTTCACTTTTTAAGATTTTTGGCTCATCTGTTTATGTGCATGTGTCCAAAGACGCTAGGAAGAAGTTGGAACCAACAACTGAGATTGGGATATTTGCGAGGTAAACTGAAACTCTCCACAACTATCGAGTGTATTTTCCAAACAACAGAATGATTATTGTGTGATGGGATATACAATTTGATGAGGATAAATCCATGTGATTGTCCCTTGAGAGGGAGATAGATTTGCATTTAGAGGAGGAACTCTTTGTTCCCAAGGATGAGCCTCAAGATGTGGAGCAGCCACATGTAGAGGATCATGGAGTGGTAGGAAACACTCATGCTGAGCCATCCACCAGAAATGGCAGAAGGCACACCACGGAAGCTGATAGATTGAGACTTGACGCAACAAATAATGTATGAGCCCCTACTTCACTGTGCAGACGGAGACAGTCTCCTGACAGGTTTACTGGATACATGGCTCTTATGAGAAAGTGTATTGTGACAGAACCATCTTCCTTTCAGGAAGCAGTGTAGAAAACAACTCGGGTTGATGCTATGGTAGAGGAGTATGACTCCATCATCAAGAACAGTGCATGGAAGGTAGTCCCAAGATCAGTTGACAAATTAGTGGTTGGATCTAGATAGAATTACAAGGCAAAGCAAGCTGCTGATGGGAGTTTGGAGAAGTACAAGGCCAGATTTGTGGCCTAGGGATTCTCACAGATTGAGGGGAACGACTATGATGAGGCCTTTGCACCACTCGCAAGGTATTCTTCCATTAGATCTATCCTTGCACTCTCAACGCAGATGAGGTGGTGCATTCATCAGATGGATCTGAAAACTGCATTCCTCAATGGAGTTATTGAGGAAGATGTGTACATAGATCATCTAGAACATTTCGAGATCTTTGACAGTGAATCACATGTGTGCCGACTCAAGAGAGCATTGTATGGGCTGAAGCAAACTTCTCGTGCTTGGTACACTCAGATTGACAACTATTTCACAGAGTTGGGCTTCACCAAAAGTGAAGCGGAGAAAGCCATAGATTTTAATGTTGCACCGATATTGCTTACCAAATATTTTTGAATGTATTCATGCATTTTTCCACAACTTGTATTAGTGAGCTCACTGAGATAAATATCTTTCCTTTGGTTTTCTGTAAGACTCCGGTGATCAAAAATCCCCTCAATAACCTTTGAAGTCTCTACCATTAGTTCCAACTACTATTGATGACGTTCAAAAATATTTTGTTTGACTTCCTTTTTTGTTGGTGTCAACATATATTGCACAATATCTCATCTCCAAACATATGAAATGCAAAATCATATGAATAAGGGAGGACAGGCCTTGATCTAAATAGCCTGTGGAGTGCATTTGTTAGCCACCTATAGTCAGATTCCTTGCTTTCTAAATCTAAAATTTTCTTCTCTAACAATTCCAGGTATATTAAATGAGAATGGATGAGAGTACGAAAAGACACTAAATGAAAGTAAGGTTATATTGACACCAACATAAAAAGAATGCTCCGAGAAATATTGACACCAACAGAAAAAGAATTGAAAATAACCATTTTGAAGATGAACAATAGTAGGTAGAGGGAATAGTTAAAAGACTTTAAAGATGATCAACTGATTTTCGATCCGACTTTCCTCAGTGATGCATGTTGTAAAAATGTATGAGGGTAGTCAAAATGATGTGTTGCATGAACACATCCAATTGTTGCATATAACTCCAAGGGTGTTCAAAAACTATGAGATACATGATGGATAAGACAAGACACATTAATTCATGTTATATCTTTCACCTGGCATATTAAAGGGTTTGTAACTTTAATCTGGAGAACATCCATTTTATAATTTGTTTTAACCAATGGTATATCTTAATGACCAACATAAACACATTATTAACTATGGTTGATAGAAGCACAGAGGTGTTAAATATAACTAAATTTTGCAAACTAATTATATTAAAGGGTTTGTAACTTTAATCCAGAGAACATCCAGTTTATAATTTGTTTTAACCAATGGTGTATCTTAACCAATGGTATATCTTAATGACCAACACAAATACATTATTAAGTATGGTTGATAGAAGCACAGAGGTGTTAAATGTAGCTAAATTTTAAAGACAATTTTGGCTCCCATCTATTTGAATCAACCCTATGACTATCATTGTCAAAGTTTGTTTACATTTTCAATCTATTTTTCATGGATTATTAATACATTGATTGACTTTCCCTTTTATAAAAATTTAGAATATTTTCTCATTAAGAACATTATTTTATTTATTAAATAAATTATTATTAATAATTTAATTTTATATCTTATTCTACTAAGGAATTAAATTATTGGTAACAGTGAAAAAATCCATTTAATAATAATAAAAAAAAACTAAACATACACTTCATCCAAAATCTCGATAGTTTAATACATTTAAAATAAATAATGCTAATCTAAATATAAATGAGATAGAACCATGTTTTTCTTTCAACTCAGTGAAATTGTGTTTGCTAGCTTCTGGAGTGATTCAACACCCTAATTGTGTTTTCTGCCTTCTGGAGTGATTCAACACCCTAATATAAGATTGTGTTTGCTAGCTTATGGAGTGATTCAACACCCTAATACAGAATTGTGCTGGATTGATTCAACACCCTAGGACAGAGGACAGGAGGTTCATTGTAAAGGATGCAATTTCCACTTGAGCTCTTCATGGTTACATGTTTCTTCAACCAAATATTTTCATTTGTAGTAATTGTTCCTTAAAGAAACGATTTTATTTCTGCCCTTAGAAGAAAGAAGAGGTCCCATCTTCTTGCAAGGTAAGGTTGTGGCCGTATAAATCCTATGTCATTTACATTTACGTGGAGAAGAATGTGAATGCAAAGAAATCAACTTTCTTGAATTTGAAGTTTCACAAATGCAATATTGGTTTGGCTTCCCATGAGCTTGACATCAATGGCACTGCATAATTTGAAATCAATAACAAAAAACATACCGACAATACTATAGAATGTGATATTGGTAAGAAATATTGTACATCATTGTGGCGATCTAGGTTAGCATTCCCTTCTCATTGCCCACTGCTCATATTAACGTTTTTCTTCTTCACACAAGATATTTTTTTCGCAAGCGGGTGTGGCCACTATTACATCGCATTAATCTACAAATTCTGTAGTTATTGAGGATTTTTTTTGGTTAATGAGTATCAAAATTATTTCTTTCAAAAAAAACTATATATATATATATATATATATATATATATATATATATATATATATATATATTTAAAACTATATATATATATATATTTTTAATTATTTAGTTGTAGGTAAAAAATCTTACATGTTTTTTATTCTATAATCATAAATAATTTTCATATTTTATGAGGTTAAACTTACTAAACTTTTTATGGTGAAATTTTGAAGAAAGTTTTTCATATAATTTTTTTTATTTTTCAATTCGAAACAAAAATTACAAAATAGAAAACTCACTCAGTCTTTATTGTACATTATAGTTTTACAAAATTGACATTAGGTAATTAACAATAGAGTTAGTTGAGAAAGCTCTAAGAGGTTTTTTTGTACAAGTTTTATCATAAATTTTCCGTCCATCCAATATATACTGAGAGTATATTCTATTAGATGCATGGTGGCCAGAGAGACTAAAAAATTCAAAATAAATATTTCTTATGACATCCATATTGTCTATAAACCATCCAAATTTTCCATCTTATACAACAATTTCTAACAATAACCGCTCAATTTACTCTCCAATTTTTGAAATCCCCACCCATGTTGGGGAGATCACAGTGTAAAATGAAATGTTCTTGTGGGTTTTTTTAAAGTGTTCATTAAAAAAATTAGACAACGAGAAATTCAATATTGTGGTATAACAATTAATTTTTGAATCAATGTGAATAAAAAACATCACATTAGCTCAATAAAAAATAAAAATAAAAATAAAATAATAAAATAGAAATAGTAAAATAAAATATTAATAAACTATAAAAACAACCCATGGTATTGACCCTTGGTATTAATGTGGAACATAGTTTATTTACAGAGGGAAATTAAGATGGCATAGATCAATCTTAACTTTGAATCTACCAAGAGCCAAGATGGATCATATGTCTTGATATGCAAACCTCTTTTAAAGTAAAAAGAGATTTGATCCCTTTGAAAATAAACTAATTATTTAATCAAACTATTTTTAAATGTTTATAAATTAAATAAAAAACACTGACATAATGGCAATGAACATTTTAACTAGGTCAAAATACAATAAAAAATACAAATAATAAAATAAAATATTAATAAACTATAAAAACAACTCATGGTATTGACCCATGGTATTCATGTGGAATGTAGTTTATTTAAAGAGGGAAATTAAGATGGCCTAGATCAATTTTAACTTTGGATCTACCAAGAGCCAAGAGGGATCATATGTCTTGATATGCAAAACTCTTTTAAACTAAAAAGATAATTGATCCCTTTGATAAATAATATAGATATAAACTAATTATTTAATCAAATTATTTTTAAATGTTTATAACCATTATTCTTTTAAAATTTTACTTATTAAAATGTATTTAAATTTTCATACATCCAAATATATATTTTTTATTTTTCTATATTATTTTTGTTACAACTATTTTATTATTCCAAAAATACATGGTTCTTTTTGTTATATATTATTTATGTTACAACTGTTTTATTATTCATGAGTAGTATTTTTTAATATATATAAAACTAAATTAATAATGAATTTTTTAAAAATATGTGATCTTTTTTAAATTTCCAAATTATTTCATAGGACATGGTTTATCTTGAGCAATAATGATGAATGCTCATAATTCTCATTTCTTAAATAACACTAAAATTGCCTTTAATTACTTAATTGTAATAGTTTCTAAGTACATAACTGTTTGTAACTACATACATACTATTTAGGATTTTTTTTGTTAATGAATATCAAATTTATTTTAGCTAAAAAATCTTACATGTTTTTTACTTTATAATAATAATAAAATTTCATATTATATGATGTCAAACTTACTCAACCTTTTATTCTGAAATTTTAAACAAAGTTTTTCACTACATAATTTTAGCTTTTATAATTTTTTTTATTTTTCAATTCCAAACAAAACTTACAAAAGAAAAAACCCACTCAGTCCTTACTGTAAATTATAGTTTTACAAAATTGACACTATGTAATTAACAATAGATTAAGTTGGCTAGAAATCTCAGAAGTTATCATTCACATAGTGATTTATTGACGTTCTTAGTTGAAATGGATCATATTAGATGCATGATGGCCAGAGAGACTAAAAAATTCAAAATATATATCTCTTATGACATCCATATTTTCTACAAACCATCCAAATTTTCCATCTTATACAAAAATTTCTAACAATTTTTGAAGCCCCCACCCATGCTGGAGAGATCACATTTTAACTGGGTCAAAACAGACAATGAGAAATTAAATATTGTGGTATAATAGCTAATTTTTGAATCATTGTGAAAAACAAAACATCACATTAGCTCAATAAAAAATAAAAATAAAAACAAAATAATAAAATAAAATAATAATAAAATATAAAAACAACCCATGGTATTGACCCATGGTATTCATGTGGAATGTAGTTTATTTAAAGAGGAAATTAATATGACCTAGATCAATCTTAACTTTGGATCCTACCAAGAGCCAAGAGGGATCATATGTTTTGATATGAAAACCTTTTTTAAAGTAAAAAGAGAATTGATCCCTTCACTAAATAAACTAATTATTTAATCAAACTATTTTTAAGTGTTTATAAATTAAATAAAAATATTGACATAATGTAATGAACATTTGAACTAGGTCAAAATACAATAAAAAATAAAAATAATAAAATAAAATAAAATAATAATAAACTATAAAAACAACCCATGGTATTGGCCCATGGTATTCATGTGGAATGTAGTACATTTAAAGAGGGAAATTAAGATGGCCTAGATCAATATTAACTTTGGATCTACCAAGATCCAAGAGGGATCATATGTCTTGATATGCAAACCTCTTTTAAAGTAAAAGGAAAATTGATTACTTTGATAAATAATATAGATCTAAACTAATTATTTAATCAAACTATTTTTAAAAGTTTATAACCATTATTCTTTTAAAATTTTACTTATTAAAATGTATTTAAATTTTCATACATCCAAATATACATAGTTCTTTTATTTTTCTATATTATTTTTGTTACAACTATTTTATTATTCAAAAAATACATGGTTTTTTTTATTATATATTATTTATGTTGGAATTGTTTTCTTATTCATGAGTGGTGTTTCTTAATATATAGAAAATTAAATTAATAATGAAAAATTTTAAAGTGATTTATCTTGAGCAATAATGATGAATGTTCATAATTCTTACATCTTGATATGCAATAATTTTTGTTAATGAATATCAAATTTATTCCCTTCAAGAAAACTATATACATATCTTTAATTAACTAATTGTAGCTAAAAAAAATCTTACATGTTTTTTACTTTATAATTGTAAACAATTTTTATATTATATGATATCAAACTTACTCAACTTTTTATTCTGAAATTTTAAACAAAGTTTTTCACTACATAATTTTGGTTTTTATAATTTTTTTATTTATTAATTTCAAACAATAATTACAAAAGAAAAAACCCACTCAGTCCTTACTATAGATTATAGTTTTACAAAATTGACACTATGTAATTAACAATAGAGTTAGTTGAGAAAGCCCTGAGGAGTTTTTAAAGAAAAAAGAGAATTGATCCCTTTGATAAATAATATAGATCTAAACTAATTATTTAATCAAACTATTTTTAAAAGTTTATAACCATTATTCTTTTAAAATTTTACTTATTAAAATGTATTTAGATTTTCATACATCCAAATATATATAGTTTTTTTTTATTTTTCTATATTATTTTTGTTACAACTATTTTATTATTCAAAAAATACATGGTTTTTTTTTATTATATATTATTTATGTTACAATTGTTTTATTATTCATGAGTGGTATTTCTTAATATATAGAAAATTAAATTAATAATGAAATTTTTTAACATTATTTATCTTGAGCAATAATGATGAATGTTCATAATTCTCATTTCTTAAATAACACTAAAATAATCTTTAATTACATAACTAATTACATAACAATACTAGTTTCTAACTACATAACATTTTGTAATTACATACATACTCTTTAAGGTTTTTTTTGTGAATGAATATCAAATTTATTCCCTTCAAGAAAACTGCATACATATCTTTAATTAACTAATTGTAGCTAAAAAAATATTACATGTTTTTTACTTTATAATCGTAAACAATTTTCATATTATATGATGTCAAACTTACTCAACTTTTTATTCTGAAATTTTAAACAAAGATTTTCACTACATAATTTTAGCTTTTATAATTTTTTTATTTTTCAATTCCAGACAAAAATTACAAAAGAAAAAACCCACTCAGCCCTTACTGTAGATTATAGTTTTACAAAATTGACACTGTAATTAACAATAGTTTATCATAAAATTTCCCTCCATCCAATATATACTAAGAGTATATTCTAGTTTATAACCCGATCCACAATCAAAGAAAATGGCTAGAAATGTCACAAGTTATCATTCACACAGTGATTTATTGACGTTTTCAGTTGAAATGGATCCTATTAGATGCATGGTTGCGAGAGAGACTAAAAAATTCAAAATATATATATCTTATGACATCCATATTGTCTACAAAGCATGAAAATTTTCCATCTTATAAAACAATTTCTAACATTAACCACTTAATAGTTATAGCTTATTTTCAGTTGTAAATGTTATGGACATAGTAAAGTGATAAAAGCAGTAACTAGAAGGAAAAAAAAAAAATCAGTTTTGGTTAGCTTTTAACTATTTGTGGTGGCCAATAGACATGGTTTCTTTCAAGCAGGTTGAGGCTACAGTAAATGATATAATATGTATAGCAACTTTCCCTTTAAAAATATGAAAATAGAAAGGTGCTACGAAATTTACAAAAAAATAAAAAACAATAATCACTCAATTTACTCTCCAATTTTTGAAATCCCCACCCATGCTGGGGAGATCACAGTGTGAAATCAAATTTTCTTGTGGTTTTTTTAAAGGGTTCATAAACAAAACACACAACAACTAGAAATTCAATATATACTGAGAGTATATTCTAGTTTATAACCTGATCCACAACCAAAGAAAATGGCTATGGATTTCACCAGTTATTAGTTTATAACTTATCCACAATCAAAGAAAATGGATAGCTATGTCACAAGTTATCATTCACACAGTGATTTATTGACGTTCTCAGTTATCATTCACACAGTGATTTATTGGCATTCTCACTTGAAATGGATCCTATTATATGCACGGTGGCCAAAGAGACTAAAAAATTCAAAAGAGATATTTCTTATGACATCCATATTGTCTACAAATCATCCAAATTTTCCATCTTATACAACAATTTATCATAATAACCAATCAATTTACTCTCCAATTTTTGAAACCCCCACCCATTCTGAGAAGATCATAGTGTAAAATCAAATGTTCTTGTGGTTTTTTTAAAGGGTTCATAAGCAAAACAGACAATGAGAAATTCAATATTGTGGTATAATAGCTAATTTTTGAATCATTGTGAAGAACAAAACATCACATTATCTCACATAATATCCCTAATTCTATAAGGATATCAGATGATTACAAGAGTTTTGAATCATGATAACTACGTGACAACCAAAACTAAGTTGTAGCCACAAGAAAAAAATCACAACAACTCACAGAATATATCCAAGGTTGCAATGAACCCCATACATAATGATGGACCTCATGGGAATTTTAGTGCACATAGAACACCACCCTAAAAATTATATACTCTTGATCAATTTAGAATAACCTAAGATGTGTAGATTGGATGTGTAGGTGGGTGGTACAATAATTGAGAAAGCTTCTTAAAGGGTAAGGGAATTTATATACTCTACCCTTCAGCCAAAGCTATAAAAATTGAGACTCGTAGATTATAGATTTACAAAATTGACACTATTTGATTAAGAATAAGTTACAAACATGGGGTATTTAAAAAGTAAAAAGAGACAGTAATTTGTATTTGTATTTTTTAAATGAATATTGTGATTAAGAATAGGTTACAAACATCGGGTATTTAAAAAGTAAAAAGAGACAGTAATTTGTATTTGTATTTTTTAAATGAATATTGTTAAATGTGTAATTGAGTAAAATGTATTAAATTGATATTCTAATTTAAGATATTTATTTAAAAAATTTAAAGTATGGTGATTTTTGTTTTATTAAGCTTTACTCACTCTAGATGTGCAGAGAATGAGTCTATCTCAAGGCCCAAAGAAGATTATTCTTTCTCTTCATATTCTAGCTTGCACCTTGACACTCCTCTCCTCCTCCTTGCACAAATTTAAACTATGAGGCAAAAGGTAGTTGTTCCATATAAGAACATTTAGATATGATAATAAAAATGTGATACTCTATTGTAATTTTCTCTACAAATGTGATGGAAAATGTGCCCTAAATGTTGACAATTTCATGGTTAATGCATTATAAGCTACATGCAAATTTACAGTCTTGTATACAAGATCAAGAAATTTATGCCCAATATCCAACACCATAGAGCAATACATGTTCACCAATTCAACAGTTGCTTCCAAATATCTCTCAGTGTAGAGTTGTTTTCTCAATAAACTTGTTTTCACTACTCTTGAGCTGATGAAAGCCATAGTTGTTGCATATAGGAGCATTTAGATATGATAAGAAAAGTGTGATATTGTTTTATAATTTTCTCTACAAATGTGTTGGAGTTATTTTCTCTACAAATGTGTTGGAGTTTTATAAGATGATAGATATCTTTGCAGATGTAAAGGAAAAACATGCTCGCGTCCTCTTAATCCACGATTTACATTAACGATTGCTGGATGCATATGCCAAAAGAGAAATTGAGTGATTGTTTTCGGAAGCGGGTGTTGCGACCATTAGACCGCATTAATCTACAAATTCTGTAGTTACCATTGTGATGTGATGTGTGTGCAGAGGAGGACAGCACAATGATGAATTGTGGTCACACTTTCTGCAATGTCTGCTGGACGCGTCACTTCCTTGCTCAGATAAGCGAGGGACAGAGCAAGCGGATTAAGTGCATTGTAATATAAGGATCCTCTAATATCGATCGCTTCCTATTGACGACAGCCAGAAAGAGAAAGAGAAAGAGAAAGAGAAAGTGAAGTGGTGCCCTAGTGTTCACTTCGCAATCACCAACTTTCTTCGTCACATTGAGATCCATGCACTTAATCCGCTTGCTTTGCCCCTCGTTTATCTTAATAAGAAAGTGCTTGGCCCAGACATTGTAGAAAGTGTCCTCTGCCTTCAAACATTCCTCTGCACAGACAAAGCAGATGGTGACACCCGCTTGGGAAAACAACCAGTCATTCCCTCTTTCTGCAAATGCATCAACTAATCCCAGCGTTAATGAATGAAGAGTGTGCAAGCAAGTTATTCTTTTACGAGATCCATCACCTTAAGTAACTTCATTTTCTTCACCGCTTGCTCATCAAATCCTCCTCCCTCCTCATCATCCACCCCGCCATGATCTCGTTATTTATAAACATATATAACGGATGCTCTTCCGGCCTTGGGTTGACTTACACGGCATTAAGCAAGGCCTATTGGTCAATGAAAACCGTTTATAACCATGAAAACCGGATATTTTTATTTAATTTAATTTCATAACGGTTTCGAACCCCATATATATATATATATATATCTATATATATATATATATAAAAGGTTAAAAAAGCTTTACCCATTATTTATAGCATTTAATGCTTAAAAGAGAGTAGGTTAACTTGAATTGGTATAAGACTGTGGTGGCTTTTTTGGTAAGTTATGGAATATAATTTTAGTATGAGAATGTGATTTTTTTTGATAAGTTATCAAATAGTTTAACCCATAAAGAAATAGGTTAAATATGAATAGATTATTTAAACTTGATAAGTTATTTATATAAAAAAATTCTAATAGAAAGTTTGAATATTAATATTAATATTAACTAGTCGTTGAGATATGAATTTTATTTTATTTTATTTGTAGTTCACATCAATCTAATAAATTGTTTTATTTATTTTTATAAATAAGAAAATGTATTAATGTAATTTTATATTAAAATATGAAATAAAATAATAGTTATTTTATTTAATTTTATAAATAAGGAGATGTATTAATGGACTTTTATATTAAAATATGGAATAAAAGAATTTTATAATAGTTATTTATCAGATATTTATAGAAATTTAATGTTTAAGAAAAAAATTGATCACGATACATTTCACTTTGAAAAGATTAAAATAATAATAATAATGAATTGAAATTTGATGTCTTTTCGAAGTTAAGATGGATCTAGACTGATTTTATTATTAATTATAAACATAATTATCGATTTTTATTTTATTTTATTTTTATTTTAGTTTTATGTAATTTATGGAAGTCAAAATGTTTTATTGATAATTATCATTATAAAATTATTTCTTTTATTTTAATTTAATTTAATTTTTAATTTTTTTATTTTATTTTGACCGAGTTAAAATATTTACAACATATTACAACATATTTCCCATGCCTATGTCCCAAAGGTTAAGTAAATTTGTTGAGGCCCATTTGCTAAAGCACCTTGCTAATGGGATGTCTTGTGCTAATAAGTTGGTGGGATGTTATCCTTAACAAGTTGGCGGGATGCTATCCTAAAGAGTGCATCTTCAAATGATTACTTTTTAACCTTTTATTATTTTTTAATTGAGGCCACATGTAAATGTTTACAAACATTTGCATACAACCCTCTTTGTTACACAGTAATTTGTCACCGTCCCTACCATTCCCCATCCCGCACAATGGAGGACCAATTTTGTGACCTGTGAACATTGTCATGCCTTGAAATCATTATCAATGCATTCCTCTAAACATGAGATTCAGTTGCCCTAAAGACATCTCCTTGCAAAAAACCATAAAAACATCTCCTTTTGCATTAGCGCGGGTAGACAGTTCATCACTCGCACGAATGGGGAAAATCCTACAAAGAGGCCGCGCCAACTGGCGCTCTGTCCCAGAGTCGTAGTCGCGCCAGCCAATTTAAGGAGTGTTTTTTAAATAAATATGGCGGAAGTTGTGTTTCAACAAACTTAGAAACCATTTCCTATCTTGAGTTGGGAGGTTTGGCTGCGGGATTTCCATGCGGGAAGTGGTTTGCCACCTCCCATGGAAGCTTCGTTGATGATAGGGCCAATCCCACAATTATAGGGATCCCACCTCCCTCCTCCCCCATCTATAAAAGCTTGCCCATTGCCATTGCAAGCTAGTCTTGAAGTGCCTAAGCTTTGAATCTCCAAATTCCCAAGAGCCTTTATCTTGTAGAGCCCTCTTTCTTCCCTTAAGGCCGACTCAAGTAAGGAGACTATCGTCGAGAGACTCTAGAGAGGTTTTCCCTTTCCCTGGCGAGCTTCGCGAGACGTGAACGACAGGGGACCCTTCCGAAGGAGACCGCGGCGTCAGAACATTGGTTGTACTATCTTTCGATTTCTTATTAATGAATGACTACCGGTTATGGTTCCACTCTATTTTTCACTTATGTTAATACTGAGTTATATCCTTTCTGACTGATATATAGTTGCGTACTCTGGATTTTATTCTTGTATTCGTGTTTTTTCTTGCATGTGCAGGTGTCCATTCACGGAGATCGTAGGGATCGTGATCTGCCGAGGCTGAGGAACGGGAACGCTGTCTCTTCTACGAATCATAGCACTGGACTCCAGGTAGGCCTCCATCTTTGGCTTATTTATTCACAACTAGGAACTTGCGCTGTAGCATTGGATGATTGTTGCTAGACCCCTGCTGGGCTAGTAGGGATCGCCTCTGTCCGTAGAGGGGATTTACCTCCTCAAAAATTTGGCGACTCCACTGGGGACCGTCTAGTTTTCACTGTCTCGTTTGGATTCTCTCGTTTTGATTGTTTTATGATTTTCCTTGCTTGGTTAGCCTTCTAGGCTGGGTTCTTTTGTTGTTTTTGTTTCTTGGTTTGCTTAGTTTACATTGATCTGCTTCTGGAGTAGTTCTTTTTTATTTTTGACTGAGAAACTCGACTGGCGTGCTTTTTAGCCCTAAAGTCGCGCCAATTGGCGCATGTTGCTTTTGTATTGCCCGCGCCAATTGCTGGCTGGTGCCAGTTGCAGCCTTACAGTCGCGCCACTCCTGTAGGGTATTTGAGTTTTCTCAGTTTTGAGCTCTCTAGGTCTGTTCAGTGTTTTTCTTCTTGATTTTTCGACTACCTGAGTGTGTTGGAGTCCTGTTTGACTGGGAATTTGCCTTCGTCCTTTGGTTGTTTGATTTTCTCCATCGATTTCACATTTTAAGCCCTAGGGCATCTAGTGGCTTCGTGTATCGAGCCCTCCTTGGGAGCTTTGGTGTTTCGTTTATCCAGTCAACTCTCTGATTGCTCCTCTGCATCCTCTTAGTAGTTTTTCACTGTTTTGTTGTGATTTTTGGGTGATTGCTCGTTTCTTCATTCAAATTTCGTTTGGTCTTCCTTTGGGCCCAGATCACACGGTTCATTGGAGCCTTTAAGTCTTTTTCTTGGTTTTGAGAGACTTTGGTCGATTTGAGATCTGATTGCTCGTGTCATTGAGTGAAATTGCTTTTTTTCTCTCTCTTAATATCGTTTCTCAAGTTGTTCCGTTTGTTTTCAGTTTGTTTAAGTGCATTTAGCCATCAAACATTGAAAATTTAAAAAAAAAAAAATCTCTTTTGTCGTTGGTTGATTAGTGAAAATTGTAATCTTTTCGATTTTACTAGTGATTAGTGATTTGAATGAAAATTTTTCAATTTCATTAGTTGCATTAGAGATATCATTTTTTGTCTTCCGATCATTTTGTTTGTGTAAAAACTCTCAACTCTTCTGTAGCTAGTTTTCATCGAACGAAATGTTGGACTCTGGCATGTAGCTTTGCATTTAGGAGTTTTTGAGACGACACATTCGTTAGGGCCTGAAAACTGAAACATAATTGAAGATCAACCATAAAATTTATTCAATTAACCTAAGGCATCATTGAAATATAACGAAACATATTTAGTGGTCTAGGCTAGAGACGTGTTCTGGCGTCTTTAAACCTAGCAGCTGTCATTCGCCTTTTGGCTTTAGACAGTGCTAGTACGGACTTGTGCTCCCCATACCATCGCGTATAAAGGGAGACGGAGACCCCTCTAGGTTTCAATCCTTTATCCATAGGAAGCCGAGTCTGCCGCCCTATACCCGTGATACACCGAACACAGCATTCGAGGAGATTGCCTGCACGTACGGAAAGTGCTTGGTTGATTTTTCTTTCATTATTAAAACCAAGGTGTATATTGCAGTTCACGGTTATTTGGTACACCCTTTTTGCCTAGTATTCCCGAGCAGTCATTTGGTCTTTTCTGACTCCCTAAATTTGAAAAGATCGCCAAGCACTTGTCCTTTCATGCTTGTGTCAAATCTGAAAGAGATAGAGTCATCTTTTATCGCTTCTCGACTCTTAAAACATGAAACGATGAAGTTTCTTATTTTTCAATGTGGTAAAAAATTAATCACCCATGATTACACGCCCTGTTAGATTTTGCTTGTTGACCATTTGATCGTGTGTCTTGACTCTTTTTCAGCCCGTTTGTGGTCTTGAGTTTTGATGGAAACTTTTTCAGAGTTTACCAACCAAGGAATCCCCTCAGAAGGGAATCCTGGTCATTTCCCTCCTTTTGGGAATGTTGGTGCTCCTTACATGGCAACGTTGTCCCTTCCTAGGTTAACTGTTGGGTTGCCTGTTTGGTTGTTCTCAACCTCTGTAGTCTCGAATGTCTCCACTACTGTTCAATAAATTCCTCCACCGGAACAACATCATGTTGATTCCAAGGTGGACCTCTCCCCTTCTTCGCCTATTTCTGCGTCCTCATCTTCTACTTCGCCTGGTGAAAGTCTGGATTCAAGTAACCAGGTGGCTAAGAAGAAGAAGAAGACAAAGAAGAAGAAGTCTGATAAGCGAGAGGCTAAAGGTACAGCTACTGCTTCTGAAATATCTCCTCTTGATATACCTTCCAACCCTCCACGGAAAGTCAAGTTCCCTTGCATGTTGTGCACGGGAGACCATCTGCTTCGAGACTGCCTTGGAATTCCCAAGGTTCTCGACGTATGGTCCAACGGTCGTCCACCATTGCCTTTGACTTTCGCGAGCAATGTTGGGGGCACATCTTCAACTGCGACAGATAAGACTCTTAAAAAACAGGGTAAGATCACCAATCCCTGTAAGTTGTGTGAAGGGCACCATGCCATTCACCTTTGTCCTTATATGGATGAAGCCAGGTGAGTCTTGGACAACCCGACTGTTTCTACACCATGCCTCCCGGCTGGTTATAAACAACTTTCTTTGAGTCTTCCACCCACTGATGCCATGATTGGTCAAGAGTCATCCTTGGTCAATCCCGCTCCCCCGGAAATTCAGAGTAAGGAATCCATTCCCGACCAACCATTGGTCATGGGATCGGTTGAGCTGGCCCCGTCTACGATGCACCAGGTCTTTTCTGTGGAGAGTGGATCTCATAACCCTCATGTGCTTCTGGTTTCTTCAGATTCTTTGGACTTGGAGAGAGATTCTCCTGTCTCTTCACCTTCAGATGTTGCTCCTCTGCCTCCCGTGGTGGAGGTCCCTGAGGGTATCCCTCCCACCTTCAAGATGGAGGTCATGGAGGATGCTTCTTCTTCCGTAACATTAGGGGAAGACCTTCGCATTTCGATGGTGGCCCCTCTGAGTAGTTTGGTCGCTTCCTTTGATTGGAATCGATTTGCGGGATTTCGCCTTCCGTCTTATGTGCCTTTCGAGATCACAGTGCAGGCTCTTGGTCTGGTTGTACCCAACACCATTATAGACGAAGGTGCCTCTGTCAGTATCCTATCCTCAACTACCTGGCAAGCTTTCGGTTCACCGCCTCTTGCGCCCGTTACGCAGAATCTGTTGACATTCAATAGAAGAACGAGTCAACCATTGGGGATCCTTCCAAGGTTACCTGTTGCTTTGGGAGGTAAAACCGTCCATATCGACGTGATGGTTGTTCCAGGCCCCTTGGATTTCAATCTAATCCTGGGGCGCGATTACACTTATGCCATGGGAGCACTTGTCTCCTCCCTCTTTCGCGTGATGTGCTTTCCACATGAAGGACGGATCGTGACCATCGATCAACTGTCGTTCTTTGGTCCTACTGTGGCAACTGATCCACCATCACCCCCTCCTGGTTTTTATCCACCCATTGTATCTGCCCCATTGCAGGTCAACTATGTGGCCACCTACCCCGTGCCTGTACTCAGTGACGATGCCGTCGTGCATAGTGTGCTGGGTGCATTGGGTCCTGACTTCCAGGATGTTTTCCTTCCACCTGGAGTGGACCTCTTGGAAACTACGACTTCCTGTTCATTATGATGAAGTTCGTGCGGAGCATAGTTCGTCTTCCTGTGTCAAGATCCTTAAAAAATGAAACCAGGCTCTTTGAGCATGGTTCCTCCACTTGTGTCAAGCTCCTAAAACAATGAAACAAGCTGTTTGAGGATAGTTCTTTAAGTGTGTCAACCTCGTTAAAATAATGAAACACGAGCATGTTCGATTCAACTTTTTGTTTTGAACCTTCACTCCATTTTCAACGGACTGAAGCTTGGGGGGCATGCACCTCGAATTGAGACACCATGCTGGGGGGCATACCCGTTTTCCCTATTTCCAAGCATAGTTTGCATATCTATTGACAGGTGTGCTTTTAAGCTTGTTTAAAAATAAAATTCATTTCCAAGCATAGTTTGCATGTGTGTGTGCTTTTAAGCTTGCGTAAAAATAAAATGTGTGATTAGATACATTGTGTGAACTTTTTCATTGGATCGTTTGTTATGCAACTAATACATTAGATCACAATTGTATCGGACATTTGCATGACATATAAAAATCATCATCACATGTAAAGAAAGATCCATCTAAAAATAGCCATATGTATATATATATATGTGTGTCGAAATGTTTGCACAATGTGCATCACTAAGTCAAAATATACATAATCGTCTTAAGTACATCTGGAGACGATAATGTCTCTCAAAAAATAGGTGTGGTATAAACCCTAAGAGCTAATCCGCATGGTGCTCATGATAACATGTAACTGCACGCACTAAGTGTCTCAGAAGTCGGTGGATTCGACTAGGTACTCCCACCGTATGTCGCTGGTACGCCATCGGTACATTCACCAGCCGAGCATAGTCTGGGATCCCGCGGGAAATACCCTCCAGATTTTGGATCAACTCCTCCCCTCCTGTGCCCTCTACCTGAGGATCAGGGGCGAGAAGAGTCCTCCGCGCAATTGGAGACATACTGGCTGGTCTCTCGGGGCCCACATCTGCATATACATATAAAATGTGTTAGGACGAATGTGTATTAACAAAAAAATCATAAAACATAAAAATCAAAAGAGATGAGGTCATACCCAACTCCTCGTCCGAGTCATCTCCTTCTGGCAGTGGGAGATCTGGGTCTCTAGTGAAATCGGTTCCTGCATATGGCCAGTCTTCCACGATGATCAACTGGCGCCGTAACCACCCAAAAAATTTCGGCCTCCATGACATCTGTTGGCCTGCTCCAGCTCTGGGCATTAGTGCGGCCCAGCGAGCCATTCTTGGCTCTCGTGGAATCGGCTCAGCTACAATGGCCCCTTGGCCTTGGAAGATTGGTAATCATTCCAGAATAAACGATACCAGGATGGAACCATAGCTGAACTGTTTCAGTTTGGCTTGCTTGCATTTTGTGAGCTGTCTCTTCATGTTTATTGTTACTGTTGTAGCCCAGTCAAACAATAGGGGACTCATGCACTCTGAGGCCAGCAGGAGTTGGGCCTTTGTGGCCTCGTGCGGTGCCTGCGACCCTGCAGCCTGCATGATGGTATGTAGGACAACTCTCAATGCCAAATCGGGGATGGTGTGGATATCCACCTTTTTAGTCCCTGATCCCATTTGTGCTCTTGGGCACACTCGTGCCATCACTTCCTCCATCTTCTTGTCGGATGGTCTGCTCCCAGTCAAGATGGGTACCGGACCTCTGCGAGACAATCCGGTTATGAAATAAACATCCGAGACCTCCAGTTCCAATACCTGATCTCGCAACTTGAACACTTGTTCCTGTTCATCCCAAATACTGATCAGACACTGGAGGAGCTCGGGCTGAGCTCGTAAACAGGGTGTTAGGAAGAACTTCTTTATCCCACAGTTTCTGAGGGCATTCATGCAAGCCTCACTTTCTATGGCCTGTTCATCCTCTTCTCCATGCTCTCTTTCTTTCCACTCAATCACCATTTTTCTTGATTTCCTGCATCCACATGGTCACAAACCCTTAATTAGATCTATGGTAGGCTTCAAAATTCATTTAAAATGATTAAAATTTCAAATTTTTAGGCGGAAATTTGGGTTCGGCCGCTGGCGCAGCTATTTTGTGAACAGTCGCGCCACGTGGCATGAGGCATTTACATGGAAAAGCCCATTGGCGCGGGTCCGTGCCCGATACCCGTGCCAATGAGCGTAGCCCTAAAAATTTAAAGAGTGGCCACAGAAGTCTGATACATGAGGGAAAACTATTAAAAAGCGGATTGAAATGAAGTACAAGGAAGCGCCTCTTACCTGTAACAGACGAGAATCTGAATGGTAAACCGGATCTGTGGCAATCACCGTCAGAAGTTTTGCATACCAAATGGACCACTGCTGCTTTTCACCAAGGTAAATAGTAAATGTAATTTTGTTTTTACCATTTTGGCATATTTATAACTTTTTCGACACAAGATAGGTTTTAAAAGTTAGTTTTCCCAAATATTTTAATATGTTATGTCGGAAATGGGTTTTACGCTTGCTTGGTATGTGCAGCAACAGGTCTTTCCACGACTTTAACGGTGAAAATGAGTTATATTTTATACTTTTTCGGACTTGGTAAAAACACGAAAAAGTCACTTTGGAGTCATCTTTCAGCTCTTTTCTGACTCTCTAAACATGAAAAGATTGCCGAGGCCCTTGTCGTTCGGATCTCGTTAAAATGGACGCGAATCGACATCTACCCAGTATACGTTTACCCCTTTTTCGGGCTGGGATAGATTGATTACGAAAAAGGAATACCCTAGCCTATTGCGACTAGGAGGTTTTCTCGGATATTGTTTTCTACTTTTTCGGATCTGAGGAACTATTCACGAAAATGGACCGTTGGAGTTTACTTTTCTGCTGTCTTTTCAAACTCTCTAAACATGAAAAGACGCCGAGTTCTTCCTTTGTCAGACTCGTTAAACCCTGATGACATCGGATTTAGTCGAAATGACGTTCTCCGAGTTCCTCCTTCCTAGGGCTCGTTAAATGTACTAGGATGGATTCACCCGAAGGGCGGACTTATATTACAAGCATATGTTATCCCCTTCAAGCTTGTTATCAAAAATAATTGGGGTACTCGCCAGAAATGGTGGGGGAAAAATGGAACCATCATCATTGTCGTGTCGGCAGTATGTCGCTCTTGGACATGGCACTTGTCTGCATTTGTGTCGAGTTGGGGATATCTCATCTCGTTCTTTCACTTGCCTCCGTGGGTTTGGATAATCCTTTTTGGCCTCTCCTCTTCTCATTGCCTCGTGACCATGACCTCTAATCCGTTGATGTCAAATACTGCCAAAACCACTATTTGTGCCGTTATATGTTCAAGAGAAGTTGACCTATGCAAATATCAACCTTCCTTTGGTTCTCATATGATCCTGATTCACAACAAAAACATCATGTTCCTCTGTCTCGTGTCGATGATGTGGGAAACATTATGGCCCACCTTCGATCAAGGTCACTTCCTGTCGACTTCAGCTCATTATCCAGGAAGGTGATCTAGAGACTCCTTTATGGTACCTTGGAGCCTGCATGCCTCAATGGCAGGTTCGTCGCATTTGACGTGAGGTTTTCATCATTGGCCTCCGATCGAGTGATTCTACAGGTGTTCGACACCAGCTCATTGATTCACACGCCGTAGATTGTACCTGTAGTACCTTGAGGGCCATTGTCATTATTGATGGTTCCTCTCGCGTCTGTTAACAGCTCTCATCATTGGCTGGTAATCAGACGATGTTCTTGCATGTTCGACTTCAGCTCACGTATTCGCATGCTTGAACTTGTACTTTATTTGGGTCGAGATGGAGCGTAAGACCCTGGATTGTGTCTGTTGTAATCTAGGCTGCGATTGTGGATTATTATCATTTTGTACATGACTCACTGATTGGATGGCTGCGACCATACCTGAGTCTATTTATTTGATCCTTGCTGGATGGCTGCACCCATACCCTGGATCCGGATTATAGTGTACTCTGTTTCGGATGGCTGCGCCCATACCGCATATACATCATGTACTTGAGATATCAATTGTGTTTTTCTACGCAGGTTTTCCGACGGCAGGGCTTCAGTTGAACATGATCTCATAAAGCATTTCACCCCTCTCTCTCTCGGGCCTCATGCTTTAGGGGGCATCTGTTACACAGTAATTTGTCACCGTCCCTACCATTCCCCATCCCGCACAATGCAGGACCCATTTTGTGACCCGTGAACATTGTCATGCCTTGAAATCATTATCAATGCATTCCTCTAAACATGAGCTTCAATTGCCCTAAAAACATCTCCTTGCAAAAAACCATGAAAACATCTCCTTTTGCATTGGCGCGGGCAGACAGTTCATCACTCGCGCCAATGGGGAAAATCCTGCAAAGAGGCCATAACAGCGCGCTGCGGCTCTCGGAGTCGCGATCGCACCTTAATTTAAAAAATTGTTTTTTTAAATAAAGATGGCGGAAGTTTTGTTTCAACAAACTCGAAACCATTGCCTATCTTGATTTGGAGGTTTAATGCGGGAGTTCCATGCGAGAGTGGTTTGCCACCTCCCATGGAGCTTCCTTGATGATAGGGCCAATCCACAATTATAGGGATCCCAACTCCCTCCTCCCCCATCTATAAAAGCTTGCCCATTGCCATTGCAAGCTAGTCTTGAAGATGCCTAAGCTTTGAATCTCCAAATTCCCAAGAGCCTTTATGCTGTAAGAGCCCTCTTTCTTCCCTTAAGGCCGACTCAAGTAAGGAGACTATCGTCGAGAGACTCTAGAGAGGCTTGTCCCTTCCTTGGCAAGCTTTGCGAGACGTGAACGACTGGGGACCCTTCTGAAGGAGACCGCGGCGTCAGAACATTGGTTGTACACTCTTTCGATTGTTTATTAATGAATGACTACCAGTTATGGTTCCACTCTGTTTTTCACTTATGATAATAATGAGTTATATCCTTTCTGACTGATATATAGTTGTGTATTCTCGATTTTATGCTTGTATTCGTGTTGTTTCTTGCATGTGCAGGTGTCCATTCACGGATATCGTGGGGATCGTGATCTGCCGAGGCTGAGGAACGGGAACACTGTCTCTTCTATGGATCATAGCATAGGACTCCAGGTAGGCCTCCATCGTTGGTCTATTTATTCGCAATTAGGAACTTGCGCTGTAGCATTTGATGATTGTTGCTAGACCCCTGCTGGGCTAGTAGGGATCGCCTCTGTCCGCAGAGGGGATTTACCTCCTCAACACTCTCCCCCATACCTTTAACCTTTTATTATTTTTAATTGAGGCCACATGTAAATTTTTACAAACATTTAAATACAACACTCTCCCCCATACCATTTTTATTTTAGATTTAATTTTAAAAATGTTATAAATCAGAGGTAGTCAGAGTGGTGATCCTTCACCCCGATTAAAAAATCGAGATACAATATGCTTGGGGATTGGGGGTGGAAACCAATCATCAAATGGAGTTCCTTTCTCCTTGGAAAGTTTTAGAGCTAGCCATTCAAAAGAAGATCCAAAAAGTCATGATATTTGGATATTCATTGATAGTAATCTCGCGAGTTTGGGAGGCTAGATTCTAGCACAATTGCAGCCTCTCTCCCATTTTGTTTTGGATTCTCCTAAAACTTCAACATTGTGAAAAAATTGAACTTTATCATGTTCTAAGGAATTTGAGTTCAAAAACACATACTTAACTAATAAAGGAACAAGATGGAACTAAGGGATTATAAAATTGAATAATAGAGTGAGTATATTTTTCGAATATAATGGTTACGTAGATGAAAACACATATGGTCTAGTGGTCATCATTTATTTCCCGGCCTCGGACACCACCCCTCGAATACTCCTGTCGAACTCGCATCCATAGATGGCATGTGAAGTCACCTCTCAAATTCCATTTGTTTTCATTTCCTTGCATTGGACTTCGAATTTTTAAACGTTCAAGGTGTTTACATTCAATTTGCATCATGTTGGAGCTCTTCCCTCACTTCCTTCATATCAATTTGCACCTCAAAAAAGAATCTTGAAGTCGAATAGACATGGATGACCGAGGCCTGCATTCAATTGTGACAAGGAAGGGGATCAAAGTTCATGATGGATATGACAGTGTTGAACCCTTAGTTAAACTGAGAGGGGGGGGGGGGTGAATCATTTTAACACAATCATGATCTTTTAAACTTTTATGAAACCTTATTTACACCTTCATTTCATATCCAACTTAATATGTGAGTAATATTAGAATGTAAGCAGCAAGTATTAATATAATATAACAACAGACTTAATATGAGAGTAGCATGTATTTAAGCAAATGACATAAATCAGATCAACACATAAACATCATGCACAGAGACACCAGATATAAGTGGAAACCCATAAAGGGAGAAAACCACATCTTATTATTGTTGTGATGCAAAGGCAAGCTCCAACTCCCTCTCACCACTGTTTTTTTGCAGGCACCAACCTACGGGAGGCTCCTACCTCAATTCTGCAAGCTACAACTTGCAAGGAAGCACCAACTCCCTTCAATTTTCTGCAGGCACCAACCTACAGGAGGCTCCAACCTCAGTCAGCTACAACTGACAGCTATTAAGATGCAACTTTATAGGGAAGCTCCAACTTCCTCAATTTATCAAACTAAATGTTTGTTGATTTACCTCAGATATCAGCTCTGTTCTGTAGCTTCTCTTTCTGCTCTTCTTCTCTTAATCTTCTCTGCCTCACACTTCTATATTCTGCCTTCTCTAGATTTACTCTCTCTAACACACTTTTTTTCATATCAAGATGATATTATTTATAAGGATTTTCTTGTGACTGTTAGCATTCCTTAATGAATTTGGAATGGATAGCCATGCCTCTTTGCCTTCTGCCTTCTCATTTCTTTTCCAGCTCACTCAGAAAAATGTAACTGTAGGTACTTATTTTAATCTAACAGTGGGATTTTGTTTTCTTCCGGAGACTTTCCAATGCATCACAAATAATAAAAAAATCAATTACAATATTTACATTCACATATAATAAAAACTTCAACTCAACTCATTTAGTCTTTTGGCTCGCTACACATTTGTCTTTTCTTTGACTGTGTTTTATCTCTTTTCAGCTCTTTTTGCTTTTCTGTCCTCTGCTGTGGTGTAACTGCTGCATACGTGTAACAGAGATTTTTATATCAACGCATTTTGTAAATATCTGTGATTGCTGATTGTAATTCTGGGTAAATTCCAACCCTTTACACGCAACAAGTGTCTTGTTGATGGGGCGGGTTCCGCAAGCGGAACATACATACATCGCAATTGTTTTATATAAAGAATTGCCCTCCACCTTGAGCCGAGGCCTGTGGGTCCACAGAATATGTGGCATATTTTAATACCATTGCAACTATCTTTTTATATTTATGACAACTCTTATATATATATATATATATATAACCCAACTTTCATTACACTATCTGCCTTTCAATATGTCTTTAAATCAAATCTCGGCGTATATAATAAAACCTGTTTAAAACATATAAAAACTCGTTCTGGGCCCACTTGCCACGCTTCCTGATGCAATATATTGCTCCTCCGAGTGCGATTGACCACTGTTCATTTTGAAATGCTGATGTGATGAATCGCAATTGAAATCTTCCGATTGCGATTGGGTCCTTTGTGATTGTTCCTATTGCGATTGATCGCAATCGCGACTCGAATACTCCGATGCAATTGACCACTCCTGCTCCGATTCGATCATGATGGACTGCAAATAATTTTTACTCATGGTTTATAAGCCCATCGGGTCTGGGCTTCAATCTCAATTGCAAGTCTTTTAATATATGTTCCGACGGTTTGTTTCTTTTCGATGCGATTGGGAAGGGTCCCACCTTATATTACTTTGTTTCTTTGGATCTCGCGCTATATATGTAAATACACTGCACATATATATATATATGCTTTGCCGCTTGGGGTTAAGCGATTCCCAGAATAAGGTTTATGTATTAAATGTAACGCCTAGCTGGTTAAAGATTCTCGGAATTGTATACATATATCCTCCAGCTGAGGTAGCGATTCTCGGAATTTAGTTATATATATATATATATATATATATTCACCGGGTGGGAACAACGATTCTCGGAATAATAGATGTTTCTCTGCAATAATAGCTGTGTCTCTGCCACTGCTGCTTCTGTCGCTCTGCCTCTGCCTTTACTGCTGTGATAATGGCTCTGCCTCTGCCTCTGCTTCTGATAACGGTTATGCATCTATTATATTCGCTTCCTCTGCCTGTCTATCTCTTTGCTACCTCATTTTCCATCAATGACAACATTTCCAGCAGTCTCCCCCTTTGGCATTGATGGCAATACAATTCCTCTGTTTCCCTGATAGGATCCTTTCTCCTGTTGCTTCCTCTTCTTACTGTTGCTTGCTCTTCCTCCCCCTTTGACATCAATGGCAAGGGGTTCGAAATTTTTTTTTTTTTTTTTTTGTGAAGCTTCTATTCTCTGATGTTGTGGTTTTATTCCTTTTCCAATATTTCATGCATTTCCTGAAATTTCCTGAATTTTTACGCTGCTGCTCCTGTTCTTTGATGCTGTGATTTTATTTATTAATTTTATTTTTCCAAAATTTCATTCATTTATTTTATCTGAGATCTTCTGTCTTTGTACGTTGCTGCTTCAATCCTTTGGATTAGATTCTCGTCAAGTTCACCACGACTCTTTTGCCCCTTTTATTGACTCTTTTATGCTGGATGTATTCTTGCCATAATTTTTTTTATCCTGAGGACCTGTTTCATGCTTCCCTTGCTTGCAGATCTCCCCCTGGGAATGATATTTTCGTTTCTGTTCTCCCCTTGAAACTGTGCTTTCTCTTCATATTAGAGAGTAGCATCTACAGATACTACCCCTAGTCTATCTCTTAAATATTCAAATGGTTCTCTAGCAAGCGGTTTAGTAAATATATCTGATGTCTGTTCTTTTGTTGGTACATACTCCAGTTTTACTATCTTCTGAGCCACTTGTTCTCGGAGAAAATGATACTTGATTGGAATATGTTTGGTTTTTTAGTGAAGCACAGGGTTTTTAGATATACTTATATCACTTGTATTATCACATTTGATTGAGATAGGTTCTTCGATGCTTACCTTCATGTCTTGGAGGGTTTGCTTCATCCATATGACTTGTGTACAACATGCTGCTGCTGCTATATATTTTTCTTCTACTGTAGATAGAGAGATAGATGTTTGTTTCTTGCTTAACCATGCCACTAGACTTTCTCCTAGATAGAAAGCACCTCCACTTGTGCTTTTCCTGTCATCCACACAGCTAGCCCAATCTGCATCTGTGTATGCTATCAAAGTGAAGCTTTTTCCTTTAGGATACGAAAGTCCATATTGTGTTGTTCCTTGTAGATATCTGAATATTCTTTTTACGGCCAGAAGATGGTTTTGTTTAGGTGCTGCTTGATATCTAGCCACTAGTCCTACTGCTAGCATGATGTATGGTCTTGATGCAGTCAGATACAACAGACTTCCTATCATGGATCTGTAGAGTTTTTGATCTATATTAGCAGACCCATCATCAGCACACAGTTTACATCCTGTGGTCATGGGAGTTGACGTAGGTTTGCAGTCCTCCATTTTGAACTTTTTTAACATTTATTTTAAGTACTTTTCCTATGAGATGAATGTGCCTGTGTTCTTTTGCTGATTTGAATTCCTAAGTAGAAACTGAGCTCTCCAATCATGGACATTTCAAACTCTGATTTCATCTCTTTTGCAAATCCGTTTGCTAGTTCATCTCTGTTGCTTCCAAACATAATGTCATCAACATATACAACAACAATCAGGAGTTCATTTTCACGGGCTTTTATATATAGATTACTGTTTGCTCCACCTCTCTTAAAGCCTTGTTTTTGCAAATATTTATCCAGTCTTGAGTACCAAGCACGAGGAGCTTGTTTTAGTCCATATAGGGCCTTCTTCAGTTTGCACACATAATCTTCTTTGTTTGTCAATGAGAAGCCTTCTAGTTGTTCCATGTAGACTTCTTCTTCTAAGTCTCCATTCAGAAATACAGATTTTACATCCATTTGATATACCTTGAAATTTTGGTAGCATGAAAATGCCAGGAACATTCTGATAGCTTCCATTATGGCTACAGGGGAAAATGTTTCATCATAATCAAGTCCTTCGACTTGTGAATATCCTTTGCAGACCAGTCTGGCTTTATTTATGATTACTTTTCCTTTCTCATTCATTTTGTTTTTGAATACCCATTTTGAACCAATGATATTTTTCTCAATTGGTCTAGGAACTAGTTCCCAGGTATTGTTCTTTTCAATTTGGTCCAATTCCTCATTCATTGCTTTTACCCAAGACTTGTCCTTGCTGGCTTCTTCAAATTTATTTTGCTATATTTGTGACAACATGGCTATGTATACCTCTTCAGTTTGTTCTGTTAGCTTCCTTCTTGTCTGGACCCCTGCTTTCTTATCTCCTATGATTTGATCTTCGGGATGATTCTTCTGAGTGTATCTTGAGGGGGATTTCGAGCTCAACTCTTCATCTTCTGTAGTCTTTCTTGTTTCATAATCATTCTGGTCTTCTTATTCATGGTTATCTGATGGACTGCAGCAGTCATTATCTCTTGTATTGTTTTTAAGTTCTTCATCAAATCTCACATCAATGCTTTCTACTATTTTCCGAAGAGTCTTGTTGTAGCACTTGTACCCTTTGCTTTTGGATGCATATCCTAGAAATATTCCTTCATATGCCCTTGCATCAAATTTTCCAAGATTTTCATCATTATTCTTTATGTAACACTTGCTGCCAAAGATTTTGAAATGTTTGATTGAAGTTGGCTTTCCATGCCACAGTTCGTAGGGAGTCTTGTCACTGCTTGGCCTTAAGTGAGCTTTATTAAGGATATGTACTGCTATGTGCACTGCTTCTGCCCAGAAGGTTTGAGGAATATTGTTCTCTTGCATCATGGCTCTGGCAATTTGTTGAACATATTTGTTTTGTCTCTCTGCTACTCCATTCTGCTGAGGTGTCCCTGCAATAGTAAATTGTTGTTTTATGCCATGTTCATTGCATAGGTCTGCAAAGTCATAATCAGTGAATTCACCTCCTCTGTCTGATCTGATGCATTTCAGCTTGCATCCTGTCTGATTTTCTGCTAATGCTTTAAATATTTTGAATTTGTCCAGAGCTTCCGATTTATTCTTGAGAAAAGAAACCCATGTCATTCTGGAGAAATCATCTATTATCAGCATGAAGTAGGATTCTCCACCTGGTGTTTTAGTTCTTGCAGGTCCACACAGGTCCATGTGCACAAGCTGGAGTGGTCTTCTTGTTGATAAATCCTCTTTGGCCTTAAAGGATGTGCAGGTCTGTTTACCCAATTGACAAGATTTGCATATGGTATTAGAAGGCCTCTTTATTTCTGGCATGTCTCTGACTGCTTTCTTTTTACTCAGTCTGATGATATGATCGAAGCTGAGATGTCCCAATCTTTTATGACATAACCATGACTCCTCAAGTTTGCTAAGATGGCATGCTTCATCTTCCTCTTTCATAATGTAAACATTTCTCTCTGTTCGAACACCTTTGAGTAGAGTCTTACCGGTGGTTCTTGATCTGACTTCATAGTCTTGTGCTCTAAATAGAACTTTGCAACCTTTGTCGCACATCTGACTGACACTCAGTAAATTTGCTTTCAGCCCATCTACAAATAGTACATCTTGGGCCTTTCCTCTACCATTGTCTATGCTGACTGAGCCTTTTCCCTTGATCTTACCTAATTTGTCATTGCCAAAAGTAACATTGCCAGATTTATTTTCATCAAGAGTTATAAACTTGCTTCTGTCTCCAGTCATGTGTTTTGAGCAACCACTATCCAAATACCACTGGCTTTTTAGGTCTTGAGCAGTTAGAGCCAAGTCACATTTATTCACCTTCTTTATCCACTAGAGGCATCCTATTGTTTGGTATATTTTGTGAGGTGATGAACTATATCTTATTAGAGGACATTTAGAGGGTATATGTCCAACTTGATTGCATACACAACATTTGATCATAGTTTTTGTAGAATTATGAGTATGACCAAAATTTATTTGATTCATAAACCTTCTTGAGGGGTTTAACATCAATTTTTGTCCATACTTTCTACACTAAATGATTTTATTGCCAAATTCATTACAATAAAAAAAGTAACCATAGAAACTATTTGTATACCTGATGTAACATTGTCTCTTCCATTTGGTTACTTGGGGTAGTCTCTTCAATGTTTGCATCTTTTGCTAGTTTGAATTACTCCTCCTTGCATGAAAATATGCAGCAATGTGACCCATTTTGTGGCAGACATAACAGGTGGCATTATTTATTGGAGGGAAGAATCTCCTTTGATGGTTTCCAAATTTTACATATTAAGGGGTCTTAGTATTTATTACATTCTTTGCCACTAATGGTTTCTTCTGATCTTTGTCTTCCTTATTGCAGATTTATTCTTTTGTAGGAATTGTTTGATCTGCTTCATCATTCTTCTTTGCTTTTACAAAAATAATTTCTCTGTCAACCTTTTCTTTTCCTTTACTTGATTCTCCTTCATAGCTTATTCCAGTATTTATCATAGGGGATCTTTGAGCAACCAGAATTTCATTCAAATTACTAGAGATTGTTGTTTGAGAAGAGTTTATAACCACTTTCCTTTGAGAATTTTCTAATTTCTTCCTGAGACATACTACTTCTTCTTCCAACTTTTCTTGTTCTTGAGTTTTTTCTTTGATTTGCTTAAGTAACACGTCCTCTATCTTCTTGGCTTCTTCAAGATCTATCTTTATCTACTTAAGGACTTCTAAATTATGTTCTTCTCATACATACTTGAGGAGAATGTCCTTTTGTTTTTTAAATTTCAGTTTGAGTCTATCAATCTCTTCTAGAGCACTTCTTAGCTCCCCCTCAAGGTCGACTTCACCTTCTTCTTCTTCATCTTCTAGCAAGAGACCTTCAAGTTCTTCTATGGCCATCAATAAGAATTCAGAGGTTCCTTCTTCACTTGAGGATTCATTTGAATCTTCAGATGTACTGCTGTCTTGTTGAGCATAGAAGGATTTTCTGCTGAACTTCTTTCCTTTCTGCCAATTCTTTGATTTATTTTTCTCTGACTCTTGAGCCTGATTCCTTACTTTCTTGTGAGGACACTTAGCAGCATAGTGTCCCACTCTTCCACGGTTAAAGCATTTGAAGGGGAGTTTACCTTTGTATTTACTTGAGCCTCTATCCAATTTCTTGACAAACTTTGCCTCTTCTTCATCCGAGCAAGAGCATATGTCTCCCTCTTCTTCTTTCTTCTTTTCTGTTTTAAAGGCTGCTTCCCTCGTACTTGGCTTCTTCTGTGGGAGCCTCATTTCATAGGCTGTTAGATTTCCAAGTAGTTGGTTCATGGTCAAGGTCTCCCAATCAGCTGTTTCTTCTATTGCAGACACCTTTGGATTAAACCTGGATGGAGGAGATCTTAGAATATTTTGTACAATTATACTTTCTGGAATTTTTTCTCCAAGAGCTTTCATATTGTTAATAATTTCTGTAGCTTTTAGGAAGAAACTGGCAATGTCTTCATCATCATTCATTTTTAAGTTCTCAAACTGGGCTCTATAGACTTGAAGTTTGGCAGTCTTTACTTTCTTGTCTCCCTCATGTATGTTCTCAAGAGTATCCCATATTTCTTTGGCAGAGTCTTTGTGCATTACTTTAATAAAATCTGCTTCACATAATCCATTAAAGATGGCATTCATGGCTTTTGCATTAGCCACAAAATCTTGTTTTGTTTCTTTCTCTATGTCAGTTGCCTTTGGGGCATATCCTAATTCCACTGCAGCCCAGACTTCTATTCCTAGAGACATTATGTATGTCCTCATTCTGATTTTCCAGAAAGCATAATTTTCACCAGTGAAGAAAGGGGCTTTATTGGTTGAGCATCCTTCTTTACTAGCCATCTTGGGAACCTAGGTCTCCTTTCAGCTATTAGACTGGTACTAAGGAACTTGGCTCTGATACCAATTGTTGAACCCTTAGTTAAATTCTCAAAGTTTCTTGAGTTTAAAGCACCAATGGAGAAAGACACGTGGAAGCAAGTGAAGGATCTTACGAGCGACAGTGGTGGTGAGTAAATCTCTAACAAATTCAATAAATTCTATAGCAAATAAGGAATTCAAATAGAACTGATAGCACCTCGTAACCCACAACAGAATGGGGTTGATGAGAGAAATAACTGAACAATTGTGGGTGCAGCACGAGCGATGCTACATGATCAGGGCCTACCGTTGCATCTGTTGGTGAAGGCATGCAACAAAATGGTATATGTGAAAAATTGTTGTCCTCATAGAATAATTGGCGCGAGTACACCAGAAGAGGCTTTTATTGGTAAGAAACCCGATGCTTTACTTTTTAAGATTTTTGGCTCATCTGTTTATGTGCATGTGTCCAAAGACGCTAGGAAGAAGTTGGAACCAACAACTGAGATTGGGATATTTTCGAGGTAAACTGAAACTCTCCACAACTATCAAGTGTATTTTCCAAACAATAGAATGATTATTGTGTGATGGGATTTAAAATTTGATGAGGATAAATCCATGTGATTATCCCTTGAGAGGGAGCTAGATTTTCATTTAGAGGAGGAACTCTTTGTTCCCAAGGATGAGCCTCAAGATGTGGAGCAGCCACATGTAGAGGATCATGGAGTGGTAGGAAACACTCATGCAGAGCCATCCACCAGAAATGGCAGAAGGCACACCACGGAAGTTGATAGATTGAGACTTGATGCAACAAAGAATGTAGGAGCCCCTACTTCACAGCGCAAACGGAGACAGTCTCTGTTAGCCTCTCTAAAATAACAATAATAAATCCAAAATAATAAAATAATTAATTAAATATTCCTAACTCTTGGGTTGTTGGGTTTTTCCTCAAAAGATGGAGTTTGTTTAGGAATTCCTATCTTGGTGGGTTTTTGGTGAGTAATTAACTCAACCAAAAGAGACTAAGATATCACGGACTATCTTCTCTCATCTATTTAAATTGTAAATTAAAATTCTTTTAATAAGAGAGATTACATGAGGAAGCCATGAGGCTTCTGCCTTTTCCGCCAGTCTGCCAGTGTTTTGTCTAGTTTGGTTTTCTGCAATGTGTTTATGAGTTGATTTAATTTGTATCATGTGGTATCGGAGCTGCAGTGAGATTTTGGGTGTATGTGAAAAATCGTGTGGAGGAAGATTCCAGTTTGAATCGATCAGCGAAAAAATTGGTATGAAGTTTGTCAGGTTTTTTTGAACATAAATTTGATTAATTTCATTGTTATTATCAAGAATAAAGGCAAAATCGGTCTCATGCGTACTCCTCCATGCCATTTTGGAGACAATTTTTTATTATTTTTCTGTTTCAAACTATTGAAGTGATTGTATCGCCGGAGGAGGACACCGATAGGGAGTAGTCGCTGTTGTTAAATTTATATTGCAGTTGTTAAACATATATTGCTGTTAGCGTGCCCACTATATGACTAAAAACAATACGATAAAAGATATATACAGTCTTCTATGACATAATTTACTGTGTTTGGTGTCCGTGCCGATGACAAGCCGTGCCGAACGAAAAAAAGAAATGGATTTTCTGACTTGGCAAAGATTTCGGTGATTATATTTAAATCCTCAGCGGCTCTGTTTTGTTGAACGAGAGCTGTACAAAGTTCTCTACGTTTCAGAGCGTTGGCATCCCAACAACGTTCAATTGAAGTGGTGTTTAATTGAAATCCAGCGTTGACATTGCAATTCGGCATGAAATCCAGCTTGACAGCGTTGAATAGTAGCCACAGCAGCATTTACGACATTCAGGCCGGGTAAGTTTACAAAGTCCGCCCCTTTTCAATTTGATACAAAAGCATTTACAGCCAGCAGTTCAAAATGTCAAGTTGAATATTGAAAGCCCAAGAACAAGAACGCCAACGTTTTAAGTATTTGGTTGAAGCTGTGTTGAAGGCAACGTTGAAAACTGAAGCGCATTTTTTTAAGCAGCGTTACATATTTGTTTATATTGAAAGCAGCGTTTGGAAATCCCCTAGATGACAGCATTTGTTTGCAGCGGAAAAACAATGTTTCAATTGTAGCAGCGTATTCAATTTAATTTTATGCAGCAAGAAGCGTTGCAAGCAACATTTCACAACGTCTCACAATTGGAGCAGCGTCTCTGCCAGCCAGCGTAAGCAGTGTTGAATTGATCAACCGATCATGGTATATCTTTACTTGAATGCCATTACTTGAAATGCCCGAGGACTTTGGTGTTGAACCCAAGGAAGGAGTTTAAAAAAAAATCAAATTAAGAAATGGTACGTACCAAGATTTGAATGTGTATTGCAAGAAGAAAAAACTTCTTAAATAGTGTGCATAGTGGGTTTTAAAAAAAAAGTGTGCTTAAAATATTTAAAGGAAGAAGGTATATTCATTCACTTTTTAAAGTGTACGTAAAATTAATGGGGGTTTAAAAAGAGAGTAAAATTAAAAGACCCTTTTTTGGAGAGATAAGGTGTGAGAAAATTAAAGTGATTTGTTGGTGGAGTGATAATTTGAAATTAGAGAGTATTGAAATTGATTTTCTTTGGAGTGATAAGTGAAGTTAATAGAAAATTTGATTCACTTTTTTCATAAAGTGATTTTATAAATTCTTTGTATTTGGAGTGATAAGGTGCATTACATTTTGTAAATTTGAAGAATATTTTGTGGAGAAATAAGGTGCATACTTTGTAATTTTTGGAGTAATAAGGGTGATGTTTCGAAATCTTTGAAGAGATAAGTGTGCTTCGGAGAAATAAGGTGTGAGTGATCAGTGCACACGTTTTTTGAAGACTTTTGTTTCTAAAGTTTGCAAGCGTCACATTTTCATTGTTTGAGAAAGCTTCCGTGGCAATATTGTAAAAGATGAAAGACTGATGATCTCCATACTTAATAAAGATATCATTTTTTTTGTGTTGATGTGTCCTAGATCCGCCCGAAATTGAATAAGGGGATCTAAGGTACACTATGTGTGTTTGATGGCACATTTTTTTGTTTATGGCTTCATGTTGTTGTTTCTGATTTGTGTCTAGTTGTGACACATCCATGATTTCATTTAATATTGCATACATCAGCAAGCACAACACATAGCTGCAAGATCCACACTACAACACAAATTGAAGATTGTCTACATCAGCATTTTAAATCAACAAGCCCATTCACTTCATCAAGTTCATGTACCTGCACACTCAAAAGTCTATATCATCGTTGTTATACATTCTTTTCAGAATTTGTAATCAAATTCATTATGTTAATCATTAAAAAATCATTGTTAATGAATTTTTAAGAGAACAAGTGAATTCATTATTTTAAAGTGAATCATTGTAAGCTTTCTTAGGTGCATTGTCGACAGTGTTCGACACCCTTGTTTTACACAAAATCAATTGAGTGCATGAGTTTTTTCAAACAAGCGACAAGTTTACATCTCCTGCAAGCGAGCGTGATTATTCATTCAAGCAATCTGCATCAATTTAGTGCAAAAATCAACACATCAAGCGAGCCAAAGTGAAGTTTATTGCAGCGACCATCAAAAGCAACCAAACAAGTTCATCTGTGACATCAATCAACCAAGTTGACATCGACATCAAGCGAGCGTGATTATTCATTCAACCAATTTGCATCAATTCAGTGCAAAAATCAACACATCAAGCAAGCCAGAGTGAAGTTTATTGAAGCGACCATCAAAAGAAACCAAACAAGTTCAACTGTGACATCAATCAACCAAGTTGACATCGACATCAAGCGAGCGTGGTTATTCCGTCAAGTGAGCATACAAGCAAACGCGATCGTCATCAAACGAGCGTGGTTATTCATTCAAGTGAGCGTGCCGTCATCAAGTAAAGTCAAGTGAGTGCTTAAACAAACGCAATCGTCATCAAGCGAGTGTGAATTCCAGAGTTTAAGCGAGACAATTCTACACTTCTAGCAAGTGTTCCAAGCGAGCGCAGTCAGCAACAAATCATTCAAGCGAGTCTGTCATTCAAGTGAAACAGTTCAAAGAACGACATCTCCGACAAGAGAGCCTGTTTTCAAGTGCGCAAGTTCAGATGGCACAACATATTCAGTTGTTAAATATTATTCACAGTTTGATCATCTCCAGTGATGAAGACATGGTGCACGTCAGCAAAGACACTCTTGCTGATCTTTCACGGCATCTACAACAAACACATGAAACTATTGAGTCTCTTCAACTTGAGTCGCAACTTCAAAGGATTGAATTGCAAGAAAAGAATGATACTTTCAAGTGTTTGAACCATCCAGATGATAAGTCTTTTCACAATTCAGATGATAAGTCATTCATTCAGCCAACTTCAAGTGTCGCAGCTGTTCCAGATCCAATTTCTTCCAAGTCCATCATCAGGCCCTGGGAAGAAATTCAGAATAACAAGAATCGACGAGGCTTACGATATGTCCAAGATGATGCCAACTTACATATTCCTGATTATTCCAAGCCCATTCAGTTCATCAGTGCAGGATTTCTTGAACAGATCCCCTTAGCACATTTAGAGACAGTTGCAGCCAACCAGCAGTGCATGCAACCCAAAGTTGCAGAAAGAGAGAATTCCACACAACCTGAACTTGAGGTCACAACGAAATGTTCTCATTGTCAGAGAACCGGTCATATGGAAGATCAGTGTTTTGATCTCCATCCCTGTAGCCATTGTGGCAAGTGCAATCATTCCTCAGACAAATGTCGCAATCGACACAAATCAGCAAGGTTGAAGATACATTATGAATGGATCGACCCTTGGGAATGGTCATCCACAGTTAAAAGATTGCTTCAGTTCTACAACCGCATACGATCACATATTGTGCAGCCCACACTGAAAATATGATGGTACTCTCATACAATTGAATGGGGGAGTACAACAGTGTAAAACTCCTACACCTGAAGGGGGGGAGTTCAGGAATATTTTACAGAGAAGTGTCTCTCCTTTCAGCTGAAAAAGGGGGGAAAATTTCAATGAGATTGACAGTGGTTGTCAGACTAAAAGTCTCGACACAACCAGCAAAAGCAGCCAGTGGGCATCTTGAACTTTGCCAGTGGGCAGTCAACAAATTTTCCAGTGGGCATCAACAAATTTTCCAGTGGGTAGTCGACAACACAAAAGCAATGAACAGTTTTTCAGCACAGCAAAAGCAACAATGAGTTGTTTTTGTCATCATCAGCGAGTGCGCTTTGAACAAATTTTGTCAGTGGACAAAGGATGCTGCTTTCATGCAAAGGACAAATGGATCCTTTTGCAAGTTGGCACTTGATGGAGTTGTCAAGCGAAAGTCAGACATGAATCAGACATGCAGCTGACTCATGGTCTCTTCAGATTGCATTTTTTCAGCATCCTGCTTTGGCGGTTTTTCAGGCAATGTTTTTTGAGGATCAACATGAGAACTTGGAAGATGGTTCCTTGTTCTTATTTTGGATTTGTCATTGAAGGGGGGAATGTTAGCCTCTCTAAAATAACAATAATAAATCCAAAATAATAAAATAATTAATTAAATATTCCTAACTCTTGGGTTGTTGGGTTGTTCCTCAAAAGATGGAGTTTGTTTAGGAACTCCTATCTTGGTGGGTTTTTGGTGAGTAATTAACTCAACCAAAAGAGACTAAGATAGCATGGACTATCTTCTCTCATCTATTTAAATTTTAAATTAAAATTCTTTTAATAAGAGAGATTACATGAGGAAGCCATGAGGCTTCTGCCTTTTCCGCCAGTGTTTGGTCTAGTTTGATTTTCTGCAATGTGTTTATGAGTTGATTTCATTGTGTCGATCTCTGACATAGTTTATACTGAATACATGGTAAACATAGCTCTTATGAGAAAGTGTATTGTGACAGAACCATCTTCCTTTCAGAAAGAAGTGTAGAAAACAACTTGGGTTGATGCTATGGTAGAGTAGTATGACTCCATCATCAAGAATAGTGCATGGAAGGTAGTCTCAGGACCAGTCGACAAATCAGTGGTTGGATCTAGATGGACCTACAGCGTAAAGCAAGTTGCTGATGGGAGTGTGGAGAAGTATAAGGCCAGATTTGTGGTTCAGGGATTCTCACATATTGAGGGGAACGACTATGATGAGACTTTTGCACCAGTCACGAGGTACTCTTCCATTAGATCTATCCTTGCACTCTTAGCGCAGATGGGGTGTTGCATTCATCAGATGGATGTGAAAACTGCGTTCCTCAATGGAGTTATTGAGGAAGAAGTGTACATAGATCATCCAGAAGGTTTCGATATCTTCGACAGTGAATCACATGTGTGCTGACTCAAGAGAGCACTGTATGGCTGAAGCAAACTTCTCGTGCTTGGTACACTCGGATTGACAACTATTTCACCGAGTTGGGTTTCACCAAAAGTGAAGCGGAGAAAGCCATAGATTTTAATGTTGCGCCGATATTGCTTACCCAATATTTTTGAATGTATTCATGCATTTTTCCACAACTTGTATTAGTGAGCTCCTTTGAGATGTCTCTTTCCTTTGGTTTTTAAGCAGAACTCTTGGTGATCAAAAATACCCTCAATAACCTTTGAAAGTCTACCATTAGTTCCAACTACACTATTGATGACGTTGAAAATATTTTATTTGACTTCCTTTTGTTGAGTATCCAACATATATTGCACAATATCTCATCTCAAACATGTAAAATGCAAAATCATATGAATGAGAGGGAGAGTGTGATCTAAATAACTTTTGACAGGAGTGCATTTGTTAGCCACCTATAGTCAGATTCCTTGCTTTCTAAATCTAAAATTTTCTTCTCTAACAATTCCACGCATATTAAATGAGAATGGATGAGAGTACGAAAAGACACTAAATGAAAGTAAGGTTATATTGACACCAACATAAAAAGAATGCTCCGAGAAATATTGACACCAACAGAAAAAGAATTGAAAATAACCATTTTGAAGATGAACAATAGTAGGTAGAGGGAATAGTTAAAAGACTTTAAAGATGATCAACTGATTTTCGATCCGACTTTCCTCAGTGATTCATGTTGTAAAAATGTATGAGGGTAGTCAAAATGATGTGTTGCATGAACACATCCAATTGTTGCATATAACTCCAAGGGTGTTCAAAAACTATGAGATACATGATGGATAAGACAAGACACATTAATTCATGATATATCTTTCAGCTGGCGTATTAAAGGGTTTGTAACTTTAATCTGGAGAACATCCATTTTATAATTTGTTTTAACCAATGGTATATCTTAATGACCAACACAAACACATTATTAACTATGGTTGATAGAAGCACAGAGGTGTTAAATATAACTAAATTTTGCAAACTAATTATATTAAAGGGTTTGTAACTTTAATCCAGAGAACATCGAGTTTATAATTTTTTTTAACCAATGGTATATCTTAATGACCAACACAAATACATTATTAAGTATGGTTGATAGAAGCACAGAGGTGTTAAATGTAGCTAAATTTTAAAGACAATTTTGGCTCCCATCTGTTTGAATCAACCCTATGACTATCATTGTCAAAGTTTGTTTACATTTTCAATCTATTTTTCATGGATTATTAATACATTGATTGACTTTCGCTTTTATAAAAATTTAGAATATTTTCTCATTAAGAACATTATTTTATTAATTAAATAAATTATTATTAATAATTTAATTTTATATCTTATTCTACTAAGGAATTAAATTATTGGTAACAGTGAAAAAATCCATATAATAATAATAATAAAAAAACTAAACACACACTTCATCCAAAATCTCGATAGTTTAATACATTTAAAATAAATAATGCTAATCTAAATATAAATGAGATAGAACCATGTTTTTCTTTCAACTCAGCGAAATTGTGTTTGCTAGCTTCTGGAGTGATTCAACACCCTCTAGCTTCTGAGTGATTCAACACCCTAATTGTGTTTTCTGCCTTATAGAGTGATTCAACACCCTAATATAAGATTGTGTTTGCTAGCTTATGGAGTGATTCAACACCCTAATACAGAATGGTGCTGGATTGATTCAACACCCTAGGACAGGAGGTTCATTGTAAAGGATGCAATTTCCGCTTGAGCTCTTCGTGGTTACATGTTTCTTCAACCAAATATTTTCATTTATAGTAATTGTTCGTTAAAGAAACGATTTTATTTCTGCCCTTAGAAGAAAGAAGAGGTCCCATCTTCTTGCAAGGTAAGGTTGTGGCCGTATAAATCCTATGTCATTTACATTTACGTGGAGAAGAATGTGAATGCAAAGAAATCAACTTTCTTGAATTTGAAGTTCCACAAGCGTATAAATTCGATGTTTTACAAGTTGTAAAATGTCAAATTTATAAATGGGATTTTCCTTCCCTTACTTTGAGGGAAGAAAGAAAATTTTCAGAAAGAAAAAAATTAAATAACGATTATTACAAATGCAATATTCGTTTGGCTTCCCATGAGCTTGACATCAATGGTACTGCATAATTTGAAATCAATAAGAAAAAACATACCGACAATACTATAGAATGTGATATTGGTAAGAAATATTGTACATCATTGTGGGATCTAGGGTAGCATTCCCTTCTCATTGCCCACTGCTCATATTAAGGTTTTGCTTCTTCTTGCATGATAGCAACCACAGAATATGAAAAGGTTTGCCACGGAATCGTAAAGGATTTGTTGATAAGCGGGGTTTAAGAGGGGGATTTGATGAGCCGCGATGAGCCTTTTTTGTTTAATGAGTATCAAAATTATTTCTTAAAAAAAAACCTATATATATATATTTTTAATTATTACATGTTTTTTATTTTATAATCATAAATAATTTTCATATTATATGATGTTAAATTTACTAAATTTTTTATGGTGAAATTTTGAAGAAAGTTTTTCATATAATTTTTTTTTATTTTTCAATTCGAAACAAAAATTACAAAATAAAAAACTCACTCAGTCTTTATTGTACATTATAGTTTTACAAAATTGACATTAGATAATTAACAATAGAGTTAGTTGAGAAAGCTCTAAGAGGTTTTTTTGTACAAGTTTTATCATAAATTTTCCGTCCATCCAATATATACTGAGATATATTTTATTAGATGCATGGTGACGAGAGAGACTAAAAAATTCAAAATAAATATCTCTTATGACATCCATATTGTCTATAAACCATCCAAATTTTCCATCTTATAAAACAATTTCTAACAATAACTGCTCAATTTACTCTCCAATTTTTGAAATCCCCACCCATGTTGGGGAGATCACAGTGTAAAATGAAATGTTCTTGTGGGTTTTTTTAAAGTTTTCATTAAAAAAATTAGACAACGAGAAATTCAATATTGTGGTATAACAATTAATTTTTGAATCAATGTGAATAAAAATCATCACATTAGCTCAATAAAAAATAAAAATAAAAATAAAATAATAAAATAAAAATAGTAATAAACTATAAAAACAACCCATGGTATTGACCCTTGGTTTTCATGTGGAACATAGTTTATTTACAGAGGGAAATTAAGATGGCATAGATCAATCTTAACTTTGGATCTACCAAGAGCCAAGAGGGATCATATGTATTGATATGTAAACCTCTTTTAAAGTAAAGAGAGATTTGATCCCTTTGAGAAATAAACTAATTATTTAATCAAACTATTTTTAAATGTTTATAAATTAAATAAAAAACACTGACATAATGGTAATTAACATTTTAACTAGGTCAAAATACAATAAAAAATAAAAATAATAAAATAAAATATTAATAAACTATAAAAACAACCCATGGTATTCATGTGGAATGTAGTTTATTTAAAGAGGGAAATTAAGATGGCCTAGATCAATTTTAACTTTGGATCTACCAAGAGCCAAGAGGGATCATATGTCTTGATATACAAAACTTTTTTAAAGTAAAAAGATAATTGATCCCTTTGATAAATAATATAGATCTAAACTAATTATTTAATCCAATTATTTTTAAATGTTTATAACCATTATTCTTTTAAAATTTTACTTATTAAAATGTATTTAAATTTTCATACACCCAAATATATATTTTTTATTTTTCTATATTATTTTTGTTACAACTATTTTATTATTACAAAAATACATGGTTTTTTTTTGTTATATATTATTTATGTTACAACTGTTTTATTATTCATGAGTAGTATTTCTTAATATATATAAAACTAAATTAATAATGAATTTTTTTAAAATATGTGATCTTTTTTAAATTTCCAAATTATTTCATAGGGCATGGTTTATCTTGAGCAATAATGATGAATGCTCATAATTCTCATTTCTTAAATAACACTAAAATTAACTTTAATTACTTAATTGTAATAGTTTCTAAGTACATAACTGTTTGTAAATACATACATACTCTTTAGGATTTTTTTTTGTTAATGAATATCAAATTTATTTTAGCTAAAAAATCTTACATGTTTTTTACTTTATAATAATAAAATTTTTTCACATTATATGATGTCAAACTTTCTCAACCTTTTATTCTGAAATTTTAAACAGAGTTTTTCACTACATAATTTTAGCTTTTATAATTTTTTTTATTTTTCAATTCCAAACAAAACTTACAAAAGAAAAAACCCACTCAGTCCTTACTGTAAATTATAGTTTTACAAAATTGACACTATGTAATTAACAATAGATTAAGTTGGCTAGAAATCTCAAAAGTTATCATTCACATAGTGATTTATTGACGTTCTTAGTTGAAATGGATCATATTAGATGCATGATGGCCAGAGAGACTAAAAAATTCAAAATATATATCTCTTATGACATCCATATTGTCTACAAACCATCCAAATTTTCCATCTTATACAACAATTTCTAACAATTTTTGAAACCCCCACCCATGCTGGGGAGATCACATTTTAACTGGGTCAAAACAGACAATGAGAAATTCAATATTGTGGTATAATAGCTCATTTTTGAATCATTGTGAAAAACAAAACATCACATTAGCTCAATAAAAAATAAAAATAAAAACAAAATAATAAAATAAAATAATAATAAAATATAAAAACCACCCATGGTATTGACCCATGGTATTCATGTAGAATGTAGTTTATTTAAAGAGAAAATTAATATGACCTAAATCAATCTTAACTTTGGATCCTACCAAGAGCCAAGAGGGATCATATGTTTTGATATGAAGACCTTTTTTAAAGTAAAAAGAGAATTGATCCCTTCACTAAATAAACTAATTATTTAATCAAACTATTTTTAAGTGTTTATAAATTAAATTAAAATATTGACATAATGTAATGAACATTTTAACTAGGTCAAAATAGAATAAAAAATAAAAATAATAAAATAAAATAAAATAATAATAAACTATAAAAACAACCCATGGTATTGGCCCATGGTATTCATGTGGAATGTAGTTTGTTTAAAGAGAGAAATTAAGATGGCCTAGATCAATATTAACTTTGGATCTACCAAGATCCAAGAGGGATCATATGTCTTGATATGCAAACCTCTTTTAAAGTAGAAGGAAAATTGATCACTTTGATAAATAATATAGATCTAAACTAATTATTTAATCAAACTATTTTTAAAAGTTTATAACCATTATTCTTTTAAAATTTTACTTATTAAAATGTATTTAAATTTTCATACATCCAAATATACATAGTTTTTTTATTTTTCTATATTATTTTTGTTACAACTATTTTATTATTCAAAAAATACATGGTTTTTTTTATTATATATTATTCATGTTGCAATTGTTTTCTTATTCATGAGTGGTATTTCTTAATATATAGAAAATTAAATTAATAATGAAATTTTTTAAAGTGATTTATCTTGAGCAATAATGATGAATGTTCATAATTCTTACTTCTTAAATAACACTAAAATAATCTTTAATTACATAACTACTTACATAACAATAATAGTTTCTAACTACATAACATTTTGTAACTACATGCATACTCTTTAAGGTTTTTTTTGTTAATGAATATCAAATTTATTCCCTTTAAGAAAACTATATACATATCTTTAATTAACTAATTGTAGCTAAAAAAAATCTTACATGTTTTTTACTTTATAATCGTAAACAATTTTTATATTATATGATATCAAACTTACTCAACTTTTTATTCTGAAATTTTAAACAAAGTTTTTCACTACATAATTTCAGCTTTTATAATTTTTTTATTTATTAATTTCAAACAATAATTACAAAAGAAAAAACCCACTCAGTCCTTACTATATATTATAGTTTTACAAAATTGACACTATGTAATTAACAATAGAGTTAGTTGAGAAAGCCCTGAGGAGTTTTTAAAGAAAAAAGAGAATTGATCCCTTTGATAAATAATATAGATCTAAACTAATTATTTAATCAAACTATTTTTAAAAGTTTATAACCATTATTCTTTTAAAATTTTACTTATTAAAATGTATTTAGATTTTCATACATCCAAATATATATAGTTTTTTTTTATTTTTCTATATTATTTTTGTTACAACTATTTTATTATTCAAAAAATACATGGTTTTTTTTTATTATATATTATTTATGTTACAATTGTTTTATTATTCATGAGTGGTATTTCTTAATATATAGAAAATTAAATTAATAATGAAAAATTTTAACATTATTTATCTTGAGCAATAATGATGAATGTTCATAATTCTCATTTCTTAAATAACACTAAAATAATCTTTAATTACATAAATAATTACATAACAATACTAGTTTCTAACTACATAACATTTTGTAACTACATACATACTCTTTAAGGGTTTTTTTGTGAATAAATATCAAATTTATTCCCTTCAAGAAAACTGTATACATATTTTTAATTAACTAATTGTAGCTAAAAAAATCTTACATGTTTTTTTACTTTATAATTGTAAACAATTTTCATATTATATGATGTCAAACTTACTCAACTTTTTATTTTGAAATTTTAAACAAAGATTTTCACTACATAATTTTAGCTTTTATAATTTTTTTTTTATTTTTCAATTCCAGACAAAAATTAGAAAAGAAAAAACCCACTCAGTCCTTACTGTAGATTATAGTTTTACAAAATTGACACTGTAATTAACAATAGTTTATCATAAAATTTCCCTCCATCCAATATATACTAAGAGTATATTCTAGTTTATAACCCGATCCACAATCAAAGAAAATGGCTAGAAATGTCACAAGTTATCATTCACACAGTGATTTATTGACGTTTTCAATTGAAATGGATCCTATTAGATGCATGGTTGCGAGAGAGACTAAAAAATTCAAAATATATATATCTTATGACATCCATATTGTCTACAAAGCATGCAAAATTTCCATTTTATATAACAATTTCTAACATTAACCACTTAATAGTTATAGTTTCTTTTCAGTTGTAAATATTATGGACATAGTAAAGTGATAAAAGCAGTAACTAGAAGGAAAAAAACAATATCAGTTTTGGTTAGCTTTTAACTATTTGTGGTGGCCAATAGACCTGGTTTCTTTTAGGCAGGTTGAGGCTACAGTAAATGATATAATATTTATAGCAACTAGCTCTTTGAAAATATCAAAATAGAAAGGTGCTACGAAATTTACAAAAAAATAAAAAACAATAACCACTCAATTTACTCCAATTTTTGAAACCCCCACCCATGCTGGGGAGATCACAGTGTGAAATCAAATGTTCTTGTGGTTTTTTTAAAGGGTTCATAAACAAAACACACAACAACTAGAAATTCAATATATATACTGAGAGTATATTCTAGTTTATAACCTGATCTACAACCAAAGAAAATGGCTATGGATTTTAGTTTATAACTTATCCACAATCAAAGAAAATGGATAGCTATGTCACAATTTATCATTCACACAGTGATTTATTGACATTCTCAGTTGAAATGGATCCTACTTGTGGTTTTTTTAAAGGGTTCATAAACAAAATAGACAATGAGAAATTCAATATTGTGGTATAATAGCTAATTTTTGAATCATTGTGAAGAAAAAAACATCACATTATCTCACATAATATACCTAATTCTATAAGGATATCAGATGATTACAAGAGTTTTGAATCATGATAACTAGGTGACAACCAAAACTAAGTTGTAGCCACAAGAAAAAAATCACAACAACTCACATAATATATCCAAGGTTGCAATGAACCCCATACATAATGATGGACCTCATGGGAATTTTAGTGCACATAGAACACCACCCTAAAAATTATATACTCTTGATCAATTTAGAATAACCTAATATGTGTAGATTGGATGTGTAGGTGGGTGGGACAATAATTGAGAATGCTTATTAAAGGGTAAGGGAATTTATATACTCTACCCTTCAACCAAAGCTATAAAAATTGAGACTCGTAGATTATAGATTTACAAAATTGACACTATTTGATTAAGAATAAGTTACAAACATGGGGTATTTAAAAAGTAAAAAGAGAATTTGTATTTGTATTTTTTAAATGAATATTGTGATTAAGAATAAGTTACAAACATCGGGTATTTAAAAAGTAAAAAGAGACAATAAGTTGTGTTTGTATTTTTTAAATGAATATTGTTAAATGTGTAATTGAGTAAAATGTATTAAATTGATATTCTAATTTAAGATATTTATTTAAAAAATTTAAAGTATCGTGAGTTTTGTTTTATTAAGCTTTACTCACTCTAGATGTGCAGAGAATGAGTCTATCTCAAGGCCCAAAGAAGATTATTCTTTCTCTTCATATTCTAGCTTGCACCTTGACACTCCTCTCCTCCTCCTTGCACAAATTTAAACTATGAGGCAGAAGGTAGTTGTTCCATATAAGAACATTTAGATATGATAATAAAAATTTGATACTCTATTGTAATTTTCTCTACAAATGTGATGGAAAATGTGCCCTAAATGTTGAAAATTTCATGGTTAATGCATTATAAGCTACATGCAAATTTACAATCTTGTATACAAGATCAAGAAATTTATTCCCAATATCCAACACCATAGAGAAATACATGTTCACCAATTCAACAGTTGCTTCCAAATATCTCCCAGTGTAGAGTTGTTTTCTCAATAAACTTGTTTTTACTACTCTTGAACTGATGAAAGCCATAGTTGTTTCATATAGGAGCATTTAGATCTGACAAGAAAAGTGTGATATTGTTTTATAATTTTCTCTACAAATGTGTTGGAGTTATTTTCTCAATAAACTTGTTTTTACTGCTTTTCAGTGATGAAATGCATGGTTGTTGCATATAAGAGCATTTATCTCTCACCAACAGAAAAAGAATTGAAAATAACCATTTTGAAGATGAACAATAGTAGGTAGAGGGAATAATTAAAAGACTTTAAAGATGATCAACTGATTTTCGATCCGACTTTCGTCAGTGATGCATGTTGTAAAAATGTATGAGGGTAGTCAAAATGATGTGTTGCATGAACACATCCAATTGTTGCATATAACTCCAAGGGTGTTCAAAAACTATGAGATACACGATGGATAAGACAAGACACATTAATTCATGATATATCTTTCAGCTGGCATATTAAAGGGTTTGTAACTTTAATCTGGAGAACATCCATTTTATAATTTGTTTTAACTAATGGTATATATTAATGACCAACACAAACACATTGTTAACTATGGTTGATAGAAGCAAGGTGTTAAATATAACTAAATTTTGCAAACTAATTATATTAAAGGGTTTGTAACTTTAATCCAGAGAACATCCAGTTTATAATTTGTTTTAACCAATGGTGTATCTTAACCAACAGTATATCTTAATGACCAACACAAATACATTATTAAGTATGGTTGATAGAAGCACAAAGATGTTAAATGTAGCTAAATTTTAAAGACAATTTTGGCTCCCATCTGTTTGAATCAACCCTATGACTATCATTGTCAAAGTTTATTTACATTTTCAATCTATTTTTCATGGATTATTAATACATTGATTGACTTTCCCTTTTATAAAAATTTAGAATATTTTCTCATTAAGAACATTATTTTATTAATTAAATAAATTATTATTAATAATTTAATTTTATATCTTATTCTACTAAGGAATTAAATTATTGGTAACAGTGAAAAAATCCATTTAATAATTAAAAAAAAAAACTAAACATACACTTCATCCAAAATCTCGATAGTTTAATACACTTAAAATAAATAATGCTAATCTAAATATAAATGAGATAGAACCATGTTTTTCTTTCAACTCAGCGAAATTGTGTTTGCTAGCTTCTGGAGTGATTCAACACCCTAATTGTGTAGGGTGTTTTCTAGCCTCTGAGTGATTCAACACCCTAATTGTGTTTTCTGCCTTCGCGAGTGATTCAACACCCTAATATAAGATTGTGTTTGCTAGCTTATGGAGTGATTCAACACCCTAATACAGAATTGTGCTGGATTGATTTAAGATTGTGTTTGCTAGCTTATGGAGTGATTCAACACCCTAATACAGAATTGTGCTGGATTGATTCAACACCCTAGGACAGGAGGTTCATTGTAAAGGATGCGATTTCCGCTTGAGCTCTTCATGGTTACATGTTTCTTCAACCAAATATTTTCATTTGTAGTAATTGTTCCTTAAAGAAACGATTTTATTTCTGCTCTTAGAAGAAAGAAGAGGTCCCATCTTCTTGCAAGGTAAGTTTGTGGCCGTATAAATCCTATGTCATTTACATTTACGTGGAGAAGAATGTGAATGCAAAGAAATAAACTTTCTTGAATTTGAAGTTTCACAAGCGTGTAAATTCGATGTTTTACAAGTTGTAAAATGTCAAATTTATAAATGGGATTTTCCTTCCCTTACTTTTAGGGAAGAAAGAAAAATTTCAGAAAGAAAATAATTAAATAACGATTATTACAAATGCAATATTGGTTTGGCTTCCCATGAGCTTGACATCAATGGAACTGCATAATTTGAAATCAATAACAAAAAACATACCGACAATACTATAGAATGTGATATTGGTAAGAAATATTGTACATCATTGTGGCGAACTAGGGTAGCATTCCCTTCTCATTGCCCACTGCTCATTTTAAGGTTTTGCTTCTTCTTGCATGATAGAAACCACAGAATGTGAAAAGGTTTGCCACGGAATCGTAAAGGATTTGTTGATAAGCGGGGTTTAGGAGGAGGATTTGATGAGCCGCGATGAGCCTTGAGCCTTCTTCCTCTATACATGTCTCTGCACAGACCATCCAGTTCATCACACAGGATTCTTTATTGCTAGCACAGAGAGAGGTACTACATAAGATGATAGATATCTTTCATGTAAAGGAAAAACATGCTCGCGTCCTCTTAATCCAGAATTTACAACGATTGTGTACAGAGATTTGAGTGTTTGTTTCCGCAAGCGGGTGTTGCCACTATTAGATCGCATTAATCTACAAATTCTGTAGTTATTGAGGATTTTTTTTGGTTAGTGAGTATCAAAATTATTTCTTTAAAAAAAACTATTAATATATATATATTTTTAATTATTTAGTTGTAGGTAAAAAATCTTACATGTTTTTTATTCTATAATCATAAATAATTTTCATATTATATGATGTTAAACTTACTAAATTTTTTATGGTAAAATTTTGAAGAAAGTTTTTCATATAATTTTTTTTATTTTTCAATTCGAAACAAAAATTACAAAATAAAAAACTCACTCAGTCTTTATTGTACATTATAGTTTTACAAAATTGACATTAGGTAATTAACAATAGAGTTAGTTGAGAAAGCTCTAAGAGTTTTTTTTTACAAGTTTTATCATAAATTTTCCGTCCATCCAATATATACTGAGAGTATATTCTATTAGATGCATGGTGGCGAGAGAGACTAAAAAATTCAAAATAAATATCTCTTATGACATCCAGATTGTCTATAAACCATCCAAATTTACTCAATTTACTCTTCAATTTTTGAAATCCCCACCCATGTTGGGGAGATCACAGTGTAAACTGAAATGTTCTTGTGGGTTTTTTTAAAGTGTTCATTAAAAAAATTAGACAACGAGAAATTCAATATTGTGGTATAACAGTTAATTTTTGAATCAATGTGAATAAAAAACATCACATTAGCTCAATAAAAAATAAAAATAAAAATAAAATAATAAAATAAAAATAGTAATAAACTATAAAAACAACTCATGGTATTGACCCCTGGTATTCATGTGGAACATAGTTTATTTACAGAGGGAAATTAAGATGGCATAGATCAATCTTAACTTTGAATCTACCAAGAGCCAAGAGGGATCATATGTCTTGATATGCAAACCTCTTTTAAAGTAAAAAAGAGATTTGATCCCTTTGAGAAATAAACTAATTATTTAATCAAACTATTTTTAAATGTTTATAAATTAAATAAAAAACACTGACATAATAGTAATTAACATTTTAAATAGGTCAAAGTACAATAAAAAATAAAAATAATAAAATAAAATATTAATAAACTATAAAAACAACCCATTATTGACCCATGGTATTCATGTGGAATGTAGTTTATTTAAAGAGGGAAATTAAGATGGCCTAGCTCAATTTTAACTTTGGATCTACCAAGAGCCAAGAGGGATCATATGTCTTGATATGCAAAACTCTTTTAAACTAAAAAGATAATTGATCCATTTGATAAATAATATAGATCTAAACTAATTATTTAATCCAATTATTTTTAAATGTTTATAACCATTATTCTTTTAAAATTTTACTTATTAAAATGTATTTAAATTTTCATAAATCCAAATATATATTTTTTATTTTTCTATATTATTTTTGTTACAACTATTTTATTATTCAAAAAATACATGGTTTTTTTTTGTTATATATTATTTATGTTACATCTGTTTTATTATTCATGAGTAGTATTTTTTAATATATATAAAACTAAATTAATAATGATTTTTTTAAAAATATGTGATCTTTTTTTAAATTTCCAAATTATTTCATAGGACATGGTTTATCTTGAGCAATAATGATGAATGCTCATAATTCTCATTTCTTAAATAACACTAAAATTACCTTTAATTACTTAATTGTAATAGTTTCTAAGTACATAACTGTTTGTAACTACATACATACTCTTTAGGATTTTTTTTTGTTAATGAATATCAAATTTATTTTAGCTAAAAAATCTTACATGTTTTTTACTTTATAATAATAAAAAATTTTCATATTATATGATGTCAAACTTACTCAACCTTTTATTCTGAAATTTTAAACAAAGTTTTTCACTACATAATTTTAGCTTTTATAATTTTTTTTATTTTTCAATTCCAAACAAAACTTACAAAAGAAAAAACCCACTCAGTCCTTACTGTAAATTATAGTTTTACAAAATTGACACTATGTAATTAACAATAGATTAAGTTGGCTAGAAATCTCAGAAGTTATCATTCACATAGTGATTTATTGGTGTTCTTAGTTGAAATGGATCATATTAGATGCATGATGGCTAGAGAGACTAAAAAATTCAAAATATATATCTCTTATGACATCCATATTGTCTACAAACCATCCAAATTTTCCATTTTATACAACAATTTCTAACAATTTTTGAAACCCCCACCCATGCTAGGGAGATCACATTTTAACTGGGTCAAAACAGACAATGAGAAATTCAATATTGTGGTATAATAGCTAATTTTTGAATCATTGTGAAAAACAAAACATCACATTAGCTCAATAAAAATAAAAAATAAAAAAATAATAATAATAAAATATAAAAACAACCCATGGTATTGACCCATGGTAGTCATGTGGAATGTAGTTTATTTAAAGAGGAAATTAATATGACCTAGATCAATCTTAACTTTGGATCCTACCAAGAGCCAAGAGGGATCATATGTTTTGATATGAAAACCTTTTTTAAAGTAAAAAGAGAATTGATCCCTTCATTAAATAAACTAATTATTTAATCAAACTATTTTTAAGTGTTTATAAATTAAATAAAAATATTGACATAATGTAATGAACATTTTAACTAGGTCAAAATACAATAAAAAATAAAAATAAAAAAATAAAATAAAATAATAATAAACTATAAAAACAACCTATGGTATTGGCCCATGGTATTCATGTGGAATGTAGTTTATTTAAAGAGGGAAATTAAGATGGCCTAGATCAATATTAACTTTGGATTTACCAAGATCCAAGAGGAATCATATGTCTTGATATGCAAACCTCTTTTAAAGTAAAAGGAAAATTGATCACTTTGATAAATAATATAGATCTAAACTAATTATTTAATCAAAATATTTTTAAAAGTTTATAACCATTATTCTTTTAAAATTTTACTTATTAAAATGTATTTAAATTTTCATACATCCAAATATACATAGTTTTTTTATTTTTCTATATTATTTTTGTTACAACTATTTTATTATTCAAAAAATACATGGTTTTTTTTATTATATATTATTTATGTTGCAATTGTTTTCTTATTCATGAGTGGTATTTCTTAATATATAGAAAATTAAATTAATAATGAAATTTTTTAAAGTGATTTATCTTGAGCAATAATGATGAATGTTCATAATTCTTACTTCTTAAATAACAGTAAAATAATCTTTAATTACATAACTAATTACATAACAATAATAGTTTCTAACTACATAACATTTTGTAACTACATACATACTCTTTAAGGTTTTTTTGTTAATGAATATCAAATTTATTCCCTTCAAGAAAACTATATACATATCTTTAATTAACTAATTGTAGCTAAAAATTTTTTTACATGTTTTTTACTTTATAATCGTAAATTTTTTTTATATTATATGATATCAAACTTACTCAAATTTTTATTATGAAATTTTAAACAAAGTTTTTCACTACATAATTTTAGCTTTTATAATTTTTTTATTTATTAATTTCAAACAATAATTACAAAAGAAAAAACCCACTCAGTCCTTACTATAGATTATAGTTTTACAAAATTGACACTATGTAATTAACAATAGAGTTAGTTGAGAAAGCCCTAAGAAGTTTTTAAAGAAAAAAGAGAATTGATCCCTTTGATAAATAATATAGATCTAAACTAATTATTTAATCAAACTATTTTTAAAAGTTTTTAACCATTATTCTTTTAAAATTTTACTTATTAAAATGTATTTAGATTTTCATACATCCAAATATATATAGTTTTTTTTTATTTTTCTATATTATTTTTGTTACAACTATTTTATTATTCAAAAAATACTTGGTTTTTTTTATTATATATTATTTATGTTACAATTGTTTTATTATTCATAAGTGGTATTTCTTAATATATAGAAAATTAAATTAATAATGAAAATTTTTAACATTATTTATCTTGAGCAATAATGGTGAATGTTCATAATTCTCATTTCTTAAATAACACTAAAATAATTTTTAATTACATAACTAATTACATAACAATACTAGTTTCTAACTACATAACATTTTGTAACTACATACATACTCTTTAAGGTTTTTTTTGTGAATGAATATCAAATTTATTCCCTTCAAAAAAACTGCATACATATCTTTAATTAACTAATTGTAGCTAAAAAAATCTTACATGTTTTTTACTTTATAATCGTAAACAATTTTCATATTATATGATGTCAAACTTACTCAACTTTTTATTCTGAAATTTTAAACAAAGATTTTCACTACATAATTTTAGCTTTTATAATTTTTTTATTTTCAATTCCAAACAAAAATTAGAAAAGAAAAACCCACTCAGTGCTTACTGTAGATTATAGTTTTACAAAATTGACACTGTAATTAACAATAGTTTATCATAAAATTTCCCTCCATCCAATATATACTAAGAGTATATTCTAGTTTATAACCCAATCCACAATCAAAGAAAATGGCTAGAAATGTCACAAGTTATCATTCACACAGTGATTTATTGACATTTTCAGTTGAAATGGATCCTATTAGATGCATGGTTGCGAGAGAGACCTGGTTTCTTTCAAGCAGGTTGAGGCTACAGTAAATGATATAATATGTATAACAACTTGCTCTTTAAAAATATGAAAATAGAAAGGTGCTATGAAATTTACAAAAAAATAAAAAACAATAACCACTCAATTTACTCTCCAATTTTTGAAACCCCCACCCATGCTGGGGAGATCACAGTGTGAAATTCAAAACAAAACACACAACAACTAGAAATTCAATATATATTGAGAGTATATTCTAGTTTATAACCTGATCCACAACCAAAGAAAATGGCTATGGATTTCACCAGTTATTAGTTTATAAGTTATCCACAATCAAAGAAAATGGATAGCTATGTCACAAGTTATCATTCACACAGTGATTTATTGACGTTCTCAGTTGAAATGGATCCTATTATATGCACGGTGGCCAAAGAGACTAAAAAATTCAAAAGAGATATTTCTTATGACATCCATATTGTCTACAAATCATCCAAATTTTCCATCTGATATCTTATGACATCCATATTGTCTACAAATCATCCAAATTTTCCATCTTATACAACAATTTATCATAATAACCAATCAATTTACTCTCCAATTTTTGAAACCCCGACCCATTCTGAGGAGATCATAGTGTAAAATCAAATGTTCTTGTGGTTTTTTTAAAGGGTTCATAAACAAAACAGACAATGAGAAATTCAATATTGTGGTATAATAGCTAATTTTTGAATCATTGTGAAGAACAAAACATCACATTATCTCACATAATATTCTAATTCTATAAGGATATCAGATGATTACAAGAGTTTTGAATCATGATAACTAGGTGACAACCAAAACTAACTTGTAGCCACAAGAAAAAAATCACAACAACTCACAGAATATATCCAAGGTTGCAATGAACCCCATACATAATGATGGACCTCATGGGAATTTTAGTGCACATAGAACACCACCCTAAAAATTATATACTCTTGATCAATTTAGAATAACCTAAGATGTGTAGATTGGATGTGTAGGTGGGTGGTACAATAAGTGAGAATGCTTCTTAAAGGGTAAGGGAATTTATATACTCTACCCTTCAGCCAAAGCTATAAAAATTGAGACTCGTAGATTATAGATTTACAAAATTGACACTATTTGATTAAGAATAAGTTACAAACATGGGGTATTTAAAAAGTAAAAAGAGACAGTAATTTGTATTTGTATTTTTTAAATGAATATTGTTAAATGTATAATTGAGTAAAATGTATTAAATTGATATTCTAATTTAAGATATTTATTTAAAAAATTTAAAGTATGGTGAGTTTTGTTTTATTAAGCTTTAATCACTCTAGATGTGCAGAGAATGAGTCTATCTCAAGGCCCAAATAAGATTATTCTTTCTCTTCATATTCTAGCTTGCACCTTGACACTCCTCTCCTCCTCCTTGCACAAATTTAAACTATGGGGCAAAAGGTAGTTGTTACATATAAGAACATTTAGATATGATAATAAAAATGTGATACTCTATTGTAATTTTCTCTACAAATGTGATGGAAAATGTGCCCTAAATGTTGACAATTTAATGGTTAATGCATTATAAGCTACATGCAAATTTACAGTCTTGTATACAAGATCAAGAAATTTATGCCCAATATCCAACACCATAGAGCAATACATGTTCACCAATTCAATAGTTGCTTCCAAATATCTCCCAGTGTAGAGTTGTTTTCTCAATAAACTTGTTTTTACTACCCTTGAACTGATGAAAGCCATAGTTGTTGCATATAGGAGCATTTAGATATCTGATAAGAAAAGTGTGATATTGTTTTATAATTTTCTCTACAAATGTGTTGGAGTTATTTTCTCAATAAACTTGTTTTTACTGCTTTTAAGTGATGAAATCCATGGTTGTTGCATATAGGAGAATTTATCTCTCATAAGAAAAGTGTGATATTGTTTTATAATTTTCTCTACAAATGTGTTGGAGTTGTTTTCTCAATAACCTTGTTTTTACTTCTCTTAAGTGATGAAATTCATGGTTGTTGCATATAGGAGCATTTAACCCTGATAAGAATTGTGTGATACTCTGTTATAATTTTCTCTACAAATGTGATGAAAAGTGTGCCATGAATGTTGGCAATTTCATGGTTAATGTAATATAAATAAATAAAAATAAATTTCTTCTACACAAGATCAAGAAATCTATGTCGAGTAGCCAAAACCACAGAACAAGACATGTTTGCAGACTCCATAAATGCTACCAAATCTCTCTTGGTGTTGGAGCTATTTTCTCAATCGCCTTATTTTTACTGCAAAAAAACAATTTCATATCAGCGATAGTGAAAAAACAAGAACATGGGAAACACCAGGGATATCAATGGTAAAGAAAAATGTCATATTTTGAATATTTTCAAAGATCATGAAGGAAATAATTCGGAATTGATCAAGATTAAATGTGGAGGAATTGCACCAAAACAACCTTTGATTTTGAAGGTAGAAAACCACTATCCATTTCTTTATTCATGAGGCATTCATGTTGGCATGATCACACAAGGTATTTTACTTAACTTCAACATAGGTCTCATGATTTGTAAGGATCAAGGAAGAAAATTTCACTACCTTCTTCCATGGAAGAAAATTTTTATTTTCATTCCTCCACAATGGCTCATTTTCTGCAACATCTTATTTCTTCTAGGCTACTCTTTCCTATGCTATTTCTTTATGATGTTTCTTTTGCAACATATGGTGCAATTGCTAGTATGTAACATACCCCGATAACCTCGCAGGAAAAATGCATGGAGTTAGGACTTTTTTTCAACATTTACGAATGTGTAACCTTATAAATTTCTTTATATATTTATGCATTAACCATTTAAATACCCATTATCATCACTTAGAGAAATATTTAGCAAAAATCATAGTGAGTTACACAACCATTAATTGTTCTTGTTGTAGCATATTAACTTAAATTTCCTGCTATAACTATGCATCGATCCCATGATAATTTTAATTCAATTAGTAGATCACCTAATTGATAATATCAACGTCATATCATGAAAGACATTAACATCATCAAAACGACACAATTAACAATCACATAAATAGACACCGATATACCCTGGAAACCTCGTAGGGTGAAAACCAGCAAACATTTAATTTTATTATTAAATGCTCGTGAGGGTTGTCACCCCTCACTCAATGGTTATAATGGAGTCCATCCCTTGACCATTGTAATAAAATTTACATATAAAAATAATCTTAAACGAAACATAACTAGCTATAAGTTATTACAATCATCATGATACCATTTACCCACAAATCATCAATCTCTGTCTTTGTATTCAGACTGTTTCCTTCAGGGGATCATTGTGCAATTGGAACTACTAACCCTGCATGGAATAACAACTCTTTATCTTCCACAATGTTAAACTTGAAATTTCCTTTTCTCAAGTCATCATTCTTTCCTGCCATTTCTGTCGTCAGCACACTTGATATCATAATTAGATAAAATATTAATAAACCAATAATCAATCTCTATTTGTGACACTTCAACAAATATTTGTATGCATTTATAAAACATAACCACATTGACATTAGTTTCCTTATTTAACATAATTTCACATGCATTAGTAACAAATAAATCAATATCAAGCATCCTCTTTCCACCAAACACTAATAAAATCTTGCATGCACTTTCCTATTATTTCCAAAAGAAAGCTAACATACTATATAATAATACCGTGCATGCAAATGCATAACAATATTTTCAAGATAACTATCCCAACAAGCAATTTCTCTTTTTGCCTACTCGTATGTTTTCTTTTCAATATGGATTAATGCAATAGATGTTATACTTACGCATGTGAATACATGTTCTTTTCCAAAACATATTTTCCACCCAAGATCTATTCATAATGGTTACTATGTATAACAATGCCAACTCTATTTCAAACAAAGTTAACATACAAGTTATAGTTTTGTTCATGCAATAACATATCTTGTTCTTCCTACATGTAAAACATATATTTCTTTCCAAAAGAAACCAAATAAATATTTCATGGAAAATAAACACATTTCTTTTCCAAGGGTCAAACGCATACCACTTATCATTTCATGCATGCAAAGTGACATTTCCCTCTCATCCAAAAGATATAACCAATAACTATGCATAATATTCTCCCAAGATAAAGCTAATACCATAGCTAATCCCTTTAGGTTGGACAAATACATATTATTTTTCCCAAAATAAGGCTAACACAATAAATATTATGTGATTGCATCTTCCTTTTCTCTAGAAATCTAATACTCAAAATTATATTTTTCCCATGCATGCAAGCATATATGTTTCTCTAAATAATCTTACATAATAAAGCATGTGATTACTCTTTTTCCTCTCTAAGAATCTAATCCAATAATGCATACAGGGATATATTTTTATTTTCTATTCATTTTGAAGATTTTTAACACAATAATTATTTCCTTGCATACAATTATGCAATGTTTCAAATGGGAAAATATAGGCTCAGTAGGGAATATCTTAAGATATTCCACTATGGAATCACAGCAATATGGAATTACACCAATGGATCTAAACCAGAGATAGACTGGCAGGGCATTTACTAGATGCATCACCTTCACAAGGAAGGGTGAAATCCAGAGGCTTCCTGGCCCATTCCAGACTCTGTCTATAGAAGAATGGTGGAACCCAGCAAGTGTGGGAATGACACACTCATCTTAGAGTTTTCTGCTCTTAGGAACCTTAGATCTATAGATCTAAACAATGGATCCAAAAGATAAGTAAAAACCAACCAAGGAAGAAGCGCTAAATTCCACTCTCAGGAAAATCTGCAATAGGCTCAAGGAGGACATTGTATAAGCAAGCCAGGGTGAAAATAATGTAGACCAGGGCTGGGCTCCCTTATTTTAGGCTGTGTCAGACCTCAAGAAAAGTTTCAGCAAAAATAAATGAGTTTAGAGGTTTTAACAGATCTCCCACAATCAACACTAGCTGAAAATCAGCTAAAGGAGAGAGTTGGTAAATAGAGAAACCGTCCTTTAGAAATTGCGCAGTTTCTGCTCGAAGACACTAGAAATCAGCCATTAGACTCATGTTATAGTATGGCATCAAGAAATCAGATCTATAATCAAGTTCCTTTGTAGAAGTATTGGATTTACTTGAAGCAAGAGCAAGAATCCTTCAAAAATAATAGCAGAAACAATTGGAAAAGCTGCAGAAAGACTTGACAACATTTTATATGAGGAGCTTCAACTGATGTAGGTTAATATTCAGATCTACAACTGATATATGGCTGAAACATCAGATCCATACCAGATCTGGAACTACTCAGCCTTCTAAACAAGATCCCCTTGGGGTTTTATCAAAATAATGCATAAATAAGTGTAGATCTAGCTTTTAATACACTGAAATTTTTATTGCAAATAAATTCAATCATTATATAATCAAGGTCCATATGCAAACAAAGATATTTTCAAAGGATATGGTTACTCATCTCTTGATGCATGCTTGAAATACTCTCTTCCTCTTCCTTGGCTCCATTCTCCATGTATTCTCCCATTTTCCTCTTCTATTTCTCTCATGGGATTATAATAAAAAATAGAATTAATTAAAATGGAATAGATTTTATAAATCATAAAAGTATTCCAACTTTTTTCTAAATCATAAAAGAATTCCATCTTTTCTAATTCATAAAAGCATTCAAGCTTTTCTAAATCCTAAAAGTATTCCAGCTTTTTCTAAATCATAAATAATTCCATATTTTCTAAATCATAAAAGCATTCCAGCTTTTCTAAATCACAAAAGCAATCCATAAAGCCTCCATAAATCTGATTTTTCCTAAATCAGAAAAGCATTCCATAAATCCCTCATGCTTTTATTTTTAAAGGTAGATTTTCTTTTTCCTTATGAGAAAAATATCACTTATCCATACATTTTCCAAATCTATTACTCATTATTTCTAAAACTCATAAAATATACCAACTTGGAAATATAATTTATTTCCATGGAAGAATATAAATTATTATAAATAAAATAATTAAGAAATAATTCTTCCAATATTCTTATAATCAACAATTACAAGAATATTCTTCATTTAATATCAATATAATAATTAATAATATTTAATTATTTAATAACTCTCATTTTATAAGAGTTTTTATGGTGGCTTATGCGAGGGATATTACATAGTAATAATTTAATTTTATATATTATTCTACTAATAAATTAAATTATTGATAATAGTGAAAAATTACACTTAATAAAAAAAAAAAAGTTAAACATACACTTCATCCAAAATCTCCGTATAATACATTTAAAATAAATAATGCTAATCTAAATATAAATGAGATAGAACCATGTTTTTCTTTCACACTAGCTAAATTGTGTTTGCTAGCTTCTTGAGTGATTCAACACCCTAATTGTGTTTTCTAGCTTTTGGAGTATTCAACATCCTGATATAGGATTGTGTTTGCCAACTTTTGGAGTGATTCAACACCCTAATACAGGATTGATGAGCTAGAGTGATTGAACACCCTAGTAGAGTTGGATTTCATTTTAAAGGATGCAATTTCCGCTTGAGCTGATCATGGTTACATGTTTCTTCAACGAAATATTTCATTTGTAGTAATTGTTCCTTAACGAAACGATTTTATTTCTGCCCTTAAACAAGAAGAGGTCCGATCTTCTTGCAAGGTAAGGTTGTGGCCGTATAAATCCTCTGTCATTTACATTTACGTGGAGGAGAATGCACAGAAATGAACTTTCTTGAATTTGAAGTTTCCCAAGCGTGTAATTTCGATTTTTTACAGGTTGTAAAAATTTATGAATGGGATTTTCCTTGCGTTACTTCTAAGAGAAGAAAGAAAATCATTAAATAACAATTATTACAAATGCAATATTGGTTTGGCTTCCCATGAGCTTTGACATCACTGGCACTGCATGACTTGAAATCAATAACATAAAAAACATACCGACAATACTATGGAATGTGATATTGCATAACTTGAAATCAATAAGAAAAAATATACCGACAATACTATGGAATGTGATATTGGTAAGAAATATTGTACATCGTTGTGGCGATCTAGGGTAGCATTCCCTTCTCATTGCCCACTGCTCATATTAACGTTTTGCTTCTTATTCACACAAGATTTTTTATTGCGAGCACAGAGAAAGGTTCTACATAAGATGATAGATATCTTTGCAGATGTAAAGGAAAAACATGCTCGCGTCCTCTTAATCCACGATTTACATTAACTATTGCTGGATGCATATGCCAAAAGAGAAATTGAGTGATTGTTTTCGCAAGCGGGTGTTGCGACCATTAGACCGCATTAATCTACAAATTCTGTAGTTACCATCTGTGATGTGATGTGTGTGCAGAGGAGTACAGCACAATGATGAATTGTGGTCACACTTTCTGCAATGTCTGCTGGACGCGTCACTTTCTTGCTCAGATAAGCGAGGGACAGAGCAAGCGGATTAAGTGCATTGTAATATCATGTGTGACGAAGACATTATAAGGATCCTGTAATATCGATCGCTTCCTATTGACGACAGCCAGAAAGAGAAAGAGAAAGTGAAAGTGAAGTGGTGCCCTAGTGTTCACTTCGCAATCACCAACTTTCTTCGTCACATTGAGGATCCATGCACTTAATCCAATTTTCTTATTTTTATAAATAAGAAAATGTATTAATGTAATTTTATATTAAAATATGAAATAAAATAATAGTTATTTTATTTCATTTTATAAATAAGGAAATGTATTAATGGACTTTTTTATTAAAATATGGAATAAAAGAATTTTATAATAGTTATTTATCAGATATTTATAGAAATTTAATGTTTAAGAAAAACATTGATCAAGATACATTTCACTTTAAAAAGATTAAAATAATAATAATAATGAATTGAAATTTGATGTCTTTTCGAAGTTAAGATGGATTTAGACTGATTTTATTATTAATTATAAACATAATTATGGATTTTTATTTTATTTTATTTTTAGTTTTAGTTTTATGTAATTTATGGAAGTCAAAATGTTTTATTGATAATTATCATTATAAAATTATTTCTTTTAATTTAATTTAATTTAATTTTTTAATTTTATTTTGACCGAGTTAAAATATTTACAACATATTACAACATATTTCCCATGCCTATGTCTCAAAGGTTAACTAAATTTGTTGATTTCTCATTGCTAAAGCACCTTGCTAATGGGATGTCTTGTGCTAATAATAAGTTGGTGGGATGTTATCCTTAACAAGTTGGCGGGATGCTATCCTAAAGAGTGCATCTGCAAACAATTACTTTTTAACCTTTTATTATTTTTTAATTGAGGCCACATGTAAATGTTTACAAACATTTACATACAACCCTCTCCCCCATACCTTTAACCTTTTATTCTTTTTAATTGAGGCCACATGTAAATTTTTACAAACATTTAAATACAACACTCTCCCCCATACCTTTTTTCTTTTAGATTTAATTTTAAAAATGTTATAAATCAGAGGTAGTCAAAGTGGTGATCCTTCACCCCCATTAAAAAATCGAGATACAATATGCTTGGGGATTGGGGGTGGAAACCAATCATCAAATGGAGTTCCTTTCTCTTTGGAAAGTTTTAGAGCTAGCCATTCAAAAGAAGATCCAAAAAGTCATGATATTTGGATATTCATTGATAGTAATCTTGCGAGTTTGGGAGGCTAGATTCTAGCACAATTGTAGCCTCTCTCCCATTTTGTGTCGGATTCTCCTAAAACTTCAACATTGTGAACAAATTGAACTTTATCATGTTCTAAGGGATTTGAGTTCAAAAACACATAACTAATAAAGGAACAAGATGGAACTAAGGGATTATAAAATTGAATAATAGAGTGAGTATATTTTTTGAATATAATGGTTACGTAGATGAAAACACATATGGTCTAGTGGTCATCATTTATTTCCTGGCCTCGGAGACCACCCCTCCAGTACTCCTGTCGAACTCGCATCCATAGATGGCATGTGAAGTCACCTCTCAAATTCCATTTGTTTTCATTTCCTTGCATTGGACTTCGAATTTTTAAACTTTCAAGGTGTTTACATTCAATTTTCATCATGTTGGAGCTCTTCCCTCACTTCCTTCATATCAATTTGCACCTCAAAAAAGAATCTTGAAGTCGAATAGACATGGATGACCGAGGCCTACATTCAATTGTGACAAGGAATTGGATCAAAGTTCATGATGGATATGACAGTGTTGAATCCTTCGTTAAACTGAGAGGGGGGGGTTGTGAATCAGTTTAACACAGTCATAATCTTTTAAACTTTTATGAAACTTTATTTACACCTTCATTTCATATCGAACTTAATATGTGATTAATATTAGAATGTAAGCAGTAAGTATTAATATAATATAACAACAGACTTAATATGAGAGCAGCAGGTATTTAAGCAGATGACATAAATCAGATCAACACATAAACATCATGCATAGAGACACCAGATATAAGTGGAAACCCATAAAGGGAGAAAACCACATCTTATTATTGTTGTGATGCAAAGGCAAGCTCCAACTCCCTCTCACCATTGTTTTTCTGCAGGCACCAACCTACAGGAGGCTCCTACCTCAATTCTGCAAGCTACAACTTGCAAGGAAGCACCAACTCCCTTCAATTTTCTGCAGGCACCAACCTACAGGAGGCTCCAACCTCAGTCAGCTACAACTGACAGCTATTAAGCTGCAACTTGATAGGGAAGCTCCAACTTCCTCAATTTATCAAACTAAATGTTTGCTGATTTACCTCAGATATCGGCTCTGTTTTGTAGCTTCTCTTTCTGCTCTTCTTCACTTAATCTTCTCTGCCTCACACTTCTATATTCTACCTTCTCTAGATTTGCTCTCTCTAACACACTTTTTTGCATATCAAGATGATATTATTTATAAGGATTTTCTTGTGACTGTTAGCATTCCTTAATGAATTTGGAATGGATAGCCATGCCTCTTTGCCTTTTGCTTTCTCATTTCTTTTCCAGCTCACTCAGAAAAATGTAACTGTAGGTACTTATTTTAATCTAACAGTGGGATTTTGTTTTCTTCCAGAGACTTGCCAATGCATCACAAATAATAAAAAAATCAATTACAATATTTACACTCACATATAATAAAAACTTCAGCTCAACTCATTTAGTCTTTTGGCTCACTACGCATTTGTCTTTTCTTTGACTGTGTTTTATCTCTTTTCAGCTCTGTTTGCTTTTCTGTCCTCTGCTGTGGTGTAACTGCTGCATACGTGTAATAGAGCTTTTTATATCAGTGCATTTTGTAAATATCTGTGACTGCTGATTGTAATTCTGGGTAAATTCCAACCCTTTACACGCAGCAAGTGTCTTGTTGATGTGGCGGGTTCCGCAAGTGGAACATACATACATCGCAATTGTTTTATATAAAGAATTTCCCTCCACCTTGAGCCGAGGCCCGTGGGTCCACAGACCACGTGGCATATTTTAATACCATTGCAACCATCATTTTATATTTATAACAGCTCTTATATATATATAACCCAACTTTCATTACACTAACTGCCTTTCAATATGTCTTTAAATCAAATCTCGGCGTATATAATAAAACTTGTTTAAAACATATAAAGCTCATGTTTGGGCCGCGCACGCTTCTGGGTACGATATGTTGCTCCTCACGATTGCGATCGACCACTGTTCATTTTGAAATGCCGATGTGATGAATCGCAATTGAAATCTTCCGATTACGATTGGGTCCTTTGTGATTGTTTCGATTGCGATTGATCGCAATCGCGACTCGAATACTCTGATGCAATTGACCACAATTGCTCTGATTCGATCATGACAGACTGCAAATACTTTTTACTCATGGTTTATAAGCCCATCGGGTCCGGGCTTCAATCTCAATCGCAAGTCTTTTAATATATGTTCGGACGGTCTGTTTCTTTCCGATGCGATTGGGAAGGGTCCCACCTTATATTACTTGGTTTCTTTGGATCTCGCGCTATATATGTAAATACGCTGCATATATATATGCTTTGCCACTTGGGGTTAAGCAATTCCCAGAATAAGGTTTATGTATTAAATGTAACGCCCGGCTGCGTAAATATTCTCGGAATTGTATACATATATCCTCCAGCTGAGGTAGCGATTCTCGGAATTTATATATATATATATATATATATATATATATATATATATATATATTCACCAGGTGGGAACAACGATTCTCGGAATAATAGATGTTTCTCTGCAATAATAGTTGTCTCTGCCACTGTTGCTTCTGTCGCTCTGCCTCTGCCTTTACTGCTATGATAATGGCTCTGCCTCTGCCTCTGCTTCTGATAACGGTCCTACCTCTATTATATTCGCTTCCTCTGCCTGTCTATATCTTTGCTACCTCCTTTTCCATCAATGACAACATTTCCAGCAGTCTCCCCCTTTGGCATTGATGGCAATACAATTCCTCTGTTTGCCTGATAGGATCCTTTCTCCTGTTGCTTCCTCTTCTTACTGTTGCTTGCTCTTCCTCCCCCTTTGACATCAATGGCAAGGGGTTCGAATTTTATTTTATTTTTTTTGTTGTGAAGCTTTTATTCTCTGATGTTGTGGTTTTATTCCATTTCCAATATTTCATGCATTTCCTGAAATTTCCTGACTTTTTATGCTACTGCTCCTGTTCTTTGATGCTGTGATTTTATTTATTAATTCTCTAGCAAGCGGTTTAGTAAATATATCTGTTGTCTGTTCTTTTTTTGGTACATACTCCAGTTTTACTATCTTCTGAGCCACTTGTTCTCGGAGAAAATGATACTTGATTGGAATATGTTTGGTTTTTTAGTGAAGCACAAGGTTTTTAGATATACTTATAGCACTTGTATTATCACATTTGATTGAGATAGGTTCTTCGATGCTTACCTTCATGTCTTGGAGGGTTTGCTTCATCCATATGACTTGTGTACAACATGCTGCTGCTGCTATATATTTTGCTTCTACTGTACACAGAGAGATAGATGTTTGTTTCTTGCTTAACCATGCCACTAGACTTTATCCTAGATAGAAAGCACCTCCACTTGTGCTTTTCCTGTCATCCACACAGCTGGCCCAATCTGCATCTGTGTATGCTGTCAAAGTGAAGCTTTTTTCTTTAGGATACCAAGGTCCATATTGTGTTGTTCCTTGTAGATATCTGAATATTATTTTTACGGCTAGAAGATGGTTTTGTTTAGGTGCTGCTTGATATCTAGCCACTAGTCCTACTGCTAGCATGATGTCTGGTCTTGATGCAGTCAGATACAACAGACTTCCTATCATGGATCTGTAGAGTTTTTGATCTATATTAGCAGACCCATCATTAGCACACAGTTTACATCCTGTGGTCATGGGAGTTGACGCAGGTTTGCAGTCCTCCATTTTGAACTTTTTAAACATTTATTTTAAGTACTTTTCCTGTGAGATGAATGTGCCTGTGTTCTTTTGCTGAATTTGAATTCCTAAGTAGAAACTGAGCTCTCCAATCATGGACATTTAAAACTCTGATTTCATCTCTTTTGCAAATCCTTTTGTTAGTTCATCTCTGTTGCTTCCAAACAAAATGTCATCAACATATACAATAAAAATCAGGAGTTAATTTTCATGGGCTTTTATATATAGATTACTGTCTACTCCACCTCTCTTAAAGCCTTGTTTTTGCAAATATCTATCCAGTCTTGAGTACCAAGCACGAGGAGCTTGTTTCAGTCCATATAGGGCCTTCTTTAGTCTACACACATAATATTCTTTGTCTGTCAATGAGAAGCCTTCTGGTTGTTCCATGTAGACTTCTTCTTCTAAGTCTCCATTTAGAAATACAGATTTTACATCCATTTGATATACCTTGAAATTCTGGTAGCATGAAAATGCCAGGAACATTCTGATAGCTTCCATTCTGGCTACAGGGGCAAATGTTTCATCATAATCAAGTCCTTCGACTTGTGAATATCCTTTGCAGACCGGTCTGGCTTTATTTTTGATTACTTGTCCTTTCTCATTCATTTTGTTTTTGAATACCCATTTTGAACCAATGATATTTTTCTCAATTGGTCTAGGAACTAGTTTCTAGGTATTGTTCTTTTCAATTTGGTCCAATTACTCATTCATTGCTTTTACCCAAGACTTGTCCTTGCTGGCTTCTTCAAATTTATTTGGCTCTATTTGTGACAACATGGCTATGTATACCTCTTCAGTTTGTTCTGTTAGCTGCCTTCTTGTCTGGACCCCTGATTTCTTATCTCCTATGATTTGATCTTTGGGATGATTCTTCTGAGTGTATCTTGAGGGGGCTTTCGAGCTTAGCTCTTCATCTTCTGTAGTCTTGCTTGTTTCATCATCATTCTGATCTTATTCTTCATGGTTATCTGATGGACTGCAGCAGTCATTATCTCTTGTATTGTTTTGAAGTTCTTCATCAAATCTCACATCAATGCTTTCTACTATTTTCCAAAGAGTCTTGTTGTAGCACCTGTACCCTTTTCTTTTGGATGCATATCCTAGAAATATTCCTTCATATGCCCTTGCATCAAATTTTCCAAGATTTTCATCATTATTCTTTATGTAACACTTGCTGCCAAAGATTTTGAAAAGTTTGATTGAAGCTGGCTTTCCGTGCCACAGTTCATAGGGAGTCTTGTCACTGCTTGGCCTTAAGTGAGCTTTATTAAGGATATGTACTGCTATGTGCACTGCTTCTGCCCAGAATTTTTGAGGAATATTGTTCTCTTGCATCATGGCTCTGGAAATTTGTTGAACATATCTGTTTTGTCTCTCTGCTACTCCATTTAGGTGTCCCTGCAATAGTAAATTGTTGTTTTATGCCATGTTCATTGCATAGGTCAGCAAAGTCATAATCTGTGAATTCACCTCCTATGTCTGATTTGATGCATTTCAGCTTGCATCCTGTCTGATTTTCGGCTAATGCCTTAAATATTTTGAATTTGTCCAGAGCTTCCGATTTATTCTTCAGAAAAGCAACCCATGTCATTCTGGAGAAATCATCTATTATCAGCATGAAGTAGGATTCTCCACTTGGTGTTTTAGTTCTTGTAGGTCCACACAGATCCATGTGCACAAGATGGAGTGGTCTTCTTGTTGACAAATCCTATTTGGCCTTAAAGGATGTGTGGGTCTGTTTACCCAATTGACAAGATTTGCATATGGTATTAGAAGGCCTCTTTATTTCTGGCATGTCTCTGACTGCTTTCTTTTTACTCAGTCTGATGATATGATCAAAGCTGAGATGTCCCAATCTCCTATGCCATAACCATGACTCCTCAAGTTTTCTAAGATGGCATGCTTCATCTTCCTCTTTCATAATGTAAACATTTCTCTCTTTTCGAACACCTTTGAGTATAGTCTTACCGGTGGTGCTTGATTTGACTTCACAGTCTTGTGCTCTAAATAGAACTTCGCAACCTTTGTCACACATCTGACTGACACTCAGTAAATTTGCTTTCAGCCCATCTACAAATAGTACATCTTGGGCCTTTCCTCTGCCATTGTCTATGCTGACTGAGCCTTTTCCCTTGATCTTACCTAATTTGTCATTTCCAAAAGTGACATTGCTAGATTTATTTTCATCAAGATTTATAAACTTGCTTCTGTCTCCAGTCATGTGTTTTGAGCAACCACTATCCAAATACCACTGGCTTTTCAGGTCTTGAGCAGTTAGAGCCAAGTCACATTTATTCACCTTCTTTATCCACTGGAGGCATCCTATTGTTTGGTATCTTTTGTGAGGTGATGAACTATATCTTATTAGAGGACATTTAGAGGGTATATGTCCAACTTGATTGCATACACAACATTTGATCATAGTTTTTGTAGAATTATGAGTATGACCAAAATTTATTTGATTCATAAACCTTCTTGAGGGGTTTAACATCAATCTTTTTCCATAATTTCTACACTCAATGATTTTATGGCCAAATTCCTTACAATAAAAACAGTAACCATAGAAACTATTTGTATACCTGATGTAACGTTGTCTTTTCCATTTGGTTGCTTGGGGTAGTCTCTTCAATGTTTGCATCTTTTGCTGGTTTGAATTACTCCTCCTTGCATGAAAATATGCAGCAATGTGTCCCAGCTTGTGGCAAACATAACATGTGGCATTATTTATTGGAGGAAATAATCTCCTTTGATGGTTTCCAAATTTTACATATTCAGGGGTCTTAGTATTTATTACATTCTTTGCCACTAATGGTTTCTTCTGATCTTTGTCTTCCTTATTGCAGATTTCTTCTTTTGTAGGAATTGTTTGAGCTGCTTCATCATTCTTCTTTGCTTTTACAAAAATAATTTCTCTGTCAACCTTTTCTTTTCCTTTACTTGATTCTCCTTCATAGCCTATTCTAGTCTTTATCATAGGGGATCTTTGAGCAACCAGAATTTCATTCAACTTACTAGAGCTTGTTGTTTGAGAAGAGTTTATAACCACTTTCCTTTGAGCATTTTCTAATTTCTTCCTGAGACATACTACTTCTTCTTCCAACTTTTCTTGTTCTTGAGTTTTTTCTTTGATTTGCTTAAGTAACACGTCCTCTATCTTCTTGGCTTCTTCAAGCTCTATCTTTAGCCCCTTAAGGACTTCTGAATTCGGTTCTTCTCATACATACTTGAGGAGAATGTCCTTTTGTTTTCTAAATTTCAGTTTGAGTCTATCAATCTCTTCTAGAGCACTTCTTAGCTCCCCCTCAAGGTCGACTTCACCTTCTTCTTCTTCATCTTCTAGCAGGAGACCTTCAAGTTCTTCTATGGCCATCAATAAGAATTCATAGGTTCCTTCTTCACTTGAGGATTCATCTGAATCTTCAGATGTACTGCTGTCTTGTTGAGCATAGAAGGATTTTCTGCTGAACTTCTTTCCTTTCTGCCAGTTCTTTGATTTATTTTTCTCTGACTCTTGAGCCTGATTCCTTACTTTCTTGTGAGGACACTTGGCAGCATAGTGTCCCACTCTTCCATAGTTAAAGCATTTGAAGGGGAGTTTACCTTTGTATTTACCTGAGCCTCTATCCAATTTCTTGACAAAATTGTCCTTTTCTTCATCCGAGCAAGAGCATATGTCTCCCTCTTCTTCTTTCTTCTTTTCTGTTTTAAAGGCTGCTTCCCTCGTACTTGGCTTCTTCTGTGGGAGCCTCATTTCATAGGCTGTTAGATTTCCAAGTAGCTGGTTCATGGTCAAGGTCTCCCAATCAGTTGTTTCTTCTATTGCAGACACCTTTGGATTAAACCTGGATGGAGGAGATCTTAGAATCTTTTGTTCAATTATACTTTCTGGAATTTTTTCTCCAAGAGCTTTCATATTGTTAATAATTTCTGCAGCTTTTAGGAAGAAACTGGCAATGTCTTCATCATCATTCATTTTTAAGTTCTCAAACTAGGCTCTATAGACTTGAAGTTTGGCAGTCTTTACTTTCTTGTCTCCCTCATGTATGTTCTCAAGAGTATCCCATATTTCTTTGGCAGAGTCTTTGTGCATTACTTTAATAAACTCTGCTTCACATAATCCATTCAAGATGGCATTCATGGCTTTTACGTTAGCCACAAAATCTTGTTTTGTTTCTTTCTCTATGTCAGTTGCCTTTGGGGCATATCCTAATTCCACTGCAGCCCAAACTTCTATTCCTAGAGACATTATGTATGTCCTCATTCAGATTTTCCAGAAAGCATAATTTTCACCAGTGAAGAAAGGGGCTTTATTGGTTGAGCATCCTTCTTTACTAGCCATCTTGGAAACCTAGGATCTCCTTTCAGCTGTTAGACTGGTACTAAGGAACTTGGCTCTGATAACAATTGTTGAACCCTTAGTTAAATTCTCAAAGTTTTTTGAGTTTAAATCATCGATGGAGAAAGACACGTGGAAGCAAGTGAAGGCTCTTACGAGCGACAATGGTGGTGAGTAAATCTCTAACAAATTCAATAAATTCTATAGCAAATAAGGAATTCAAATAGAACTGATAGCACCTCATAACCCACAACAGAATGGGGTTGATGAGAGAAATAACTGAACAATTATGGGTGGGCCTACCATTGCATCTGTGGGTGAAGGCATGCAACAAAATGGTATATGTGAAAATTTTTTGTCCTCATAGAATAATGGGCGCGAGTACACCAGAAGAGGATTTTATTGGTAAGAAACCTGATGCTTCACTTTTTAAGATTTTTGGCTCATCTGTTTATGTGCATGTGTCCAAAGACGCTAGGAAGAAGTTGGAACCAACAACTGAGATTGGGATATTTGCGAGGTAAACTGAAACTCTCCACAACTATCGAGTGTATTTTCCAAACAACAGAATGATTATTGTGTGATGGGATATAAAATTTGATGAGGATAAATCCATGTGATTGTCCCTTGACAGGGAGCTAGATTTGCATTTAGAGGAGTAACTCTTTGTTCCCAAGGATGAGCCTCAAGATGTGGAGCAGCCACATGTAGAGGATCATGGAGTGGTAGGAAACACAAATGCTGAGCCATCCACCAAAAATGGCAGAAGGCGCACCACGGAAGCAGATAGATTAAGACTTGATGCAACAAAGAATGTAGGAGCCCCTACTTCACTGTGCAGACGGAGACAGTCTCCTGACAGGTTTACTGGATACATGGCTCTTATGAGAAAGTGTATTGTGACAGAACCATCTTCCTTTCAGGAAGCAGTGTAGAAAACAACTCGGGTTGATGCTATGGTAGAGGAGTATGATTCCATCATCAAGAACAGTGCATGGAAGGTAGTCCCAAGATCAGTTGACAAATTAGTGGTTGGATCTAGATGGAATTACAAGGCAAAGCAAGCTGCTGATGGGATTCTGGAGAAGTACAAGGCCAGATTTGTGGCCTAGGGATTCTCACAGATTGAGGGGAACGACTATGATGAGGCCTTTGCACCAGTTGCAAGGTATTCTTCCATTAGATCTATCCTTGCACTCTCAGCGCAGATGGGGTGGTGCATTCATCAGATGGATCTGAAAACTGCATTCCTCAATGGAGTTATTGAGGAAGAAGTGTACATAGATCATCCAGAAGATTTTGAGATCTTCGACAGTGAATCACGTGTGTGCCGACTCAAGAGAGCACTGTATGGGTTGAAGCAAACTTCTCGTGCTTGGTACACTCGGATTGACAACTATTTCACCGAGTTGGGCTTCACCAAAAGTGAAGCGGAGAAAGCCATAGATTTTAATGTTGCACCGATATTGCTTACCAAATATTTTTGAATGTATTCATGCATTTTTCCACAACTTGTATTAGTGAGCTCACTGAGATAAATATCTTTCCTTTGGTTTTCTGTAAGACTCCGGTGATCAAAAATCCCCTCAATAACCTTTGAAAGTCTCTACCATTAGTTCCAACTACTATTGATGACGTTCAAATATATTTTGTTTGACTTCCTTTTTTGTTGGTGTCAACATATATTGCACAATATCTCATCTCCAAACATATGAAATGCAAAATAATATGAATAAGGGAGGACAGGCCTTGATCTAAGTAGCCTGTGGAGTGCATTTGTTAGCCACCTATAGTCAGATTCATTGCTTTCTAAATCTAAAATTTTCTTCTCTAACAATTCCAGGCATATTAAATGAGAATGGATGAGAGTACGAAAAGACACTAAATGAAAGTAAGGTTATATTGACACCAACATAAAAAGAATGCTCTGAGAAATATTGACACCAACAGAAAAAGAATTGAAAATAACCATTTTGAAGATGAACAATAATAGGTAGAGGGAATATTTAAAAGACTTTAAAGATGATCAACTGATTTTCGATCCGACTTTCCTCAGTGATGCATGTTGTACAAATGTATGAGGGTAGTCAAAATGATGTGTTGCATGAACCCATCCAATTGTTGTGCATATAACTCCAAGGGTGTTCCAAAACTATGAGATACATGATGGATAAGACAAGACATTAATTCATGATATATCTTTTAGTTGGCGTATTAAAGGGTTTGTAACTTTAATCCAGAGAACATCCAGTTTATAATTTGTTTTAACGAATGGTATATCTTAATGACCAACACGAACACATTATTAACTATGGTTGATAGAAGCACAGAGGTGTTAAATAGAACTAAATTTTGCAAACTAATTATATTAAAGGGTTTGTAACTTTAATCCAAAGAACATCCAGTTTATAGTTTGTTTTAACCAATGGTTTATCTTAACGAATGGTATATCTTAATGACCAACACGAACACATTATTAAGTATGGTTGATAGAAGCACAGAGGTGTTAAATGTAGCTAAATTTTAAAGACAATTTTGGCTCCCATCTGTTTGAATCAACCCTATGACTATCATTGTCAAAGTTTGTTTACATTTTCAATCTATTTTTCATGGATTATTATGGATTATTAATACATTGATTGACTTTCCCTTTTATAAAAATTTAGAATATTTTCTCATTAAGAGCATTATTTTATTAATTAAATAAATTATTATTAATAATTTAATTTTATATCTTATTCTACTAAGGAATTAAATTATTGGTAACAGTGAAAAAATCCATTTAATAAAAAAATAAAAAAAAAATAAACATACACTTCATCCAAAATCTTGATAGTTTAATACCTTTAAAATAAATAATGCTAATCTAAATATAAATGAGATAGAACCATGTTTTTCTTTCAACACCCTAATTGTGTTTTCTAGCTTGTGAGTGATTCAACACCCTAATATAAGATTGTGTTTGCTAGCTTATGGAGTGATTCAACACCATAATACAGAATTGTGCTGGATTGATTCAACACCCTAGGACAGGAGGTTCATTGTAAAGGATGCAATTTCGGCTTGAGCTCTTCATGGTTACATGTTTCTTCAACCAAATATTTTCATTTGTAGTAATTGTTCCTTAAAGAAACGATTTTATTTCTGCCCTTAGAAGAAAGAAGAGGTCCCATCTTCTTGCAAGGTAAGGTTGTGGCCGTATAAATCCCATGTCATTTACATTTACGTGGAGAAGAATGTGAATGCAAAGAAATCAACTTTCTTGAATTTGAAGTTTCACAAGCGTGTAAATTCGATGTTTTACAAGTAGTAAAATGTCAAATTTATAAATGGGATTTTCCTTCCCTTACTTTTAGGGAAGAAAGAAAAATTTCAGAAAGAAAATAATTAAATAACGATTATTACAAATGCAATATTGGTTTGGCTTCCCATGAGCTTGACATCAATGGCACTGCATAATTTGAAATCAATAACAAAAAACATACCGACAATACTATAGAATGTGATATTGGTAAGAAATATTGTACATCATTGTGGCGATCTGGGTAGCATTCCCTTCTCATTGGCCACTGCTCATATTAAGGTTTTGCTTCTTCTTGCATGATAGCAACCACAGAATATGAAAAGGTTTGCCACGGAATCGTAAAGGATTTGTTGATAAGCGGGGTTTAGTAGGAGGATTTGATGAGCCGCGATGAGCCTTCTTCCTCTATGCATGTCTCTGCACAGACCATCCAGTTCATCACACAAGATTCTTTATTGCTACCACAGAGAGAGGTTCTACATAAGATGATAGATATCTTTCATGTAAAGGAAAAACATGCTCGCGTCCTCTTAATCCACAATTTACAACGATTGCCTACAAAGATTTGAGTATTTGTTTTCGCAAGCGGGTGTTGCGACTATTAGATCGCATTAATCTACAAATTGTGCAGTTATTGAGGATTTTTTTTGGTTAATCAGTATCAAAATTATTTCTTAAAAAAAAACTATATATATATTTTTAATTATCTAGTTGTAGGTAAAAAATCTTACATGTTTTTTTATTCTATAATCATAAATAATTTTCATATTATATGATGTTAAACTTACTAAACCTTTTATGGTGAAATTTTAAAGAAAGTTTTTCACATAATTTTTTATTTATTTTTCAATTCGAAACAAAAATTACAAAATAAAAAACTCACTCAGTCTTTATTGTACTTATAGTTTTACAAAATTGACATTAAGTAATTAACAATAGAGTTAGTTGAGAAAGCTCTAAGAGGTTTTTTTGTACAAGTTTTATCATAATTTTTCCGTCCATCCAATATATACTAAGAGTATATTCTATTAGATGCATGGTGGCGAGAGAGACTAAAAAATTCAAAGTAAATATCTCTTATGACATCCATATTGTCTATAAACCATCCAAATTTTCCATCTTATACAACAATTTCTAACAATAACCGCTCAATTTACTCTCCAATTTTTGAAATCCCCACTCATGTTGGGGAGATCACAGTGTAAAATGAAATGTTCTTATTAAGGTTTTTAAAGTGTTCATTAAAAATTAGACCTTGAAAGTTTCAATATTAATAATGTCTTTTGATTATAATTTTTGAATCAATGTGAATACAAAACATCACATTAGCTCAATAAAAAATAAAAATAAAAATAAAATAATAAAATAAAATATTAATAAACTATAAAAACAACCCATGGTATTGATCCCTGGTATTCATGTGGAACATAGTTTATTTACAGAGGGAAATTAAGATGGCATTGATCAATCTTAACTTTGGATCTACCAAAAGCCAAGAGGGATCATATGTCTTGATATGCAAACCTCTATTAAAGTAAAAAGAGATTTGATCCCTTTGAGAAATAAACTAATTATTTAATCAAACTATTTTTAAATGTTTATAAATTAAATAAAAAACACTGACATAATGGTAATTAACATTTTAACTAGGTCAAAATATGATAAAAAATAAAAATAATAAAATAAAATATTAATAAACTATAAAAACAACCCATGGTATTCATGTGGAAGGTAGTTTATTTAAAGAGAGAAATTAAGATGGTCTAGATCAATTTTAACTTTGGATCTACCAAGAGCCAAGAGGGATCATATGTCTTGATATGCAAAACTCTTTTAAACTAAAAAGATAATTGATCCCTTTGATAAATAATATAGATCTAAACTAATTATTTAATCCAGTTATTTTTAAATGTTTATAACCATTATTTTTAAATGTTTACAACAATTTCTAACAATAACCGCTCAATTTACTCTCCAATTTTTGAAATCCCCACCCATGTTGGGGAGATCACAGTGTAAAATGAAATGTTCTTGTGGGTTTTTTTAAAGTGTTCATTAAAAAATTAGACAACAAGAAATTCAATATTGTGGTATAACAGTTAATTTTTGAATCAACGTGAATAAAAAACATCACGTTAGCTCAATAAAAAATAAAAATAATAAAAAAATAATAAAATAAAAATAGTAAAATAAAATATTAATAAACTATAAAAACAACCCATGGTATTGACCCCTGGTATTCATGTGGAACATAGTTTATTTACAAAGGGAAATTAAGATGGCATAGATCAATCTTAACTTTGGATCTACCAAGAGCCAAGAGGGATCATATGTCTTGATATGCAAACCTCTATTAAAGTAAAAAGAGATTTGATCCCTTTGAGAAATAAACTAATTATTTAATCAAACTATTTTTAAATGTTTAACGGTAATTAACATTTTAACTAGGTCAAAATACAATAAAAAATAAAAAAAATAAAATAAAATATTAATAAACTATAAAAAAAACCCATGGTATTGACCCATGGTATTCATGTGGAATGTAGTTTATTTAAAGAGGGAAATTAAGATGGTCTAGATCAATTTTAACTTTGGATCTACCAAGAGCCAAGAGGGATCATATGTCTTGATATGCAAAACTCTTTTAAACTATAAAGATAATTGATCCCTTTGATAAATAATATAGATCTAAACTAATTATTTAATCCAATTATTTTTAAATGTTTATAACCATTATTCTTTTAAAATTTTACTTATTAAAATGTATTTAATTTTTCATACATCGAAATATATATTTTTTATTTTTCTATATTATTTTTGTTACAACTATTTTATTATTCCAAAAATACATGGTTTTTTTTGTTATATATTATTTATGGTACAACTGTTTTATTATTCATGAGTAGTATTTTTTAATATATATAAAACTAAATTAATAATGAATTTTTTTAAAATATGTGATCTTTTTTCTTTTAATTTATAGAATATTCATAGGTATGGTTATCTGAAACATTAATGATAAATGCTCATTATATTTCTTAAATAACACTAAAATTACCTTTAATTACTTAATTGTAATAGTTTCTAAGTACATAACTGTTTGTAACTACATACATACTCTTTAGGATTTTTTTTGTTAATGAATATCAAATTTATTTTAGCTAAAAAATCTTACATGTTTTTTACTTTATAATAATAAAAAAATTTCATATTATATGATGTCAAACTTACTCAACCTTTTGATACCGAAATTTTAAACAAAGTTTTTTTCACTACATAATTTAGCTTTTATAATTTTTTATTTTCAATTCCAAACAAAACCTGAAAAAACCCACTCGGTCCTTCTTGTAGATAATTTTACAAAATTGACACTATGTAATTATGATAGATTAAGTTAGCTGAAATCTCGAAGTTATCATTCACATGAGCGTGGTATCAGTGTGATTATAGTTGAAATGGATCCATATTCCATTGTGTTGGCTGAAGATTAAAATTCAAAATATCTCTGTGACATCCATATTACAAAACCATTAAATTTTCCATCTCACATTCAGTTCTAACAACTATTTTAAAAACCCCACCCATCTTTGAGGAGATCACATTTTAACTGGGTCAAAACAGACAATGAGAAATTCAATATTGTGGTATAATAGCTAATTTTTGAATCATTGTGAAAAAAAAAACATCACATTAGCTCAATAAAAAAAAAATAAAAATAAAAATAATAAAATAAAATAATAATAAAATATAAAAACAACCCATGGTATTCATGTGGAATGTAGTTTATTTAAAGAGGAAATTAATATGATCTAGATAAATCTTAACTTTGGATCCTACCAAGAGCCAAGAGGGATCATATGTTTTGATATGAAAACCTTTTTTAAAGTAAAAAGAGAATTGATCCCTTAACTAAATAAACTAATTATTTAATCAAACTATTTTTAAGTGTTTATAAATTAAATAAAAAAACTGACATAATGTAATGGACATTTTAACTAAGTCAAAATACAATAAAAAATAAAAATAATAAAATAATAATAAACTATAAAAACAGCCTATGGTATTGACCCATGGTATTCATGTGGAATGTAGTTTATTTAAAGGGGGAAATTAATATGGCCTAGATCAATATTAACTATGGATCTACCAAGAGCCAAGAGGGATCAAATGAATTGATATGCAAACCTCTTTTAAAGTAAAAGGAAAATTGATCACTTTGATAAATAATATAGATCTAAACTAATTATTTAATCAAACTATTTTTAAAATTTTATAACCATTATTCTTTTAAAATTTTACTTATTAAAATGTATTTAAATTTTCATACATCGAAATATACATAGTTTTTTTATTTTTCTATATTATTTTTGTTACAACTATTTTATTATTCAAAAAATACATGGTTTTTTTTATTATATATTATTTATGTTCTAATTGTTTTCTTATTCATGAGTATTTTGTAACACCCCGAAGTTCTATGCTTTTCAAATGAGACATTTGAACAATGATAAAGAGATGAACCCAGAAGGAGTGATATTATGTTGATCATAATTTAATTTTATAGTGCAAAAAAATAAATAAATAAATATTCATAATATATATTAAAAAGACATAAGGATATTTTAAATATGAGGATGGATAAAACAGCAATCTAAAAAACAAAAATCAATGAAAAAATTGTTTAAGTTGGAAAATCTATTTACAATGAAGAAGAATGGTGGGAAGGAGTGAAAAAATGGAAAAGGCGAAAGCTTACAAAATGGCTTTGGGAACTGAGGGAACTATGGGCTAAACGGATGTTACTATTCTGGACGCAAAATTAGAAACATGCTTTGGGATTTATTTAGATTTAAGGAGAAATCTAAATTTCCCCAATGAAGAGGAGTAGTTGGGAAGAGGTGAGAAAAGCTGGAAAAGCTGAGGAAAAGCTTAAAGCAGCTTTAAGGAACCCCAAGAGGGGAAGCCTAGGCTAAACAGGAAATAAAGCATCCTGCTATTCTGGACGCAGAATTAGAAACATGCTTTAGGGTATGAGCTTAAATAAGCTGATCCTAGACAGATTAGTGGTTGATCTGTGCTGGGAGGTGATCTCTGCTCGGGGGTGAATCCTGGGAGATAAAGAGGATTCTAAGGTTGGGAGGACTGGTCATGGTAGAGGGTGCATGCGTACATTTGGAGATATCTGTAAGTCTGTGTTAAATGTATCCCTGTTTTATGAAAGTGTGCTGTTATATTCCTTTATGCAAATTGCAAAATTTTGATGTTATATTCCTTTATGCAAATTATGAAATTTCAATGTTATAGTGCATTATGGAATGTATGAATTGTATGTCAAGTTGCAGTATGCCCTGTTAGAGGGATTAATGGTTCAGTAAATTATGTAATTGCAAATACAGCTATTGACAGTAGAGAGAAATGGTTGAGTGTAGAGATGAGTACATGGTAATAATGAGGGTTGGGATGATAGATCAATTGAGTAGCCAATATAATAACTATGTAAAGATATAGATGGCTATCTTTTAAAGGAGTATTTAATTTCTGTGTGTATAAACAGAAGATGTTAACAAACCAGTACCCCTAAACATTAAGTTCCAACCAACTAAATCTATCCTCAAAATACTCATGGCGAATATAGACCTTAAGAGAGACATGTTGAATCTCATTCGGAGTAAAATGAACCTCTTATAGAAGAGGAGTTTAGAAATTTAGGAGGAGTAATCATGAGGTATAATGGATATTATTAATCCCATTTAAAAAAAAAAAAAAAGGGGGGGTTTGGGAGACGTGACAAATGGTATCGGAGCCCTAGTTCAAAAATTGGGCAAGATATGGGCTCACAAAGAACTAGAAAACTGTTATAAATTTTGTGAAAATTATTTGATGTTAGTACTACAAGTAACAAAATCTATTTTCAGGCTCTCACCTTTTAGATTTTGTTTAGTTGTAGACTCGTTAGCTATGGAGTAGAAACCTCCAGAAACTCTAAACCCAAGATGGTTTAAATCTGAAGGTACTTAGTCTCCATAGAAATACTGAATATTAACTTACTTCCTATATAATTACAATGGTGAAATTTTATGCTTACAGGTAACGGGAAAGATATATTAGCAGGCCTGAAGTTATAAGACATCATATAAGAAAAAAATCAAAGATGTTAGAGTATGTAGGTAGGTTGACATTTCTAGCTTAAAAGGAAACTCTATTTTTTCATAAGGGCTATATCTTAGAGTGCATATTATCTCTAGGAATCTATCTCTAATCCTGGAATTAAGCAGCAATTGTCAAAGACTGAATCTACAATTTAGGTATACTACTCAAGGATTATGGAATACATGTATATAGATATATATATATCCTGTGATATATATGTTCCTACTTATATACTGGAGGAACCTTATAGAGGAACTATAGTTACAAGGTACCACTTTAAAAGAAGAAAATTAGGAACAGTTGAATATGAATGTATAAATGGGGCTAGAGAAATAGAAATTCTAATCCCTAGAAATTCTGAAAATTATTATAAGTAAATATACTGCAATTCTACCTCTAACTGTAGACATTGATTTATGAACCATAACCAAGGAGTTAAGTTATGGTTAAGAATTTCTATTCAAGTACTATTATCTACATATATATGATACAAGGAAAAAAATTATGGATTGTAAAAGTATAATAGCCATTATTATTTCCTAAATGAACATATTACTTCAACTTCTACTTTTAACCATTGAGATAACGATAATAGAAATTGTAAGGTGTATTTACATTAAAGCCGTGAAAAAATTTTTAAAGGTCGATATGAATCGTGTTATTTCAACCGAATTCTACACATATGAACTGAAGGAATAACGTGGCAAATGGTATCGGATTATTCTTACTCCTTGACGAACCGTGACATATCCAAATCATTATCATAATAAAAGATGGAATGAAGAACGAAGTCTTCTAGTCAAACATTCGTTAATACATAAAGTTGTACTTCAAAAGAACTAGAAATTAAGACAGAGCACTTTGGAAGAGGTATTACGTTAAACCAAAGAACAAAACTTTAAATAGCCATTATATAGTGTATTGAAAGTAAAAAAAAAATTTCCCACTAATCCTTAAGAGCCACGTTAGGATTTGGAGTAAATCTATGAGTGGTACACTTTTATTTATTTATACTATTGAACATATGCATATGCATTTAAAACAAGCAAAGACATGTTTATATATATATATACAAACCGAGTCTATATATATGTATGCTAACAATGGTGAAGGCTTAGAGTCACGAAGATTCCGTGGACTCTACATTATATAAAAGAAATATATGGAAAGCAAATTTTGGTGAGTACGCATATATATGCAGTCATGCCGAAAGTTTGGAAAATTAGATATATGAACAAAAGTAAATCGAAAAGTGAAAGAGCAATGCCGTGAGCAAACAATCAGTACAGGATATACATCTGCGTGTATCTATCCAAGGATAGGATACAAAAAGCCGTAGATAAAACAATCAGTAATTGTCACAATATACATAACTGAATATATACACGAATTTGCCCAACGAATCAATTAAATCATAACATATAATACATGATTTGTATAATGAAAAGGAATCAAAACGTGTAGATAACCTGTGTAACCGTATGGCAGTGAACAAAATTAATGGATTCTGAGCGGTTGAAACCTTATTTCAGCACAAGAAAATCTAACGAGAGAATGGTTAGACTATTCCTAATTATTATGAAAGATTTCGTATGGCAACTTTTAATTATAAAACTTGAAATCTACATTAGTATAAAAAAAAGGAAGTTATTGTAGGTTCAACATAGCTCATCAACATATAAATATCGAGTTCATATAATATATATGCTTGGAAAAAAAAAAAAAAACTGAATAATCGAGGTATATGTATATATACGAGGTGAATAGGTATCGAGGAGCCCACCAATTGAGGCGGGGTTAAACTCGATTTCGACTTCATGTAAATACATACATATAAGTACGGCCATGCGCTTTAAAGCTGAAAAAAAAAAAAAAACTGAAATTAATATGGTACTCAAAACCAAAAAGGGGAAAAAGAAATGATATAAAAATAGGGAACCTTAAAATTCCCAAACTATTCGTTCTCTGTTATACACAGGTTATATTTCAACTTCAATAGTTAAATATGATTCCAGGTGATACTTAAATTCTGGTTATTTAAGTTATTATTCTGGAATGTTAAATATTATACTCTGTTCTAACATATATCCTGGTTAAATATAAATTAAAATTCGGGAATATTATTATTTAGCAGAAGCGAATAACCAGAATAACAAGTTATATGACAAATTAGAATAACATGTTATAAATTTTAACAGAGTATACGTGGAAAGGGTGTATGTGTAATGTATGAGTAGTGGCGAATAAATGACTCTTTGAAGTATATATATGTATTGAATGAATATATATAGGCTAATAAAGGTCAAGAGCAGACTCCATTAAGACTTCTAATATCAAAAGAAAAGAAAACAAGTCATATAGTTATGACAGTGGCAATAATTATGTAATAGAGCTATATAAGTGGATAACGACAATATAGTTGGTATGTTGATGTTTAGTCTTTGACATTAGTGAAAAAGGCGCCAGTGTAAATGGTGGTAATGCATCACGAATGGTGAAGAGATAAATAGTTAATAATGGGGCGGAGTCGGAATATGCCTCGGAAATCTCAAGGACGCACCTAGTGCTCAACCATTAGCAAGATTTTACCATATGAATTCAATGAACTAGAACAATATGAGTTCTATACTTACCTATAAGCATGACATACATATATATATAAAAACCAAAATATTAAAACTAAATTGCGGTTCTAATTGAATCGAAACCCTATACAAAAAGGGGACTATGACGGAAGGATCGATATACATATATATATTTAAGGAGATATATATATATATATGATTCCTATACGGCACCACGTATAAGTATGGCAGCAAATCATAACTGTGAATAATAAACTACAGACTTAAACCAAAACTAACGAACATTACTGCAAACAATTATGGGGACGAGATGATTTCATATATATCCGAATACACAGAAAGAAAAAAAACCAACTGAGCATGTCGCAGCCTTGACCTTTGTTTCGTGTAAGTCAACTGCAATACCGACAAGTGTGAGTACACCGGCAAATAGAATAGGTAACGTCAGAAAACATGATTAGTTGGTTGAAGGGTCGATTCAGTGAAAGAGTTGGTTGAGCAGACAACCATACGAAATACAGTGGTTCTGTTGACTCGTAGTCGAGGTGTAACGATTTCGAAACATACAGAGTAATTTAATGACCTTAGGAAGGAGGCGAGGTTCCAGTATTGTTATACACAGGACCAAGCTAAAAAATAACCTAAAGAACCTCTGGCGATTAATTAACCAGAGGCAAGACGAATCCGAAATGGAGGAAATGAGCCATACGTGGTTCTCGGCATTATAATGACCGCTGGCCAGCACAAAGTTTTAACCAATCGGCCTATGATTTGGTCCACATCCGAGATCTGCTGAGGAGCTGATCTGGCGACCCGCTTCCACACCTGCGGAGATCTTAAGGTCAGAGCCCAATACATTCTATTCTAGAAAAAAAAAAAAAAAAAAAAAAAGTATAAAAAGCTATTTTTTGTTACTTTAAAACTGTGCTACCTATTTTAATTATGATCGAAAAATCCTATTGTATAATCGAGAGGAAGAAAGCTAGTACAATAGCATATGAAAAAATTTATAGTAAGGTTCGGGTAAAACTATTTAAGACGTTAGCATCTGAAATTCAAAAACCCTAGTGGTTAAGAAGTATTTCTGCGTATGGTATTATTTTATCCTCTGTAACATGTTTGGAATCTCTCGAAACCTCAAAATTTCCTATCCACAGGGAAATAAAGACGTGTTTATGAAAGTAAATGATGATCAATATATATTCCAAATTGAATTACGAAAATCACATACCTATAGGGCTTTAATTAAAAAGGGCACGAGCAGTCTACTTGTATGGAAATAGTATAACCCACGACTCGGTTATATTCGTGTATATGGGACAGAAAAAAAAACGAAATTCAAGAAGTTGAAAATACGATCTCTGCTCTTACAACCTGGGCTGCTCTTCTACAGAGAGAATTTTGAGCCGAACGCAGGAAATGAATTGATAATGCACGAAGGAGGATTTAAAACATGCACCGAAGCCCTAACCCTAAAGCTACACTAAAAGGGCATTGCAGAGGTTGCATACAATTTCAAAAATCAACCCTAATCCGTGTCATTCCCTGGTATCGCTGAATCCCGAGAAGGGTTTGTAAATCAGAATGAGTAAATTTACAGGGGACGCGTGTGTCCTTTAGTCCTGAAGGTGATCTGAACGATATGTCAAAGACCGAGGAGGATGCAGGCCGCCGCCTCCTCTGGTGCATCACTGGAACACTCCAACACCTATTCGATCTCAGAAATAAGAAAACCCTTACGTGGTGCACATACGTGAAATCCTACCTCTGGCAGGTACGCGCACATAAGGCGGCAAGGTCACGGTCATGCTGCTTTTTACTGTGTGGGAAAAAAAAATGGTGCACGCTACCGCAATACCCGCGTATGGTGTAAGTTATCTATATTAAAAAATTAAAATTTCGCCGGCTTAATATATATCCTGTCAGATTGACTGTCTTATGTGTATGGCGGAACCCATCATAACGCCTAGCCTATTAGTCGATTCACAATAGAATGAAGGCACGATATGCTAGGAGTGCAGAACAAGTCAAACCGTACCTTAGGCGCGGGATTAAACGTGGTCGAGACCGATATGACCCTAGTGGTAAGGCGAAATTAAGCCTTGATATATAAGTGTTTTTATAAAGTTTCATATATATATATATATAAATATGTAGATAATCAAACCTCGGTATAAATGGGGAATTTTAATAAAGTTGCCTATGGATAGGATGTCGAACACCTAGGAATCTATATATTAGTATATCCATTTTGTATTACCAAAGTAGCACCTTAAATTGGAATTATTAAATTGCCCTTTAATGGAATTTAATAAGTAAAGTGATGGAAACTTGGGTGTTGAAAAACAGTCCTTATGGAGTGCTTTGAGTTAACTATTGCAAAGGATTTGCTATATACGCAAGGTTTGTTATATACATAAAAAGATTTGTCATATAAAAAGATTGGTTATACATACCTATACCCCAAGGTTCGTTATACCTATATATATATGCAAAAGTGGTTATACAAAAAGTTTTGGACTCATATCTATATAGTAGATAACGTGCATATACATATGCTCTTAAAAAGGATATTGTCAAAGATAGGTCATCTATGGATATAGATGTCCTGTAAATATATATGGTGTCAATATATGGGTAAAATATAATTATAGGGTGGCGTTTTAAAAAAAAAAAAAAGAAGAAGGGGACTTCGGATTTATATGCATAGGGATATATATATATATATTCATATGTTAATTGAATTAATATTTCCAAGGATGTATATATATATATATGCCATGTTTAAATATTCAAAAAGGTTGGGCATATCCATATAATATATATAAAAATATAATAGATATATATATACCTATGCCTATGATCATTAAATGGATATGGCTCAAGGCGAAATCTGATTTCATATTTCTGCAGATTCAATGAACTTATAAAAGTAAGTGGGTCCAGTTAATACGAATGATATATATATAACCATATATGCAATATGGAATATATATATATATATATCATAATAATCAGTATCATGAGAAATGATAGAATTAAATGAAAGAAATTGCGGGTAGAGCATAAGTTAAATCTACAATTAACATTATAAACATAGGTGATTTTGTTATAATGTTAATTTTGTTGAGGTTGCTAGAAAAGGGGAATGACATATTTTACCCTATAGCTGAATTATTATTACTCTAATTAGGGTGAAAGTGGTAACAAACCCTACTGATGCATGAAGAATAACGAAGTGGTCAAATGAGTAAGTAAAAGATGTATCCTATAAATAAGGCATGTATACTGCTATAAAAAGAAAAGAAGATTGAAGTACAAATTTTAATTGCAGTTAAATGGTTGATTTAGAAATGGTGGAATCATTACATTAAGTTAGGCATAAATGCATGAAGGATTTTCCTGATGATTTACTTAAGGAAGAATATTCTTGTAATAGTGGAAGAATGATTTCTTAATTATTTTATTTATAATAATTTATACTCTTCCATGGAAGGATATTATATTCTCAAGTTGGTATGTTTTATAAGTTTAGAGATAAGGAGAAATAGAATTGGGGAAAAAAAAGAATGCTTTTATGTATTAGGAAATAAGGAATTCTTTTATTATTCAGGAAAAGTTGGAATACTTTTGGGATTAATTCCATTTTATATAAGCCTATGAGAAAAATAAAAGAGGAGAACTAGAAAAGCATGAACATACAATTAAAAGTGCATGCATAAATTCCGGTGAGTCCTTGAAAAAGAAGAAACTGTGTCAAATTTATTTTGGCATTATCACATATTAATAATTGTGAATGTGATGAATTATAGGAATTTCATTTATCACCTGAAAAGGCAACATGTATTCACACTGTAAAATTTGGTGGAATAAATTTTATTAAAGTTAATTTTCTTGAGTCTTAAATTGAAAGATAGAGAAATCATACAGTTACAAACCAAGAGAAAAAAAAGGGATGAGCTGTATTTTGGACTTGGGTGTGGGGGAAAACCATCAGTTCCAAAATTGTTTCACTTAAGTGTTGAACTAGTGGATACAATTTCATGTGAGAGGTAAGCATGGAATTGTAGAGATTATTAAGGAATCTAGTTGTTACTAATTAAATTAAGTAACTAATAAAAGAAACAATGAAAAGATACTAGAAGTACAACTATAAAATGAGCAAGGGTAAGCATAACCATGCATATGATCCAATTGTTTTCTCTCATTTATGTGTACTAATGAAAAAGTTGAGAAATTGTTTAGACAAGTGTGTAACAGGAAATTGGGCACTCCGGAAACGAAGAGGAAAAAGGTGAAGATAAAGCACCTAGAAAATCCAGAAAAAACTGAGCTGAACCAAGTTGCGTGAGGAAAGAATCTCACTGAAAAACAAGAAAGGATAAGTAGTGTACTAAAAGTGCACTAAACTATTATGAACCTGAACGGTTTGAGTTATAACTGAATGTCTTAAGTTATTGAAATGCAGAATGCTGTTGTGAATTATCAATTATATGTACCTGATCTTACTTACATTGGTATGAATTGTGGACAGAGAAATCAGAATAAAAGATCTTCCATACAGACTTCTTGTAAAGAAGTAGGAAGAAAACAAACTGCATAAGGCATCAGTAAATAGAGTGGAGGCAGGAGAGTACACTGCTGGAAACTAATGGCTTAGCCCTACCATTGCTTATTAAATTTCCTGATGTATTTCATGTCTCCTTGTTGGAAAAGAAAAAGTTATAAATTTTGTACATGATGCTTCTCACATAATTGATTTGAAATGTGGTCCAGGTGGAACCAGAAGAGGAATTTCCTTCCAGAGTCGCTTCAAAGAGGGAAGCGAGAAGAAATGGAATTGCGGAAGTGAACAGTAGCTCGGGTAAAGGTGCACTGGAGCACTTTACTGCTAAAAAGCTACATGGCACAGAGAAGCTCAAATGATGGAAAAGTATTCATAATTATGTTCAAAATCAACTAGTAGATAGTTGTTAACACCGAGGACGGTGTTTATATTTAGAGGGGGAATATGTAACACCCCCAAGTTCTATGCTTTTCAAATGAGACATTTGAACATAAATCCAAAGGGGAGTGGACCCCAGTGGATGATTATTGTGTGGATGTGATTAATTTTGTAATTATGAAAAATAAATAAAATATTATGTATGCACTATGACCAAAAAGAGAATTGAGATCACTTGCCAAAATCCATGAGGATGGATAAGGCAAGAAATCCCCAAAAAGCTTTCAAAAATCCTTGAAAGAAATTTATTTAGATTTAAGGAGAAATCTGAATTTCCCTAATGAAGAGGAGTAGTTGGGAAGAGGTGAGAAAAGCTAGAAAAGCTGAGGAAAAGCTTAAAGCAGCTTTAAGGAACCCCAAGAGGGGAAGCCTAGGCTAAATAGGAAAGAAAGCATCCTGCTATTCTGGAGGCAGAATTAGAAACATGCTTTGGGGTATGAGCTTAAATAAGCTGATCCTAGACAGATTAGTGGTTGATCTGTGCTGGGAGGTGATCTCTGCTCGGGGGTGAATCCTGGGAGATAAAGAGGATTCTAAGGTTGGGAGGAATGGTCATGGTAGAGGGTGCATGCGTACATTTGGAGATATCTGTAAGTCTGTGTTAAATGTATCCCTGTTTTATGAAATTGTGCTGTTATATTCCTTTATGCAAATTGTAAAATTTTGATGTTATATTCCTTTATGCAAATTATGAAATTGCAATGTTATAGTGCATTATGGAATGTATGAATTGTATGTTAAGTTTCAGTATGCCCTGTTAGATGGATTAATGGTTCAGTAAATTATGTAATTGCAAATCCAGCTATTGACAGTATAGAGAAATGGTTGGGTGTAGAGATGAGTACATGGTAATAATGAGGGTTGAGATGATAGATCAATTGAGTAGCCAATATAATAACTATGTAAAGATATAGATGGCTATCTTTTAAAGGAGTATTTAATTGCTGTGTGTATAAACAGAAGATGTTAACAAACCAATACCCCTGAACATTAAGTTCCAACCAACTAAATCTATCCTCAAAATACTCATGGCGAATATAGACCTTAAGAGAGACATGTTGAATCTCATTCGGAGTAAAATGAACCTCTTATAGAAGAGGAGTTAAGAAATTTAGGAGGAGTAATCATGAGGTTAATGGATGTTATTAAATAATAACAGAATCCCAAAAAAAAAAATTTGGGAGACGTGACATATTTCTTAATATATAGAAAATTAAATTAATAATGAAAATTTTAAAGTGATTTATCTTGAGGCAATGTAAATGAATGTTCATAATTCTTACTTCTTAAATAACACGAAAATAATATTTAATTAATAACTAATTACATAACAATAATAGTTTCTAACTACATAACATTTTGTAACTACATACATACTCTTTAAGGTTTTTTTTTGTTAATGAATATCAAATTTTAATTAACTAATTGTTTCTAAAAGAAATCTTACATGTTTTTTATTTTATAATCGTAAACGATTTTTATATTATATGATATCAAACTTACTCAACTTTTTATTCTGAAATTTTAAACAAAGTTTTTCACTACATAATTTTAGCTTTTATAATTTTTTTATTTATTAATTTCAAACAGTAATTACAAAAGAAAAAACCCACTCAGTCCTTACTATAGATTATAGTTTTACAAAATTGACACTATGTAATTAACAATAGAGTTAGTTGAGAAAGCCCTAAGGAGTTTTTAAAGAAAAAAGAGAATTGATCCCTTTGATAAATAATATAGATCTAAACTAATTATTTAATCAAACTATTTTTAAAAGTTTATAACCATTATTCTTTTAAAATTTTACTTATTAAAATGTATTTAGATTTTCATACATCCAAATATACATAGTTTTTTTTTATTTTTCTATATTATTTTTGTTACAACTATTTTATTATTCAAAAAATACATGGTTTTTTTATTATATATTATTTATGTTACAATTGTTTTATTATTCATGAGTGGCATTTCTTAATGTATAGAAAATTAAATTAATAATGAAAATTTTTAACATTATTTATCTTGAGCAATAATGATGAATGTTCATAATTCTCATTTCTTAAATAACACTAAAATAATCTTTAATTACATAACTAATTACATAACAATACTAGTTTCTAACAACATAACATTTTGTAACTACATACATACTCTTTAAGGTTTTTTTTGTGAATGAATATCAAATTTATTCCCTTCAAGAAAACTGCATACATATCTTTGATTAACTAATTGTAGCTAAAAAAATCTTACATGTTTTTTACTTTATAATCGTAAAAAATTTTCATATTATATGATGTCAAACTTACTCAACTTTTTATTCTGAAATTTTAAACAAAGATTTTCACTACATAATTTTAGCTTTTATAATTTTTTTATTTTTCAATTCCAAACAAAAATTACAAAAAAAAAAACCCACTCAGTCCTTACTGTAGATTATAGTTTTACAAAATTGACACTGTAATTAACAATAGTTTATCATAAAATTTCCCTCCATCCAATATATACTAAGAGTATATTCTAGTTTATAACCCGATCCACAATCAAAGAAAATGGCTAGAAATGTCACAAGTTATCATTCACACAGTGATTTATTGACTTTTTCAGTTGAAATGGATCCTATTAGATGCATGGTTGCGAGAGAGACTAAAAAATTCAAAATATATATATCTTATGACATCCATATTGTCTACAAAGCATGCAAATTTTCCATCTTATACAACAATTTCTAACATTAACCACTTAATAGTTATAGTTTTTTTTCAGTTGTAAATGTTATGGACATAGTAAAGTGATAAAAGCAGTAACTAGAAGGAAAAAAAAAATATCAGTTTTGGTTAGCTTTTAACTATTTGTGGTGGCCAATAGACCTGGTTTCTTTCAAGCAGGTTGAGGCTACAGTAAATAATATAATATGTATAGCAACTTGCTCTTTAAGAATATGAAAATAGAAAGGTGCTACGAAATTTACAAAAAAATAAAAAACAATAACCACTCAATTTACTCTCCAATTTTTGAAACCCCCACCCATGCTGGGGAGATCACAGTGTGAAATCAAATGTTCTTGTGGTTTTTTTAAAGGTTTCATAAACAAAACACACAACAACTAGAAATTCAATATATACTGAGAGTATATTCTAGTTTATAACCTGATCCACAACCAAAGAAAATGGCTATGGATTTCACCAGTTATTAGTTTATAACTTATCCACAATCAAATAAAATGGATAGCTATGTCACAAGTTATCATTCACACAGTGATTTATTGACATTATCAGTTATCATTCACACAGTGATTTATTGGCATTCTCCTTGAAATGGTTCCTATTATAATACACGGTGGCCAAAGAGACTAAAAAAATTCAAAAGAGATATTTTTTATGACATCCATATTGTCTACAAATCATCCAAAATTTTTCCATCGATCTGTTATGGCATGCATATTATCTACAAACCATCCAAATTTTCCATCTTATACAAAAATTTCTAACAATAACCGCTCAATTTACTCTCCAATTTTTTAAACCCCCACCCATGCTGGGAAGATCATAGTGTAAAATCAAATGTTCTTGTGGCTTTTTTTAAAGGGTTCATAAACAAAACAGACAATGAGAAATTCAATATTGTGGTATAATAGCTAATTTTTGAATCATTGTGAAGAACAAAAAATCACATTATCTCACATAATATACCTAATTCTATAAGAATATCAGATGATTACAAGAGTTTTGAATCATGATAACTAGGTGACAACCAAAACTAAGTTGTAGCCACAAGAAAAAAATCACAACAACTCACAGAATATATCCAAAGACGCTAGGAAGAAGTTGGAACCAACAACTGAGATTGGGATATTTGCGAGGTAAACTGAAACTCTCCACAACTATCGAGTGTATTTTCCAAACAACAGAATGATTATTGTGTGATGGGATATAAAATTTGATGAGGATAAATCCATGTGATTGTCCCTTGAGAGGGAGCTAGATTTGCATTTAGAGGAGGAACTCTTTGTTTGCAAGGATGAGCCTCAAGATGTGGAGCAGCCACATGTAGAGGATCATGGAGTGGTAGGAAACACTCATGCTGAGCCATCCACCAGAAATGGTAGAAGGCGCACCATGGAAGCTGATAGATTGAGACTTGATGCAACAAATAATGTAGGAGCCCCTACTTCACTGTGCAGACGGAGACAGTCTCCTGACAGGTTTACTGGATACATGGCTCTTATGAGAAAGTGTATTGTGACAGAACCATCTTCCTTTCAGGAAGCAGTGTAGAAAACAACTCGGATTGATGCTATGGTAGAGGAGTATGACTCCATCATCAAGAACAGTGCATGGAAGGTAGTCCCAAGATCAGTTGAAAAATTAGTGGTTGGATCTAGATGGAATTACAAGGGAAAGCAAGCTGCTGATGGGAGTCTGGAGAAGTACAAGGCCAGATTTGTGGCCTAGGGATTCTCACAGATTGAGGAGAACGACTATGATGAGGCCTTTGCACCAGTCACAAGGTATTCTTCCATTAGATCTATTCTTGCACTCTCAGCGCAGATGGGTGGTGCATTCATCAGATGGATTTGAAAACTGCATTCCTCAATGGAGTTATTGAGGAAGAAGTGTACATATATCATCTAGAAGATTTTGAGATCTTCGACAGTGAATCACATGTGTGCCGACTCAAGAGAGCACTGTATGGGCTGAAGCAAACTTCTCGTGCTTGGTACACTTGGATTGACAACTATTTCACCGAGTTGGGCTTCACCAAAAGTGAAGCGGAGAAAGCCATAGATTTTAATGTTGCACCGATATTGCTTACCAAATATTTTTGAATGTATTCATGCATTTTTCCACAACTTGTATTAGTGAGCTCACTGAGATAAATATCTTTCCTTTGGTTTTCTGTAAGACTCCGGTGATCAAAAATCCCCTCAATAACCTTTGAAAGTCTCTACCATTAGTTCCAACTACTATTGGTGATGTTCAAATATATTTTGTTTGACTTCCTTTTTTGTTGGTGTCAACATATATTGCACAATATCTCATCTCCAAACATATGAAATGCAAAATCATATGAATAAGGGAGGACAGGCCTTGATCTAAATATCCCGTGGAGTGCATTTGTTAGCCACCTATAGTCAGATTCCTTGCTTTCTAAATCTAAAATTTTCTTCTCTAACAATTCCAGGCATATTAAATGAGAATGGATGAGAGTACGAAAATACACTAAATGAAAGTAAGGTTATATTGACACCAACATAAAAAGAATGCTCTGAGAAATATTGACACCAACAGAAAAAGAATTGAAAATAACCATTTTGAAGATGAACAATAGTAGGTAGAGGGAATAGTTAAAAGAATTTAAAGATGATCAACTGATTTTCGATCCGACTTTCCTCAGTGATGCATATTGTAAAAATGTATGAGGGTAGTCAAAATGATGTGTTGCATGAACACATCCAATTGTTGCATATAACTCCAAGGGTGTTCAAAAACTATGAGATACATGATGGATAATACAAGACACATTAATTCATGATATATCTTTCAGCTGGCGTATTAAAGGGTTTGTAACTTTAATCTCAAGAACATGCATTTTATAATTTATTTTAACCAATGGTATATCTTAATGACCAACACAAACACATTATTAACTATGGTTGATAGAAGCACAGAGGTGTTAAATATAACTAAATTTTGCAAACTAATTATATTAAAGGGTTTGTAACTTTAATCCAAAGAACATCCAGTTTATAATTTGTTTTAACCAATGGTTTATCTTAACCAATGATATATCTTAATGACCAACACAAATACATTATTAAGTATGCTTGATAGAAGCACAGAGGTGTTAAATGTAGCTAAATTTTAAAGACAATTTTGGCTCCCATCTGTTTGAATCAACCCTATGACTATCATTGTCAAAGTTTGTTTACATTTTCAATCTATTTTTCATGGATTATTAATACATTGATTGACTTTCCCTTTTATAAAAATTTAGAATATTTTCTGATTAAGAACATTATTTTATTAATTAAATAAATGATTATTAATAATTTAATTTTATATCTTATTCTACTAAGGAATTAAATTATTGGTAACAGTGAAAAAATCCATTTAATAAAAAAAAAAAAAAAAAAACTAAACATACACTTCATCCAAAATCTCGATAGTTTAATACATTTAAAATAAATAATGCTAATCTAAAGATAAATGAGATAGAACCATGTTTTTCTTTAAACTCAGCGAAATTGTGTTTGCTAGCTTCTGGAGTGATTCAACACCCTAATTGTGTTTTCTAGCTTCTGAGTGATTCAACACCCTAATTGTGTTTTCTGCCTTCTGGAGTGATTCGATTCAACACCCTAATATAAAATTGTATTTGCTAGCTTATGGACTGATTCAACACCCTAATACAGAATTGTGCTGGATTGATTCAACACCCTAGGACAGAGGACAGAAGGTTCATTGTAAAGGATGCAATTTCCACTTGAGCTCTTCATGGTTACATGTTTCTTCAACCAAATATTTTCATTTTTAGTAATTGTTCCTTAAAGAAACGATTTTATTTCTGCCCTTGGAAGAAAGAAGAGGTCCCATCTTCTTGCAAGGTAAGGTTGTGGCCGTATAAATCCTATGTCATTTACATTTACGTGGAGAAGAATGTGAATGCAAAGAAATCAACTTTCTTGAATTTGAAGTTTCACAAGCGTATAAATTCGATGTTTTACAAGTTGTAAAATGTCAAATTTATAAATGGGATTTTCCTTCCCTTACTTTGGAAGAAAGAAAAATTTCAGAAAGAAAATAATTAAATAACGATTATTACAAATGCAATATTGGTTTGGCTTCCCATGAGCTTGACATCAATGGTACTGCATAATTTGAAATCAATAACAAAAAACATACCGACAATACTATAGAATGTGATATTGGTAAGAAATATTGTACATCATTGTGGCGATCTAGGGTAGCATTCCCTTCTCATTGCCCACTGCTCATATTAAGGTTTTGCTTTTCTTGCATGATAGCAACCACAGAATATGAAAAGGTTTGCCACGGAATCGTAAAGGATTTGTTGATAAGTGGGGTTTAGGAGGAGGATTTGATGAGCCGCGATGAACCTTCTTCCTCTATGCATGTCTCTGCACAGACCATCCAGTTCATCACACAAGATTCTTTATTGCTAGCACAGAGAGAGGTTCTACATAAGATGATAGATATCTTTCATGTAAAGGAAAAACATGCTCGCGTCCTCTTAATCCACAATTTACAACGACTGCCTACAGAGATTTGAGTGTTTGTTTTCGCAAGCGGGTGTTGCGACTATTAGATCGCATTAATCTACAAATTCTGTAGTTATTGAGGATTTTTTTTGGTTAATGAGTATCAAAATTATTTCTTTCCAAAAAAAAAACTATATATATATATATATATATATATATATTTAATTATCTAGTTATAGGTAAAAAATCTTACATGTTTTTTATCCTATAATCATAAATAATTTTCATATTATATGATGTTAAACTTACTAAACTTTTTATAGTGAAATTTTGAAGAAAGTTTTTCATATAATTTTTTTTATTTTTCAACGATTGCCTACAGATATTTGAGTGTTTGTTTTCGCAAGCGGGTGATCGCATTAATCTACAAATTGTGTAGTTATTGAGGATTTTTTTGGTTAACAAGTATCAAAATTATTTCTTTCAAACAAAAACTATATATATATTTTTAATTATCTAGTTGTAGGTAAAAAATCTTACATGTTTTTTATTCTATAATCATAAATAATTTTCATATTATATGATGTTAAGCTTATTAAACTTTTTAGGGTGAAATTTTGAAGAAAGTTTTTCATATAATTTTTTTTTATTTTTCAATTCGAAACAAAAATTACAAAATAAAAAACTCACTCAGTCTTTATTGTACATTATAGTTTTACAAAATTTACATTAGGTAATTAACAATAGAGTTAGTTGAGAAAGCTCTAAGAGGTTTTTTTGTACAAGTTTTATCATAAATTTTCCGTCCATCCAATATATACTGAGAGTATATTCTATTAGATGCATGGTGGCCAGAGAGACTAAAAAATTCAAAATAAATATTTCTTATGACGTCCATATTGTCTATAAACCATCCAAATTTTCCATCTTATACAACAATTTCTAACAATAACCGCTCAATTTACTCTCCAATTTTTGAAATCCCTACCCATGTTAGGGAGATCACAGTGTAAAATGAAATGTTCTTGTGGGTTTTTTTAAAGTGTTCATTAAAAAAATTAGACAACGAGAAATTCAATATTGTGGTATAACAGTTAATTTTTGAATCAATGTGAATAAAAAACATCACATTAGATCAATAAAAAATAAAAATAAAAATAAAATAATAAAATAAAAATAGTAAAATAAAATATTAATAAACTATAAAAACAACCCATGGTATTGACCCCTGGTATTCATGTGGAACATAGTTTATTTACAGAGGGAAATTAAGATGGCATAGATCAATCTTAACTTTGAATCTACCAAGAGCCAAGAGGGATCATATGTCTTGATATGCAAACCTCTTTTAAAGTAAAAAAGAGATTTGATCCCTTTGAGAAATAAACTAATTATTTAATCAAACTATTTTTAAATGTTTATAAATTAAATAAAAAACACTGACATAATAGTAATTAACATTTTAAATAGGTCAAAGTACAATAAAAAATAAAAATAATAAAATAAAATATTAATAAACTATAAAAACAACCCATTATTGACCCATGGTATTCATGTGGAATGTAGTTTATTTAAAGAGGGAAATTAAGATGGCCTAGCTCAATTTTAACTTTGGATCTACCAAGAGCCAAGAGGGATCATATGTCTTGATATGCAAAACTCTTTTAAACTAAAAAGATAATTGATCCATTTGATAAATAATATAGATCTAAACTAATTATTTAATCCAATTATTTTTAAATGTTTATAACCATTATTCTTTTAAAATTTTACTTATTAAAATGTATTTAAATTTTCATAAATCCAAATATATATTTTTTATTTTTCTATATTATTTTTGTTACAACTATTTTATTATTCAAAAAATACATGGTTTTTTTTTGTTATATATTATTTATGTTACATCTGTTTTATTATTCATGAGTAGTATTTTTTAATATATATAAAACTAAATTAATAATGATTTTTTTAAAAATATGTGATCTTTTTTAAATTTCCAAATTATTTCATAGGACATGGTTTATCTTGAGCAATAATGATGAATGCTCATAATTCTCATTTCTTAAATAACACTAAAATTACCTTTAATTACTTAATTGTAATAGTTTCTAAGTACATAAGTGTTTGTAACTACATACATACTCTTTAGGATTTTTTTTGTTAATGAATATCAAATTTATTTTAGCTAAAAAATCTTACATGTTTTTTACTTTATAATAATAAAAAAATTTCATATTATATGATGTCAAACTTACTCAACCTTTTATTCTAAAATTTTAAACAAAGTTTTTTCACTATATAATTTTAGCTTTTATAAATTTTTTTATTTTTCAATTCCAAACAAAACTTACAAAAGAAAAAACCGACTCAGTCCTTACTGTAAATTATAGTTTTACAAAATTGACACTATGTAATTAACAATAGATTAAGTTGGCTAGAAGTCTCAGAAGTTGTCATTCACATAGTGATTTATTGACGTTCTTAGTTGAAATGGATCATATTAGATGCATGATGGCCAGAGAGACTAAAAAATTCAAAATATATATCTCTTATGACATCCATATTGTCTACAAACCATCCAAATTTTCCATCTTATACAACAATTTCTAACAATTTTTGAAACCCCGAAAAACAAAACATCACATTAGCTCAATAAAAAATAAAAATAAAAACAAAATAATAAAATATAAAAACAACCCATGGTATTGACCCATGGTATTCATGTGGAATGTAGTTTATTTAAAGAGGAAATTAATATGACCTAGATCAATCTTAACTTTGGATCCTACCAAGAGCCAAGAGGGATCATATGTTTTGATATGAAAACCTTTTTTAAAGGAAAAAGAGAATTGATCCCTTCACTAAATAAACTAATTATTTAATCAAACTATTTTTAAGTGTTTATAAATTAAATAAAAGTATTGACATAATGTAATGAACATTTTAACTAGGTCAAAATACAATAAAAAATAAAAATAATAAAATAAAATAAAATAATAATAAACTATAAAAACAACCCATGGTATTGGCCCATGGTATTCATGTGGAATGTAGTTTATTTAAAGAGAGAAATTAAGATGGCCTAGATCAATATTAACTTTGGATCTACCAAGATCCAAGAGGGATCATATGTCTTGATATGCAAACCTCTTTTAAAGTAAAAGGAAAATTGATCACTTTGATAAATAATATAGATCTAAACTAATTATTTAATCAAACTATTTTTAAAAGTTTATAATCATTATTCTTTTAAAATTTTACTTATTAAAATGTATTTAAATTTTCATACATCCAAATATACATAGTTTTTTATTTTTCTATATTTTTTGTTACAACTATTTTATTATTCAAAAAATACATGGTTTTTTTTATTATATATTATTTATGTTGCAATTGTTTTCTTATTCATGAGTGGTATTTCTTAATATATAGAAAATTAAATTAATAATGAAAATTTTTAAAGTGATTTATCTTAAGCAATAATGATGAATGTTCATAATTCTTACTTCTTAAATAACACTAAAATAATCTTTAATTACATAACTAATTACATAACAATAATAGTTTCTAACTACATAACATTTTGTAACTACATACATACTCTTTAAGGTTTTTTTTGTTAGTGAATATCAAATTTATTCCCTTCAAGAAAACTATATACATATCTTTAATTAACTAATTGTAGCTAAAAAAAATCTTACATGTTTTTTACTTTATAATCGTAAACCAGTTTTATATTATATGATATCAAACTTACTCAACTTTTTATTCTGAAATTTTAAACAAAGTTTTTCACTACATAATTTTAGCTTTTATAATTTTTTTATTTATTAATTTCAAACAATAATTACAAAAGAAAAAACCCACTCAGTCCTTACTATAGATTATAGTTTTACAAAATTGACACTATGTAATTAACAATAGAGTTAGTTGAGAAAGCCCTAAAGAGTTTAAAAAAAAAAAAAGAATTGATCCCTTTGATAAATAATATAGATCTAAACTAATTATTTAATCAAACTATTTTTAAAAGTTTATAACCATTATTTTTTTAAAATTTTACTTATTGAAATGTATTTAGATTTTCATACATCCAAATATACATAGTTTTTTTATTTTTCTATATTATTTTTGTTACAACTATTTTATTATTCAAAAAATACATGGTTTTCATTATTATATATTATTTATGTTACAATTGTCTTATTATTCATGAGTGGTATTTCTTAATATATAGAAAATTAAATTAATAATGAAAATTTTTAACATTATTTATCTTGAGCAATAATGATGAATGTTCATAATTGTCATTTCTTAAATAACACTAAAATAATCTTTAATTACATAACTAATTACATAACAATACTAGTTTCTAACTACATAACATTTTGTAACTACATACATACTCTTTAAGGTTTTTTTTGTGAATGAATATCAAATTTATTCCCTTCAAGAAAGGTGCATACATATCTTTAATTAACTAATTGTAGCTAAAAAAATATTACATGTTTTTTACTTTATAATCGTAAAAAAAATTCATATTATATGATGTCAAACTTACTCAACTTTTTATTCTGAAATTTTAAACAAAAATTTTCACTACATAATTTTATCTTTTATAATTTTTTTATTTTTCAATTCCAAACAAAAATTACAAAAGAAAAAACCCACTCAGTTGAAATGGATCCTATTAGATGCATGGTTGGGAGAGAGACTAAAAAAATCAAAATATCAAAGAGTATATTCCCTCCATCCAATATATACTAAGAGTATATTCTAGTTTATAACCCGATCCACAATCAAAGAAAATGGCTAGAAATGTCACAAGTTATCATTCACACAGTGATTTATTTACGTTTTCAGTTGAAATGGATCCTATTCGATGCATGGTTGCGAGAGAGACTAAAAAATTCAAAATATATATATCTTATGACATCCATATTGTCTACAAAGCATGCAAATTTTCCATCTTATACAACAATTTCTAACATTAACCACTTAATAGTTATAGTTTCTTTTCAGTTGTAAATGTTATGGACATAGTAAAGTGATAAAAGCAGCAACTAGAAGGAAAAAAAATATCAGTTTTGGTTAGCTTTTAACTATTTGTGGTGGCCAATAGACCTGGTTTCTTTCAAGCAGGTTGAGGCTACAGTAAATGATATAATATGTATAGCAACTTGCTCTTTAAAAATATGAAAATAGAAAGGTGCTACGAAATTTACAAAAAAATAAAAAACAATAACCACTCAATTTACTCTCCAATTTTCGAAACCCCCACGCATGCTGGGGAGATCACAGTGTGAAATCAAATGTTCTTGTGGTTTTTTTAAAGGGTTCATAAACAAAACACACAACAACTAGAAATTCAATATATACTGAGAGTATATTATAGTTTATAACCTGATCCACAACCAAAGAAAATGGCTATGGATTTCACCAGTTATTAGTTTATAACTTATCCACAATCAAAGAAAATGGATAGCTATGTCACAAGTTATCATTCACACAGTGATTTATTGACGTTCTCAATTGAAATGGATCCTATTATATGCACGGTGGCCAAAGAGACTAAAAAATTCAAAAGAGATATTTCTTATGACATCCATATTGTCTACAAATCATCCAAATTTTCCATCTGATCTCTTATGACATCCATATTGTCTACAAATCATCCAAATTTTCCATCTTATACAACAATTTATCATAATAACCAATCAATTTACTCTCCAATTTTTGAAACCCCCACCCATTCTGAGGAGATCATAGTGTAAAATCAAATGTTCTTGTGGTTTTTTTAAAGGGTTCATAAACAAAACAGACAATGAGAAATTCAATATTGTGGTATAATAGCTAATTTTTTAATCATTGTGAAGAACAAAACATCACATTATCTCACATAATATACCTAATTCTATAAGGATATCAGATGATTACAAGAGTTTTGAATCATGATAACTAGGTGACAACCAAAACTAAGTTGTAGCCACAAGAAAAAAATCACAACAACTCACAAAATATATCCAAGGTTGCAATGAACCCCATACATAATGATGGACCTCATGGGAATTTTAGTGCACATAGAACACCACCCTAAAAATTATATACTCTTGATCAATTTAGAATAACCTAAGATGTGTAGATTGGATGTGTAGGTGGGTGGTACAATAATTGAGAATGCTTCTTAAAGGGTAAGGGAATTTATATACTCTACCCTTTAGCCAAAGCTATAAAAATTGAGACTCGTAGATTATAGATTTACAAAATTGACACTATTTGATTAAGAATAAGTTACAAACATCGGGTATTTAAAAAGTAAAAAGAGACAGTAATTTGTATTTGTATTTTTTAAATGAATATTGTTAAATGTGTAATTGAGTAAAATATATTAAATTGATATTCTAATTTAAGATATTTATTTAAAAAATTTAAAGTATGGTGATTTTTGTTTTATTAAGCTTTACTCACTCTAGATGTGCAGAGAATGAGTCTATCTCAAGGCCCAAAGAAGATTATTCTTTCTCTTCATATTCTAGCTTGCACCTTGACACTCCTCTCCTCCTCCTTGCACAAATTTAAACTATGAGGCCAAAGGTAGTTGTTCCATATAAGAACATTTAGATATGATAATAAAAATGTGATACTCTATTGTAATTTTCTCTACAAATGTGATGGAAAATGTGCCCTAAATGTTGACAATTTCATGGTTAATGCATTATAAGATACATGCAAATTTACAGTCTTGTATACAAGATCAAGAAATTTATGCACAATATCCAACACGATAGAGCAATACATGTTCACCAATTCAACAGTTGCTTCCAAATATCTCCCAATGTAGAGTTTTTTTCTCAATAAACTTGTTTTTACTACTCTTGAACTGATGAAAGCCATAGTTGTTGCATATAGGAGCATTTAGATCTGATAAGAAAAGTGTGATATTGTTTTATAATTTTCTCTACAAATGTGTTGGAGTTATTTTCTCAATAAACTTGTTTTTACTGCTTTTAAGTGATAAAATCCATGGTTGTTGCATATAGGAGCATTTATCTCTCATAAGAAAAGTGTGATATTGTTTTATAATTTTCTCTACAAATGTGTTGGAGTTGTTTTCTCAATAACCTTGTTTTTACTTCTCTTAAGTGATGAAATTCATCGTTGTTGCATATAGGAGCATTTAACCCTGATAAGAATTGTGTGGTACTCTGTTATAATTTTCTCTATAAATGTGATGGAAAGTGTGCCATGAATGTTGGCAATTTCATGGTTAATGTAATATAAATAAATAAAGATTAATTTCTTCTACACAAGATCAAGAAATCTATGTCGAGTAGCCAAAACCACAGAACAAGACATGTTTGCAGACTCCATAAATGCTACCAAATCTCTCTTGGTGTTGGAGCTATTTTATCAATCGCCTTATTTTTACTGCAAAAAACCAATTTCATATCAGCGATAGTGAAAAAACAAGAACATGGGAAACACCAGGGATATCAATGGTAAAGAACAATGTCATATTTTGAATATTTTCAAATATCATGAAGGAAATAATACGTAAGTGACTCAATAGGAATTGATCAAGATTAAATGTGGAGGAATTGCACCAAAACAACCTTTGATTTTGAAGGTAGAAAACCACTATCCATTTCTTTATTCATGAGGCATTCATGTTGGCATGATCACACAAGGTATTTTACTTAACTTCAACATAGGTCTCATGATTTGTAAGGATCAAGGAAGAAAATTTCACTACCTTCTTCCATGGAAGAAAATTTTTATTTTCATTCCTCCACAATGGCTCATTTTCTGCAACATCTTATTTCTTCTAGGCTACTCTTTCCTATGCTATTTCCTTATGATGTTTCTTTTGCAACATATGGTGCAATTGCTAGTAATAATTTAATTTTATATATTATTCTACTAATAAATTAAATTATTGATAATAGTGAAAAATTTCACTTAATAAAAAAAAAAAGGTTAAACATACACTTCATCCAAAATCTCGGTATAATACATTTAAAATAAATAATGCTAATCTAAATATAAATGAGATAGAACCATGTTTTTCTTTCACCCTAGCTAAATTGTGTTTGCTAGCTTCTTGAGTGATTCAACACCCTAATTGTGTTTTCCAGCTTTTGGAGTATTCAACATCCTGATATAGGATTGTGTTTGCCAGCTTTTGGAGTGATTCAACACCCTAATACAGGATTGATGAGCTGGAGTGATTGAACACCCTAGTAGAGGATTTAAGTTTCATTTTAAAGGATGCAATTTCCGCTTGAGCTGATCATGCTTACATGTTTCTTCAACCAAATATTTCATTTGTAGTAATTGTTCCTTAACGAAACGATTTTATTTCTGCCCTTAGAAGCAAGAAGAGGTCCGATCTTCTTGCAAGGTAAGGTTGTGGCCGTATAAATCCTCTGTCATTTACATTTACGTGGAGGAGAATGCAAAGAAATGAACTTTCTTGAATTTGAAGTTTCCCAAGCGTGTAATTTCGATTTTTTACAGGTTGTAAAAATTTATGAATGGGATTTTCCTTGCGTTACTTCTAAGAGAAGAAAGAAAATCATTAAATAACAATATTGGTTTGGCTTCCCATGAGCTTTGACATCACTGGCACTATACTATGGAATGTGATATTGCATAACTTGAAATCAATAAGAAAAAATATACCGACAATACTATGGAATGTGATATTGGTAAGAAATATTGTACATCGTTGTGGCGATCTAGGGTAACATTCCCTTCTCATTGCCTTCTTCACACAAGATTTTTTATTGCGAGCACAGAGAAAGGTTCTACATAAGATGATAGATATCTTTGCAGATGTAAAGGAAAAACATGCTCGCGTTCTCTTAATCCACGATTTACATTAACGATTGCTGGATGCATATGCCAAAAGAGAAATTGAGTGATTGTTTTCGCAAGCGGGTGTTGCGACCATTAGACCGCATTAATCTATAAATTCTGTAGTTACCATCTGTGATGTGATGTGTGTGCAGAGGAGGACAGCACAATGATGAATTGTGGTCACACTTTCTGCAATGTCTGCTGGACGCGTCACTTCCTTGGTCAGATAAGCGAGGGACAGAGCAAGCGGATTAAGTGCATTGTAATATCATGTGTGACGAAGACATTATAAGGATCCTGTAATATCGATCGCTTCCTATTTACGACAACCAGAAAGAGAAAGAGGAAGAGAAAGTGAAAGTGAAGTGGTGCCCTAGTGTTCACTTCGCAATCACCAACTTTCTTCGTCACATTGAGGATCCATGCACTTAATCCGCTTGTTTTGCCCCTCGTTTATCTTAATAAGAAAGTGCTTGGCCCAGACATTGCAGAAAGTGTCCTCTGCCTTCAAACATTCCTCTGCACAGACAAAGCAGATGGTGACACCCGCTTGGGAAATCATTCCCTCTTTCTGCAAATGCATCAACTAATCCCAGCGTTAATGAATGAAGAGTGTGCGAGCAAGTTATTCTTTTACGAGATCCATCACCTTAAGTAACTTCATTTTCTTCACCGCCCGCTCATCAAATCCTCCTCCTCATCATCCACTCCGCCATGATCTCGTTATTTATAAACATGATATAACGGATGCTCTTCCGGCCTTGGGCTAACTTACACGGCAATAAGCAAGGCCTATTGGTCAATGAAAACCGTTTATAACCATGAAAACCGGATATTTTTATTTAATTTAATTTCATAACGGTTTCGAACCCCATATATATATATATTAAAGGTTAAAGGTTAAAAAAGCTTTACCCATTATTTATAGCATTTAATGCTTAAAAGAGAGTAAGTTAACTTGAATTGGTAGGAGACTGTGGTGTTTTTTTGGTAAGTTATGGAATATAACTTTAGTATGAGAATGTGATTTTTTTTGATAAGTTATCAAATAGTTTAACACATAAAGAAATAAGTTAAATATGAATAGATTATTTAAACTTGATAAGTTATTTATATAAAAAAAATTTAATAGAAAGTTTGAATATTAATATTAATATTAACGAGTCGTTGAGATATGATTTTTTATTTTATTTTATTTCTACTTCATATCAATCTAATAAATTGTTTTATTTATTTTTATAAATAAGAAAATGTATTAATGTAATTTTATATTAAAATATGAAATAAAATAATAGTTATTTTATTTAATTTTATAAATAAGGAAATGTATTAATGGACTTTTATATTAAAATATGGAATAAAAGAATTTTATAATAGTTATTTATCAGATATTTATAGAAATTTAATGTTTAAGAAAAACATTGATCATGATACATTTCACTTTGAAAAGATTAAAATAATAATAATAATGAATTGAAATTTGATGTCTTTTCGAAGTTAAGATGAATCTAGACTGATTTTATTATTAATTATAAACATAATTATCGATTTTTATTTTATTTTATTTTTAGTTTTAGTTTTATGTAATTTATGGAAGTTAAAATGTTTTATTGATAATTATCATTATAAAATTATTTATTTTATTTTATTTTAATTTAATTTTTTATTTTATTTATTTTATTTTAACCGAGTTAAAATATTTACAACATATTACAACATATTTCCCATGCCTATGTCCCAAAGGTTAACTAAATTTGTTGATTTCTCATTGCTAAAGCACCTTGCTAATGGGATGTCTTGTGCTAATAAGTTGGTGGGATGTTATCCTTAACAAGTTGGCGGGATGCTATCCTAAAGAGTGCATCTGCAAACAATTACTTTTTAACATTTTATTATTTTTTAATTGAGGCCACATGTAAATGTTTACAAACATTTACATACAACCCTCTCCCCCATACCTTTAACCTTTTATTATTTTTAATTGAGGTCACATGTAAATTTTTACAAACATTTAAATACAACACTCTCCCCCATACCTTTTTTCTTTTAGATTTAATTTTAAAAATGTTATAAATCAGAGGTAGTCAGAGTGGTGATCCTTCACCCCGATTAAAAAATCGAGATACAATATGCTTGGGGATTGGGGGTGGAAACCAATCATCAAATGGAGTTCATTTCTCTTTGGAAAGTTTTAGAGCTAGCCATTCAAAAGAAGATCCAAAAAGTCATGATATTTGGATATTCATTGATAGTAATCTCGCGAGTTTGGGAGGCTAGATTCTAGCACAATTGCAGCCTCTCTCCCATTTTGTTTCGGATTCTCCTAAAACTTCAACATTGTGAACAAATTGAACTTTATAATGTTCTAAGGAATTTGAGTTCAAAAACACATACTTAACTAATAAAGGAACAAGATGGAACTAAGGGATTATAAAATTGAATAATAGAGTGAGTATATTTTTCGAATATAATGGTTACGTAGATGAAAACACATATGGTCTAGTGGTCATCATTTATTTCCCGGCCTCGGACACCACCCCTCCAGTACTCCCGTCGAACTCGCATCCATAGATGGCATGTGAAGTCACCTCTCAAATTCCATTTGTTTTCATTTCCTTGCATTGGACTTCGAATTTTTAAACGGTCAAGGTGTTTACATTCAATTTGCATCATGTTGGAGCTCTTCCCTCGCTTCCTTCATATCAATTTGCACCTCAAAAAAGAATCTTGAAGTCGAATAGACATGGATGACCAAAGCCTGCATTCAATTGTGACAAGGAAGGGGATCAAAGTTCATGATGGATATGACGGTGTTGCACCCTTAGTTAAACTGAGAGGTGGGGGGGGGGGGGGGTGAATCAGTTTAACACAGTCATGATCTTTTAAACTTTTATGAAACCTTATTTACACCTTCATTTCATATCCAACTTAATATGTGAGTAATATTAGAATGTAAGCAGCAAGTATTAATATAATATAACAACAGACTTAATATGAGAGCAGTAGGTATTTAAGCAGATGACATAAATAAGATCAACACATAAACATCATGCACAGAGACACCAGGTATAAGTGGAAACCCATAAAGAGAGAAAACCACATCATATTATTGTTGTGATGCAAAGGCAAGCTCCAACTCCCTCTCACCACTGTTTTTCTGCAGGCACCAACCTACAGGAGGCTCCTACCTCAATTGTGGAAGCTACAACTTGCAAGGAAGCACCAACTCCCTTCAATTTTCTGCAGGCACCAACCTACAGGAGGCTCTAACCTCAGTCAGCTACAACTGACAGCTATTAAGCTGCAACTTGATAGGGAAGCTCCAACTTCCTCAATTTATCAAACTAAATGTTTGCTGATTTACCTCAGATATCAGCTCTGTTCTGTAGCTTCTCTTTCTGCTCTTCTTCTCTTAATCGTCTCTACCTCACACTTCTATATTCTGCCTTCTCTAGATTTACTCTCTCTAACACACTTTTTTGCATATCAAGATGATATTATTTATAAGGATTTTCTTGTGACTGTTAGCATTCCTTAATGAATTTGGAATGGATAGCCATGCCTCTTTGCCTTCTGCCTTCTCATTTCTTTTCCAGCTCACTCAGAAAAATGTAAATGTAGGTACTTATTTTAATCTAACAATGGGATTTTGTTTTCTTCCGGAGACTTGCCAATGCATCACAAATAATAAAAAAATCAATTACAATATTTACATTCACATATAATAAAAACTTCAGCTCAACTCATTTAGTCTTTTGGCTCGCTACGCATTTGTCTTTTCTTTGACCGTGTTTTATCTCTTTTCAGCTCTGTTTGCTTTTCTATCCTCTGTTTTGGTGTAACTGCTGCATACGTGTAATAGAGCTTTTTATATCAATGCATTTTGTAAATATCTGTGACTGCTGATTGTAATTCTGGGTAAATTCCAACCCTTTACACGTAGCAATTGTCTTGTTGATGTGGTGTGTTCCGCAAGCGGAACATACATACATCGCAATTGTTTTATATAAAGAATTGCCCTCCACTTTGAGCCGAGGCCCGTGGGTCCACAGGCCACGTGGCATATTTTAATACCATTGCAACCATCGTTTTATATTTATGACAGCTCTTATATATATATATATATATATATATATATATAACCCAACTTTCATTACAATAACTGCCTTTCAATGTCTTTAAATCAAATCTCAGCGTATATAATAAAACCTGTTTAAAACATATAAAGAAAACTCTTGTTTAGTTACGCTTTAGTCACAATATATTTCTCCTCTGGGTGCGATTGATTGCTCTGCTCAGGTGCAATTGACCTTGTTCATTTTGAAATCTTGAGTGTGATGAATCGCAATTGAAATCTTCGATTGCGATTGGGTGCTTTAATGATTATTCCGATTGCGATTGATCGCAATCGCGGCTCAGACTCTCCGATGCGATTAGATTGTTCCGATGCGATCATGCCGGACTTCAAATACTTTTTACTCATGGTTTATAAGCCCATCGGGTCCGGGCTTCAATCTCAATCGCAAGTCTTTTAATATATGTTTCGACGGTCTGTTTCTTTCCGATGCGATTGGGAAGGGTCCCACCTTATATTACTTTGTTTCTTTGGATCTCGCGCTATATATGTAAATACACTGCATATATATATATGCTTTGCCGCTTGGGGTTAAGCGATTTTTGGAATAAGGTTTATGTATTATATGTAACGCCCGGCTGGGTAAAGATTCTCGGAATTGTATACATATATCCTCCAGCTGAGGTAGCGATTCTCGGAATTTAGTTATATATATATATATATATTCACCGGGTGGGAACAACGATTCTCAGAATAATAGCTGTTTCTCTGCAATAATAGGCATTGTCTGCGCCCTTTCTTTGCTTTTGTTGCTCTTGCCTACGCAGCACTAACTGTTGTGATAATGGCTATGCCTACCTCTTCTTACGATAGCAGTTACTTGCCTCTATTATGTCCTTCTCTGCACACTCTCTCTCTTTGCCCTCTTTTCCATCAATGACAACATTTCCAACGGTCTCCCCCTTTGGCATTAGGTAAACATGTGATAGAGGCTCCTCATTTGCACATTCGGATCCTTTCTCTGTTGCTTCCTCTTCTTGCGGCCTTGCTCTTCCTCCCCTTTGACATCAATGGCAAGGGTTAATTTATTTTATTTTTTGTTGTTGTAGGCTTCTATTCTACGATGTTGTGGTTTTATTCCTTTTCCAATATTTCATGCATTTCTGAAATTTCACGACTTTCTGTTCTTTATCTGTTCTTTGATGCTATGATTTTATTTTTCCAAAATTTCGTTCATTTATTTTATCTGAGATCTTCTGTCTTTGTACGTTGCTGCTTCAATCCTTTGGATTAGATTCTCGTCAGGTTCACCACTGACTCTTTTGCCCCTTTTATTGACTCTTTTATGTTGAATTTATTCTTGCCATAATCTTTCTGATCCTGAGGACCTGTTTCATGCTTCCCTTGCTTGCATATCTCCCCCTGGGAATGATATTTTCATTTCTGTTCTCCCCCTAAAATTGTGCTTTCTCTTCATATTAGAGAGAAGCATCTACAGATACTACCCCTAGTCTGTCTCTTAAATATTCAAATGGTTCTCTAGCAAGCGGTTTAGTAAATATATCTGCTATATGTTCTTTTGTTGGTACATACTCCAGTTTTACTATCTTCTGAGCCACTTGTTCTCGGAGAAAATGATACTTGATTGGAATATGTTTGGTTTTTTAGTGAAGCATAGGGTTTTTAGATATAATTATAGCACTTGTATTATCACATTTGATTGAGATAGGTTCTTTGACGCTTACCTTCATGTCTTGGAGGGTTTGCTTCATCCATATGACTTGTGTACAACATGCTGCTGCTGCTATATATTCTACTTCTGCTGTAGACAGAGAGATAGATGTTTGTTTCTTGCTTAACCATGCCACTAGACTTTCTCCTAGATAGAAGCACCTCCAATTGTGCTTTTCCTGTCATCCACACAACTGGCCCAATCTGCATCTGTGTATGCTGTCAAAGTGAAGCTTTTGCCTTTAGGATACCAAAGTCTATATTGTGCTATTCCTTGTAGATATTTGAATATTCTTTTTACGGCGAGAAGATGGTTTTGTCTAGGTGCTGCTTGATATATAGCCACTAGTCCTACTGCTAGCATGATGTATGGTCTTGATGCAGTCAGATACAACAGACTTCCTATCATGGATCTGTAGAGTTTTTTATCTATATTAGCAGACCCATCATTAGCACACAGTTTACATCCTGTGGTCATGGGAGTTGACGTAGGTTTGCAGTCCTCCATTTTGAATTTTTTTAACATTTATTTTAAGTACTTTTCCTATGATATGAATGTGCATGTGTTCTTTTGCTGAATTTGAATTCCTAAGTAGAAACTGAGCTCTCCAATCATGGACATTTCAAACTCTAATTTCATCTCTTTTGCAAATCCTTTTGCTAGTTCATCTCTGTTGCTTCCAAACATAATGTCATCAACATATACAACAACAATCAGGAGTTCATTTTCATGGGCTTTTATATATAGATTACTGTCTACTCCACCTCTCTTAAAGCCTTGTTTTTGCAAATATTTATCCAGTCTTGAGTACCAAGCACGAGGAGCCTGTTTCAGTCCATATAGGGCCTTCTTCAGTCTGCACACATAGTCTTCTTTGTCTGTCAATGAGAAGCCTTCTGGTTGTTCCATGTAGACTTATTCTTCTAAGTCTCCATTCAGAAATGCAGATTTTACATCCATTTGATATACTTTGAAGTTTTGATAGCATGCAAATGCCAGGAACATTCTGATAGCTTCCATTCTGGCTACAGGGGCAAAGGTTTCATCGTAATCAAGTCCTTCAATTTGTGAGTATCCTTTGCAGACCAGCCTGGCTTTATTCCTGATTACTTGTCCTTGCTCATTCATTTTGTTTTTGAATACCCATTTTGAACCAATGATATTTTTCTCAATTGGTCTAGGAACTAGTTCCCAGGTATTGTTCTTTTCAATTTGGTCCAATTCCTCATTCATTGCTTTTACCCAAGACTTGTCCTTGCTGGCTTCTTCAAATTAATTTGGCTCTATTTGTGACAACATGGCTATGTATACCTCTTCAGTTTGTTCTGTTGGCTGCCTTCTTGTTTGGACCCCTGCTTTCTTATCTCCTATGATTTGATCTTGGGGATGATTCTTCTGAGTGTATCTTGAGGGGGATTTCGAGCTCAGCTCTTCATCTTCTGTATTCTTGCTTGTTTCATCATCATTCTGGTCTTCTTCTTCATGGTTATCTGATGGACTGCAGCAGTCATTATCTCTTGTATTGTTTTGAAGTTCTTCATCAAATCTCACATCAATGCTTTCTACTATTTTCCGAAGAGTCTTGTTGTAGCACCTGTACCCTTTGCTTTTGGATGCATATCCTAGAAATATTCCTTCATCTGCTCTTGCATCAAATTTTCCAAGATTTTCATCATTATTCTTTATGTAATACTTGCTACCAAAGATTCTGAAATGTTTGATTGAAGCTGGCTTTCCATGCCACAGTTCGTAGGGAGTCTTGTCACTGCTTGGCCTTAAGTGAGCTTTATTAAGGATATGTACTGCTATGTGCACTGCTTCTACCCAGAAGGTTTGAGGAATATTGTTCTCTTGCATCATGGCTCTGGCAATTTGTTGAACATATTTGTTTTGTCTCTCTGCTACTCCATTCTGCTGAGGTGTCCCTGCAATAGTAAATTGTTGTTTTATGCCATGTTCATTGCATAGGTCAGCAAATTCATAATCTGTGAATTCACCTCCTCTGTCTGATCTGATGCATTTTAGCTTGCATCCTGTCTGATTTTCAGCTAATGCCTTAAATATTTTGAATTTGTCCAGAGCTTCTGATTTATTCTTCAGAAAAGCAACCCATGTCATTCTGGAGAAATCATCTATTATCAGCATGAAGTAGGATTCTCCACTTGGTGTTTTAGTTCTTGCAGGTCCACACAGATCCATGTGCACAAGCTGGAGTGGTATTCTTGTTGACAACTCCTCTTTGGCCTTAAAGGATGTGCGGGTCTGTTTACCCAATTGACAAGATTTGCATATGGTATTAGAAGGCCTCTTTATTTCTGGCATGTCTCTGACTGCTTTATTTTTACTCAGTCTGATGATATGATCGAAGCTGAGATGTCCCAATCTCCTATGCCATAACCATGACTCCTCAATTTTGCTAAGATGGCATGCTTCATCTTCCTCTTTCATAATGTAAACATTGCTCTCTATTCGAACACCTTTGAGTAGAGTCTTACCGGTGGTGCTTGATCTGACTTCACAGTCTTGTGCTCTAAATAGAACTTTGCAACCTTTGTCACACATCTGACTGACACTCAGTAAATTTGCTTTCAGCCCATCTACAAATAGTACATCTTGGGCCTTTCCTCTGCCATTGTCTATGCTGTCTGAGCCTTTTCCCTTGATCTTACCTAATTTGTCATTGCCAAAAGTGACATTGCCAGATTTATTTTCATCAAGAGTTATAAACTTGCTTCTGTCTCCAGTCATGTGTTTTGAGCAACCACTATCCAAATACAACTGGCTTTTCAGGTCTTGAGCAGTTAGAGCCAAGTCACATTTATTCACCTTCTTTATCCACTGGAGGCATCCTATTGTTTGGTATCTTTTGTGAGGTGATGAACTATATCTTATTAGAGGACATTTAGAGGGTATATGTCCAACTTGATTGCATACACAACATTTGATCATGGTTTTTGTAGAATTATGAGTATGATCAAAATTTCTTTGATTCATAAACCTTCTTGAGGGGTTTAACATCAATCTTTGTCCATACTTTCTACACTCAATGATTTTATGGCAAAATTCCTTACAATAAAAACAGTAACCATAGAAACTATTTGTATACCTGATGTAACGTTGTCTCTTCCATTTGGTTGCTTGGGGTAGTCTCTTTAATGTTTGCATCTTTTGCTGGTTTGAATTACTCCTCCTTGCATGAAAATATGCAGCAATGTGTCCCAGCTTGTGGCAGACATAACAGGTGGCATTATTTATTGGAGGGAAGAATCTCCTTTGATGGTTTCCAAATTTTACATATTCAGGGGTCTTAGTATTTATTACATTCTTTGCCACTGATGGTTTCTTCTGATCTTTGTCTTCCTTATTGCAGATTTCTTCTTTTGTAGGAATTGTTTGAGCTGCTTCATCATTCTTCTTTGCTTTTACAAAAATAATTTCTCTGTCAACCTTTTCTTTTCCTTTACTTGATTCTCCTTCATAGCCTATTCCAGTATTTATCATAGGCGATCTTTGAGCAACCAGAATTTCATTCAACTTACTAGAGATTGTTGTTTGAGAAGAGTTTATAACCACTTTCCTTTGAGCATTTTCTAATTTCTTCTTGAGACATACTACTTCTTCTTCCAACTTTTCTTGTTCTTGAGTTTTTTCTTTGATTTGCTTAAGTAACACGTCCTCTATCTTCTTGGCTTCTTCAATCTCTATCTTTAGTTGCTTAAGGACTTTTGAATTCTGTTCTTCTCGTACATACTTGAGGAGAATGTCCTTTTGTTTTCTAAATTTCAGTTTGAGTCAATCAATCTCTTCTAGAGCACTTCTTAGCTCCCCCTCAAGGTCGACTTCACCTTCTTCTTCTTCATCTTCTAGCAAGAGACCTTCAAGTTCTTCTATGGCCATCAATAAGAATTCAGAGGTTACTTATTCACTTGAGGATTCATCTGAATCTTCAGATGTACTGCTGTCTTGTTCAGCATAGAAGGATTTTCTGCTGAACTTCTTTCCTTTCTTCCAGTTCTTTGATTTATTTTTCTCTGACTCTTGAGCCTGATTCCTTACTTTCTTGTGAGGACACTTGGCAGCATAGTGTCCCACTCTTCCACAGTTAAAGCATTTGAAGGGGAGTTTACCTTTGTATTTACCCAAGCCTATATCCAATTTCTTGACAAAATTTGCCTCTTCTTCATCCGAGCAAGAGCATATGTCTCCCTCTTCTTCTTTCTTCTTTTCTGTTTTAAAGGCTGCTTCCCTCGTACTTGGCTTCTTCTGTGGGAGCCTCATTTCATAGGTTGTTAGATTTCCAAGTAGCTGGTTCATGGTCAAGGTCTCCCAATCAGCTGTTTCTTCTATTGCAGAAACCTTTGGATTAAACCTGGATGGAGGAGATCTTAGAATTTTTTGTACAATTATACTTTTTGGCATTTTTTCTCCAAGAGCTTTCATATTGTTAATAATTTCTGCAGCTTTTAGGAAGAAACTGGCAATGTCTTCATCACCATTCATTTTTAAGTTCTCAAACTGGGCTCTATAGACTTGAAGTTTGGCAGTCTTTACTTTCTTGTCTCCCTCATGTATGTTCTCAAGAGTATCCCATATTTCTTTGGCAGAGTCTTTGTGCGTTAGTTTAATAAACTCTACTTCACATAATCCATTCAAGATGGCATTCATGGCTTTTGCGTTAGCCACAAAATCTTGTTTTGTTTCTTTCTCTGTGTCAGTTGCCCTTGGGGCATATCCTAATTCCACTCCAGCCCAGACTTCTATTCCTAGAGACATTATGTATGTCCTAATTCTGATTTTCCAGAAAGCATAATTTTCACCAGTGAAGAAAGGGGCTTTATTGGTTGAGCATCCTTCTTTACTAGCCATCTTGGGAACCTAGGATCTCCTTTCAGCTGTTAGACTGGTACTAAGGAACTTGGCTCTGATACCAATTGTTGAACCCTTAGTTAAATTCTCAAAGTTTCTTGAGTTTAAAGCACCGATGGAGAAAGACACGTGGAAGCAAGTGAAGGCTCTTACGAGTACTTCGATGCAATTGACCACTCTTGCTCCGATTCGATCACGACGGACTGAAAATACTTTTTACTCATGGTTTATAAGCCCATCGGGTCCGGGCTTCAATCTCAATCGCAAGTATTTTAATATATGTTCCAACAGTCTGTTTCTTTCCGATGCGATTGGGAAGGGTCCCACCTTATATTACTTTGTTTATTTGAATCTCGCGCTATACATGTAAATACACTGCATATATATATATATATATATATATATATATATATATATATATATATATATATATATATATATATATATATATATATATATATATGCTTGCGCTTCCGCCTTTCGATTCACGAGAATAAGGTTTCTGTATTAAATCTCTTGTACATTGATAATATTCTCGGGTGTATACATATATCCTCCGGATAAGGGTAAGCGATTCTCGAAATATATATATATATATATTCACCAGGTGGGAACAACGATTCTCGGAATAATAGTTGTTTCTCTGCAATAATAGCTGTGTCTCTGCCACTGCTGCTTCTGTCGCTCTGCCTCTGCCTTTACTGCTGTGATAATGGATCTGCCTCTACCTCTTCTTCTGATAACGGTTCTGCCTCTATTATATTCACTTCCTCTACATGTCTCTCTCTCTTTGCTACCTCATTTTCCATCAATGACAACATTTCCAGCAGTCTCCCCCTTTGGCATTGATGGCGATACAATTCCTCTGTTTGCCTGATAGGATCCTTTCTCTTGTTGCTTCCTCTTCTTACTGTTGCTTGCTCTTACTCCCCCTTTGACATCAATGGCAAGGGGTTCGAATTTTATTTTATTTTTTTTGTTGTGAAGCTTCTATTCTCTGATGTTGTGGTTTTATTCCTTTTCAAATATTTCATGCATTTCCTGAAATTTCCTGACTTTTTACGCTGCTGCTCCTGTTCTTTGATGCTGTGATTTTATTTATTAATTTTATTTTTCCAAAATTTCATTCATTTATTTTATTTGAGATCTTCTGTCTTTGTACGTTGCCCCTTCAATCCTTTGGATTAGATTCTCGTCAGGTTCACCACTAACTCTTTTGCCCCTTTTATTGACTCTTTTATGCTGAATGTATTCTTGCCATAATATTTTTTATCCTGAGGACCTGTTTCATGCTTCCCTTGCTTGCAGTTCTGCCCCTGGGAATGATATTTTCGTTTATGTTCTCCCCCTGAAACTGTGCTTTCTCTTCATATTAGAGAGTAGCATCTACAGATACTACCCCTAGTTTGTCTCTTAAATATTCAAATGGTTCTCTAGCAAGCGGTTTAGTAAATATATCTGTTGTCTGTTCTTTTGTTGGTACATACTCCAGTTTTAATATCTTCTGAGCCACTTGTTCTCGGAGAAAATTATACTTGATTGGAATATGTTTCGTTTTTTAGTGAAGCAAAGGGTTTTTAGATATACTTATAGCACTTGTATTATCACATTTGATTGAGATAGGTTCTTCGATGCTTACCTTCATGTCTTGGAGGGTTTGCTTCATCCATATGACTTGTGTACAACATGATGATGCTGCTATATATTCTGCTTCTGCTGTAGACAGAGAGATAGATGTTTGTTTCTTGCTTAACCATGCCACTAGACTTTCTCCTAGATAGAAAGCACCTCCACTTGTGCTTTTCCTGTCATCCACACAGCTGGCCCAATCTGCATCTATGTATGCTGTCAAAGTGAAGCTTTTACCTTTAGGATACCAAAGTCCATATTGTGCTGTTCCTTGTAGATATCTGAATATTCTTTTTAGGGCCAGAAGATGGTTTTGTTTAGGTGCTGCTTGATATCTAGCCACTAGTCCTACTGCTAGCATGATGTCTAGTCTTGATGCAGTCAGATACAACATACTTCCTATCATGGACCTGTAGAGTTTTTGATCTATATTAGCAGACCCATCATCAGCACACAGTTTACATCCTGTGGTCATGGGAGTTGACGCAGGTTTGCAGTCCTCCATTTTTAACTTTTTTAACATTTATTTTAAGTACTTTTCCTGTGAGATGAATGTGCCTGTGTTCTTTTGCTAAATTTGAATTCCTAAGTAGAAACTGATCTCTCCAATCATGGACATTTCAAACTCTGATTTCATCTCTTTTGCAAATCCTTTTTCTAGTTCATCTCTGTTGCTTCCAAACATAATATCATCAACATATACAACAACAATCAGGAGTTCATTTTCATGGGCTTTTATATATAGATTACTGTCTACTCCACCTCTCTTAAAGCCTTGTTTTTGCAAATATTTATCCACTCTTGAGTACCAAGCAGGAGGAGCTTGTTTCAGTCCATATAGGGCCATCTTCAGTCTGCACACATAATCTTCTTTGTCTGTCAATGAGAAGCCTTCTGGTTGTTCCATGTAGACTTCTTCTTCTAAGTCTCCATTCAGAAATACAGATTTTACATCCATTTGATATACCTTGAGATTTTGGTAGCATGAAAATTCCAGGAACATTCTGTGTCATATCTCCCATACCCAGCTTCTTATCCTCACAACATTAACTCAGATATACTCTACTTTCTGCACCTGATACCATTCAAAATCTTTCTGTTGAATCAATTACAAATTCATAATTTTATCCGGTATTTAATTTCTCTTTGGTAATTATAGGTAGTCAGGAGAGTATAAGAATCTCCATGAGGAATTTTGGCTTGACCTCAACTCTTATCAGTCAACCCACTCGACTGATATTTCTGATATTTATAGGTATATATAAACATATACTCATTTGTATTTCTCAGATCTATTCTTCAGAGTTTTGTCCAACTCTAACAGATCAATATGCCCTTTCTCTAACTTTTCAGTTAGCAAGCTTTATAGACTTCCAGCATCTATAATTATGAAGTTTTAGCATCTATGTATAGGTGTATACATCCACATATACATCTATCTATATTCAATTAACCTTCTTTGCTTCAACTACTTTTTTTTTCAGCAGTTTATATAGGAGGTGGATAGATGCTCTTTTCCCAGTGTTTAAATATGCTTACAATCTTCCCTCACACATACTTTTATCACACATAAGTAAATTTTCAATAGGAAATGAAACCGAAATTGATATTTTAGTCTCCCTAATTTCAGATCCTCGTACTTAGTTAGGATTTAACTTCTAGGTAATAGAACAAATTAAATTCTTAATTCTACAATTCTTGCCATTGTAGTACAGCTGTTATACTGAAATCCATACTTCTATCCCAGGCTTAGTTGTTTCCTACTTGTTGTTCTTGGTTACAGTTTTATTAAAATGTTTTGTTTATACAACACAACAACTAAGGTTTTCATTCCAAAGACAGCAAGCTACAACTTGAATTTTTCTATTAGATTAGACATTCAGATTGATTTATCATCTCTAAACTTTATTACTGCAGGGTACAAATCCCCAGAACCAACCCATTGGTTTCTATTTAACTTCCTCCCTGTTATTAACATACTGAAGTATCAGCTATTAAATCTAGCTTGTACTTTCATTAGGTATTGAACAACCATTCAATCTAAAATTTGCATAGGAATTTGTAACATAACAATTCATAAACATGGATATATTTAATACAGACTTAAATAAATATCCAAATTTATGCATGCATACCGATACTATGACCAGTCCTCCCAACCTTAGAGTTCGTCTATCTCTAGAACTCACCCCCGAGCTGAGATCTTCCAAGAACAGACTAACCTCAATCTGTTTTAGAGAAGCTTATTTAAGCTATGCTCTCCCCAAAGCTTGTTTCCAATTCTTCATCCATAATTTCAGGATGCTTTTATTCCTGTTTGCCTAGGCTTCCCTTATTTAGGGACTTTAAAGCTGCTTTCTTATTTTCCAGCTTTTCCAGCTTTTTACCTCTTCCCAACTACTTTCCTCATCATTGGGGAATTTAGATTTTTCCTCAAAAATCTAAATTAGAAATAATTTCTTTCAAGGATTTTTGAAAGATTTTGGGGAAAGTCTTTACCTTTTCCATAACCTCATGGATTAGGCATGTGATCTCAATGATCTCATTTGGTCATAGTGCATACAAAATATTTTATTTATTTTTCATAAATAATTAACTACATCCACACAATAATTATCCATTGGGGTCCAATCCCCTTTGGATTTATGTTCAAATGTCTAATTTTAAAAGCATAGAACTTGGGGGTCTTACATATTCCCCCCCTGAAAACAAACACTATGCTCGGTGTTAACTACTATCTACTATAGTTCATTTTGAAAATAAAAATGAATGCTTTTCCATCATCTCAACTTCTCTTTTCCATGTAGCTTCTTCAGCAGTAAAGTGCTCCCACTGCACTTTTACTCTAGCTACAGTTCGATTTCGCAATTCAATTTCTTCCCGCTTCAAGATTTGAAGTGGCTCTGGAAGGAATTCCTCTTGTGGTTCCACCTGAATCACATTTCAATCAATAATGTGAGAAGCATCATGTACAATTTTTTTTTTCCCAATAAGGAGACATGAAACACATCATGAAATTTAATATGCAAGGGTAAGGCCAGTTTATAAGCCACTAGTTCCACCCTATCCAACACCTTCCTCGGTGTTACACTTTAACGTTGATTTTTCAACTTTGACGAAGATTTCTTCTTCGTCCTTGCTCAGTTTCCGGCAGAGTACTCTCCTGCTTCCACTCTATTTACTGATGCCTTATGCAGTTGATTTTCTTGCTACTTCTTTGCAAGAAGTCTGTCTGGAAAATCTTTTATTACGTTTTCTCTGTCCACAATTCATACCAATTTATGTAAGTAATATCAGGTACATATAATTGATAATCCACAACAACATTCTGAATTTCAATAATTTCAAAAAAATTCAGTTATTAGTCAAACCGTTCAGGTTCATAATAGTATAGTGCACTTTTAGTACACTACTTATCCTTTATTGTTTTTCAGTGAGATTCTCTCCTCACGCAAACTTGATCTAGTTCGGCTTTTCTTGATTTTCTAGGTGATTTATCTGCACTTATCTTCACCTTTTTTTCTCCTTGTTTCCAGAGTGTACAATTTCCTGTTACACACTTGGCTAAACAATTTTACAACTTTTCATTAGTACTCATAAATGAAAGAAAACAACTGTATCATATGCATGGTTATGCTTACCATTTCTCAGTTCATAGCTGTACTTCCAGTACCTTCTCATTGTTTTCTTTTGTTAGCCAATCAATTTAATTCGTAATAACCAGACTCGTTAATAATGTCTATAATTCAATTCTTACTTCACACATGAAATTTTTTTTTTTCTCTAACCCCTTTTATGAAATTCATATTCCTACTGATAATATCTCTAAAGTGTGCAATAATGTACAACTTTATGTTGCACTATTCCATTTTTTTCAAGTTTCCTCCATTTTATTCACTAGTTCAAAACTTACGTGAATAAATTTGGATCTGATGGGTTTCCCCCACACCCAAGCCCAAATAAATCTCATCCTCCTTTCTCCCAGTTTGTAGCTGTGTGATTTCACACTATTACCCTGCCCTTGGATTTAAGACTCAGGGAAATTACATTTAATAAAATTTATCCCAGCATAATTTTATAGGGTGAGTACATATTTATGTTATAGTAATATATATATATATATACAATCTATAACTATAATTAGTTACATTCCCAAGAACACATCAAAATAAATTTAGCACAATTTCCCCTTTTTAAAGAATCACCAGAAATTGTACATTTACTTTTAATTGTATATTCATGCTTTACTAATTCCAACGATGATGCACCAATTATATCAATATGTGACTTTCACTAATCATTATAAATCAACCCATGGTTTATATAAACAACACATGGTTTCTCACAAGACCACTTACAACCTAAAACCATGGTTCACTTGATAAATGGATTATAGGGAATTATTTGTGCTTCATTTGATTCTTATCCATGCATGATAATTTTCATAATTATTTTCCCATGGAAAACAAAACAATTGTTAGATTTTCAATTCTACCTTAGTTAACTCACGTGGGAAAATTTGATTTATCCCTTCCTTCATTCATAACTCAATGTAATGGGTCCACAATACACTATTTAATATGAAATGATCCACCATTACTAACAACATCACTTATTTAACCAACTATTTAAACCTTATTTATAACTCGTACGTAATCTTACCACTTCATTAATTTCCAAGTAAATGAACTAACACATGTTTATTATAAAATACTTTAGTCATGACTTCAATATACTTGACTACACTTAATCTACCACAATAGTGTTTATTACTCCTTTAGCCATAAATAGAGTAACAATATTCCAGCCATATGGTAAAATATGTCATTCCCCTTTACTTTTAAACTTTTAAGGTGAATTCACTTTTAATATTCCCTAGTGAATTATTTCTTCTCCCTTAATCCCGTGGGTATAAAGTTTACTAACTGAAATAAATTATCATGTATGAAGATATTATATTCATACAACTCCACAAAATTAACTTTATAACATATAACAAGATCACCTATATTTATAATGTTAATTGTAGATTTAACTTATGTCCCACGTGCAATTTGTTTCATTTTAATCTATCATTTGTCATGATAATTAATTCTCTTTTTTTTTTCTTTACTACTTAATAGTTAATTAAGAATTCACAACTTATATTTAACATACCTCTATTAAATATAAATTGTCATTTTTCTATTATACACCTTTGTTTATATATTCCAATATAAACTTTCCTTCTTCTTTTTTTTCAATAACTATGGTAAAACATAGTATTATATAGCATATCAGGAACATATATCATCCCACAATTATTCATTTATATCTTTTCATGCCTCTAATTAACTTATTGTTATAATGAATATTAATAAAATTCTATTTAAACTATATAATTACTCCATTTCAAATTTTTTCACAATCACATTCGTTATAACCCTAGCCACTTCTCACTTATGGTTATATTTTTAACATATAATTATTTATATGTTTTTGGCTTCTTGATATACTACATTTATCATGCTTCCATGTTTACTTCTATCACTTTTATAACGAGGTAATAGATGAAACATTACTTCTTCCTGTTTTTTCCTTTACTAAATTGTTTCCTCTTAACCACTAGGGAATAAGTCTTCCCATTTTTTCACTTATGAATATAAATAATATTCATAATGAACTTAAAATGTGATTTTTTTTTATTTTTTTTTATTTTTTTTTCCATTACCTCACCACCACCACCATAATGGTGTCCCTATACTTTTCCCAGGTATACATGTAAATACATCTACTTATGTTCATTTACCCCATATAAGTTTATACCCATCCATTTTTACAAGTACTATGGTGTAACACCTCCAGTTTAAGGAATTTTTTTTTTCTTTTTTCTTTTTTCTTTTTATACTTGGATTCCCTCATTATTTACCTGGTTGTCTGAATACTAAGTTCAGAAATTGGGTATTTACTTTCATCTATTGTTATATTTTCCTCTACTTCTTTAGTATCTCTTTTAAATTTAAAAACCTCTTGTCCACTATTCCTTCCTAATAACATTCAATGCTCCCCATGTGTACATTAAACCCATGTACATATGGAGATCCCTCTGGAAATTTTGAATAATGAGCTCAGAAATTTAACTTTAGTTCCCTCTTGCTAAAGTTCCTCTAACCCTCTAGCATCTCTATCTTATTAAAAGTATTGAACATTCCCCTTGTATACTTTTCCACCAAGTATATATATATTTCCATATCTCTTTATATTATCATGGGATTTTCTTCTTTTTCTATACCTAATACAATCATAGACTCTATGGCCACACATACTTTTCAATAACATCACCTAACACATATATATATTTAATACATATACTTTTGAATCCATTATATATATTCCACTTATATATCTTGGGATCTATATATATATATGTATATCACCTATATATATAGATGACATATATATATATAATGCATTTATCAACCATATCTTTTGAGCCCCTCATATACCTCACATATATATATGTAACACACCTCTTGTTAAGATCATTTGATCCACATATATGTATAGGTATATGAGGGGCTTCAATCTTAACTTTGGATCCTACCAAGAGCCAAGAGGGATCAGTTGCTGATATAAACCTTAAAGTAAAAAGAATTGATCCTCTACTAAATAAACTAATTATTTAATCAAACTATTTTAAGTGTTTATAAATTAAATAACAAAAGACATAATATATTTTATTTAAAGAGGGAAATTAAGATGGCCTAGATCAATATTAACTTTGGATCTACCAAGATCCAAGAGGGATCATATGTCTTGATATGAAAACCTCTTTTAAAGTAAAAGGAAAATTGATCACTTTGATAAATAATATAGATCTAAACTAATTATTTAATAAAACTATTTTTAAAAGTTTATAACCATTATTCTTTTAAAATTTTACTTATTAAAATGTATTTAAATTTTCATACATCCAAATATACATAGTTTTTTTATTTTTCTATATTTTTTTTGTTACAACTATTTTATTATTCAAAAAATACATGGTTTTTTTTATTATATATTATTTATGTATAGGTATATGAGGGGCATCAATCTTAACTTTGGATCCTACCAAGAGCCAAGAGGGATCATATGTTTTGATATGAAAACCTTTTTTAAAGTAAAAAGAGAACTGATCCCTTCAATAAATAAACTAATTATTTAATCAAACTATTTTTAAGTGTTTATAAATTAAATAAAAATATTGACATAATGTAGTTTATTTAAAGAGGGAAATTAAGATGGCCTAGATCAATATTAACTTTGGATCTACCAAGATCCAAGAGGGATCATATGTCTTGATATGCAAACCTCTTTTAAAGTAAAAGGAAAATTGATCACTTTGATAAATAATATAGATCTAAACTAATTATTTAATCAAACTATTTTTAAAAGTTTATAACCATTATTTTTTTAAAATTTTACTTATTAAAATGTATTTAAATTTTCATACATCCAAATATACATAGTTTTTTTATTTTTCTATATTATTTTTGTTACAACTATTTTATTATTCAAAAAATACATGGTTTTTTTTATTATATATTATTTATGTTGCAATTGTTTTCTTATTCATGAGTGGTATTTCTTAATATATAGAAAATTAAATTAATAATGAAATTTTTTAAAGTGATTTATCTTGAACAATAATGATGAATGTTCATAATTCTTACTTCTTAAATAACACTAAAATAATCTTTAATTACATAACTAATTACATAACAATAATAGTTTCTAACTACATAACATTTTGTAACTACATACATACTCTTTAAAGTTTTTTTTGTTAATGAATATCAAATTTATTCCCTTCAAGAAAACTATATACATATCTTTAATTAACTAATTGTAGCTAAAAAAAATCTTACACGTTTTTGACTTTATAATCGTAAACAATTTTTATATTATATGATATCAAACTTACTCAACTTTTTATTCTGAAATTTTAAACAAAGTTCTTCACTACATAATTTTAGCTTTTATAATTTTTTTATTTATTAATTTCAAACAATAATTACAAAAGAAAAAACCCACTCAGTCCTTACTATAGATTATAGTTTTACAAAATTGACACTATGTAATTAACAATAGAGTTAGTTGAGAAAGCCCTAAAGAGTTTAAAAAAAAAAAAAGAATTGATCCCTTTGATAAATAATATAGATCTAAACCAATTATTTAATCAAACTATTTTTAAAAGTTTATAACCATTATTTTTTTAAAATTTTACTTATTAAAATGTGTTTAGATTTTCATACATCCAAATATACATAGTTTTTTTTTATTTTTCTATATTATTTTTGTTACAACTATTTTATTATTCAAAAAATACATGGTTTTCTTTATTATATATTATTTATGTTACAATTGTTTTATTATTCATGAGTGGTATTTCTTAATATATAGAAAATTAAATTAATAATGAAAATTTTTAACATTATTTATCTTGAGCAATAATGATGAATGTTCATAATTGTCATTTCTTAAATAACACTAAAATAATCTTTAATTACATAACTAATTACATAACAATACTAGTTTCTAACTACATAACATTTTGTAACTACATACATACTCTTTAAGGTTTTTTTTGTGAATGAATATCAAATTTATTCCCTTCAAGAAAGGTGCATACATATCTTTAATTAACTAATTGTAGCTAAAAAAATATTACATGTTTTTTACTTTATAATCGTAAAAAAAATTCATATTATATGATGTCAAACTTACTCAACTTTTTATTCTGAAATTTTAAACAAAAATTTTCACTACATAATTTTATCTTTTATAATTTTTTTATTTTTCAATTCCAAACAAAAATTACAAAAGAAAAAACCCACTCAGTTGAAATGGATCCTATTAGATGCATGGTTGGGAGAGAGACTAAAAAAATCAAAATATCAAAGAGTATATTCCCTCCATCCAATATATACTAAGAGTATATTCTAGTTTATAACCCGATCCACAATCAAAGAAAATGGCTAGAAATGTCACAAGTTATCATTCACACAGTGATTTATTTACGTTTTCAGTTGAAATGGATCCTATTCGATGCATGGTTGCGAGAGAGACTAAAAAATTCAAAATATATATATCTTATGACATCCATATTGTCTACAAAGCATGCAAATTTTCCATCTTATACAACAATTTCTAACATTAACCACTTAATAGTTATAGTTTCTTTTCAGTTGTAAATGTTATGGACATAGTAAAGTGATAAAAGCAGCAACTAGAAGGAAAAAAAATATCAGTTTTGGTTAGCTTTTAACTATTTGTGGTGGCCAATAGACCTGGTTTCTTTCAAGCAGGTTGAGGCTACAGTAAATGATATAATATGTATAGCAACTTGCTCTTTAAAAATATGAAAATAGAAAGGTGCTACGAAATTTACAAAAAAATAAAAAACAATAACCACTCAATTTACTCTCCAATTTTTGAAACCCCCACGCATGCTGGGGAGATCACAGTGTGAAATCAAATGTTCTTGTGGTTTTTTTAAAGGGTTCATAAACAAAACACACAACAACTAGAAATTCAATATATACTTAGAGTATATTCTAGTTTATAACCTGATCCACAACCAAAGAAAATGGCTATGGATTTCACCAGTTATTAGTTTATAACTTATCCACAATCAAAGAAAATGGATAGCTATGTCACAAGTTATCATTCACACAGTGATTTATTGACGTTCTCAATTGAAATGGATCCTATTATATGCACGGTGGCCAAAGAGACTAAAAAATTCAAAAGAGATATTTCTTATGACATCCATATTGTCTACAAATCATCCAAATTTTCCATCTGATCTCTTATGACATCCATATTGTCTACAAATCATCCAAATTTTCCATCTTATACAACAATTTATCATAATAACCAATCAATTTACTCTCCAATTTTTGAAACCCCCACCCATTCTGAGGAGATCATAGTGTAAAATCAAATGTTCTTGTGGTTTTTTTAAAGGGTTCATAAACAAAACAGACAATGAGAAATTCAATATTGTGGTATAATAGCTAATTTTTTAATCATTGTGAAGAACAAAACATCACATTATCTCACATAATATACCTAATTCTATAAGGATATCAGATGATTACAAGAGTTTTGAATCATGATAACTAGGTGACAACCAAAACTAAGTTGTAGCCACAAGAAAAAAATCACAACAACTCACAAAATATATCCAAGGTTGCAATGAACCCCATACATAATGATGGACCTCATGGGAATTTTAGTGCACATAGAACACCACCCTAAAAATTATATACTCTTGATCAATTTAGAATAACCTAAGATGTGTAGATTGGATGTGTAGGTGGGTGGTACAATAATTGAGAATGCTTCTTAAAGGGTAAGGGAATTTATATACTCTACCCTTTAGCCAAAGCTATAAAAATTGAGACTCGTAGATTATAGATTTACAAAATTGACACTATTTGATTAAGAATAAGTTACAAACATCGGGTATTTAAAAAGTAAAAAGAGACAGTAATTTGTATTTGTATTTTTTAAATGAATATTGTTAAATGTGTAATTGAGTAAAATATATTAAATTGATATTCTAATTTAAGATATTTATTTAAAAAATTTAAAGTATGGTGATTTTTGTTTTATTAAGCTTTACTCACTCTAGATGTGCAGAGAATGAGTCTATCTCAAGGCCCAAAGAAGATTATTCTTTCTCTTCATATTCTAGCTTGCACCTTGACACTCCTCTCCTCCTCCTTGCACAAATTTAAACTATGAGGCCAAAGGTAGTTGTTCCATATAAGAACATTTAGATATGATAATAAAAATGTGATACTCTATTGTAATTTTCTCTACAAATGTGATGGAAAATGTGCCCTAAATGTTGACAATTTCATGGTTAATGCATTATAAGATACATGCAAATTTACAGTCTTGTATACAAGATCAAGAAATTTATGCACAATATCCAACACGATAGAGCAATACATGTTCACCAATTCAACAGTTGCTTCCAAATATCTCCCAATGTAGAGTTTTTTTCTCAATAAACTTGTTTTTACTACTCTTGAACTGATGAAAGCCATAGTTGTTGCATATAGGAGCATTTAGATCTGATAAGAAAAGTGTGATATTGTTTTATAATTTTCTCTACAAATGTGTTGGAGTTATTTTCTCAATAAACTTGTTTTTACTGCTTTTAAGTGATAAAATCCATGGTTGTTGCATATAGGAGCATTTATCTCTCATAAGAAAAGTGTGATATTGTTTTATAATTTTCTCTACAAATGTGTTGGAGTTGTTTTCTCAATAACCTTGTTTTTACTTCTCTTAAGTGATGAAATTCATCGTTGTTGCATATAGGAGCATTTAACCCTGATAAGAATTGTGTGATACTCTGTTATAATTTGCTCTACAAATGTGATGGAAAGTGTGCCATGAATGTTGGCAATTTCATGGTTAATGTAATATAAATAAATAAAAATTAATTTCTTCTACACAAGATCAAGAAATCTATGTCGAGTAGCCAAAACCACAGAACAAGACATGTTTGCGGACTCCATAAATGCTACCAAATCTCTCTTGGTGTTGGATCTATTTTCTCAATCGCCTTATTTTTACTGCAAAAAACCAATTTCATATCAGCGATAGTGAAAAAAAAAGAACATGGGAAACACCAGGGATATCAATGGTAAAGAACAATGTCATATTTTGAATATTTTCAAAGATCATGAAGGAAATAATACGTAAGTGACTCAATAGGAATTGATCAAGATTAAATGTGGAGGAATTGCACCAAAACAACCTTTGATTTTGAAGGTAGAAAACCACTATCCATTTCTTTATTCATGAGGCATTCATGTTGGCATGATCACACAAGGTATTTTACTTAACTTCAACATAGGTCTCATGATTTGTAAGGATCAAGGAAGAAAATTTCACTACCTTCTTCCATGGAAGAAAATTTTTATTTTCATTCCTCCACAATGGCTCCTTTTCTGCAACATCTTATTTCTTCTAGGCTACTCTTTCCTATGCTATTTCTTTATGATGTTTCTTTTGCAACATATGGTGCAATTGCTAGTAATAATTTAATTTTATATATTATTCTACTAATAAATTAAATTATTGATAATAGTGAAAAATTTCACTTAAAAAAAAAAAAAAAAGTTAAACATACACTTCATCCAAAATCTCGATATAATACATTTAAAATAAATAATGCTAATCTAAATATAAATGAGATAGAACCATGTTTTTCTTTCACCCTAGCTAAATTGTGTTTGCTAGCTTCTTGAGTGATTCAACACCCTAATTGTGTTTTCCAGCTTTTGGAGTATTCAACATCCTGATATAGGATTGTGTTTGCCAGCTTTTGGAGTGATTCAACACCCTAATACAGGATTGATGAGCTGGAGTGATTGAACACCCTAGTAGAGGATTTAAGTTTCATTTTAAAGGATGCAATTTCCGCTTGAGCTGATCATGCTTACATGTTTCTTCAACCAAATATTTCATTTGTAGTAATTGTTCCTTAACGAAACGATTTTATTTCTGCCCTTAGAAGCAAGAAGAGGTCCGATCTTCTTGCAAGGTAAGGTTGTGGCCGTATAAATCCTCTGTCATTTACATTTACGTGGAGGAGAATGCAAAGAAATGAACTTTCTTGAATTTGAAGTTTCCCAAGCGTGTAATTTCGATTTTTTACAGGTTGTAAAAATTTATGAATGGGATTTTCCTTGCGTTACTTCTAAGAGAAGAAAGAAAATCATTAAATAACAATATTGGTTTGGCTTCCCATGAGCTTTGACATCACTGGCACTATACTATGGAATGTGATATTGCATAACTTGAAATCAATAAGAAAAAATATACCGACAATACTATGGAATGTGATATTGGTAAGAAATATTGTACATCGTTGTGGCGATCTAGGGTAACATTCCCTTCTCATTGCCTTCTTCACACAAGATTTTTTATTGCGAGCACAGAGAAAGGTTCTACATAAGATGATAGATATCTTTGCAGATGTAAAGGAAAAACATGCTCGCGTTCTCTTAATCCACGATTTACATTAACGATTGCTGGATGCATATGCCAAAAGAGAAATTGAGTGATTGTTTTCGCAAGCGGGTGTTGCGACCATTAGACCGCATTAATCTATAAATTCTGTAGTTACCATCTGTGATGTGATGTGTGTGCAGAGGAGGACAGCACAATGATGAATTGTGGTCACACTTTCTGCAATGTCTGCTGGACGCGTCACTTCCTTGGTCAGATAAGCGAGGGACAGAGCAAGCGGATTAAGTGCATTGTAATATCATGTGTGACGAAGACATTATAAGGATCCTGTAATATCGATCGCTTCCTATTTACGACAACCAGAAAGAGAAAGAGGAAGAGAAAGTGAAAGTGAAGTGGTGCCCTAGTGTTCACTTCGCAATCACCAACTTTCTTCGTCACATTGAGGATCCATGCACTTAATCCGCTTGTTTTGCCCCTCGTTTATCTTAATAAGAAAGTGCTTGGCCCAGACATTGCAGAAAGTGTCCTCTGCCTTCAAACATTCCTCTGCACAGACAAAGCAGATGGTGACACCCGCTTGGGAAATCATTCCCTCTTTCTGCAAATGCATCAACTAATCCCAGCGTTAATGAATGAAGAGTGTGCGAGCAAGTTATTCTTTTACGAGATCCATCACCTTAAGTAACTTCATTTTCTTCACCGCCCGCTCATCAAATCCTCCTCCTCATCATCCACTCCGCCATGATCTCGTTATTTATAAACATGATATAACGGATGCTCTTCCGGCCTTGGGCTAACTTACACGGCAATAAGCAAGGCCTATTGGTCAATGAAAACCGTTTATAACCATGAAAACCGGATATTTTTATTTAATTTAATTTCATAACGGTTTCGAACCCCATATATATATATATTAAAGGTTAAAGGTTAAAAAAGCTTTACCCATTATTTATAGCATTTAATGCTTAAAAGAGAGTAAGTTAACTTGAATTGGTAGGAGACTGTGGTGTTTTTTTGGTAAGTTATGGAATATAACTTTAGTATGAGAATGTGATTTTTTTTGATAAGTTATCAAATAGTTTAACACATAAAGAAATAAGTTAAATATGAATAGATTATTTAAACTTGATAAGTTATTTATATAAAAAAAATTTAATAGAAAGTTTGAATATTAATATTAATATTAACGAGTCGTTGAGATATGATTTTTTATTTTATTTTATTTCTACTTCATATCAATCTAATAAATTGTTTTATTTATTTTTATAAATAAGAAAATGTATTAATGTAATTTTATATTAAAATATGAAATAAAATAATAGTTATTTTATTTAATTTTATAAATAAGGAAATGTATTAATGGACTTTTATATTAAAATATGGAATAAAAGAATTTTATAATAGTTATTTATCAGATATTTATAGAAATTTAATGTTTAAGAAAAACATTGATCATGATACATTTCACTTTGAAAAGATTAAAATAATAATAATAATGAATTGAAATTTGATGTCTTTTCGAAGTTAAGATGAATCTAGACTGATTTTATTATTAATTATAAACATAATTATCGATTTTTATTTTATTTTATTTTTAGTTTTAGTTTTATGTAATTTATGGAAGTTAAAATGTTTTATTGATAATTATCATTATAAAATTATTTATTTTATTTTATTTTAATTTAATTTTTTATTTTATTTATTTTATTTTAACCGAGTTAAAATATTTACAACATATTACAACATATTTCCCATGCCTATGTCCCAAAGGTTAACTAAATTTGTTGATTTCTCATTGCTAAAGCACCTTGCTAATGGGATGTCTTGTGCTAATAAGTTGGTGGGATGTTATCCTTAACAAGTTGGCGGGATGCTATCCTAAAGAGTGCATCTGCAAACAATTACTTTTTAACATTTTATTATTTTTTAATTGAGGCCACATGTAAATGTTTACAAACATTTACATACAACCCTCTCCCCCATACCTTTAACCTTTTATTATTTTTAATTGAGGTCACATGTAAATTTTTACAAACATTTAAATACAACACTCTCCCCCATACCTTTTTTCTTTTAGATTTAATTTTAAAAATGTTATAAATCAGAGGTAGTCAGAGTGGTGATCCTTCACCCCGATTAAAAAATCGAGATACAATATGCTTGGGGATTGGGGGTGGAAACCAATCATCAAATGGAGTTCCTTTCTCTTTGGAAATTTTTAGGGCTAGCCATTCAAAAGAAGATCCAAAAAGTCATGATATTTGGATATTCATTGATAGTAATCTCGCGAGTTTGGGAGGCTAGATTCTAGCACAATTGCAACCTCTCTCCCATTTTGTTTCGGATTCTCCTAAAACTTCAACATTGTGAACAAAATGAACTTTATCATGTTCTAAGGAATTTGAGTTCAAAAAAACATACTTAACTAATAAAGGAACAAGATGGAACTAAGGGATTATAAAATTGAATAATAGAGTGAGTATATTTTTCGAATATAATGGTTACGTAGATGAAAACACATATGGTCTAGTGGTCATCATTTATTTCCCGGCCTCGGACACCACCCCTCCAGTACTCCTGTCGAACTCGCATCCATAGATGGCATGTGAAGTCACCTCTCAAATTCCATTTGTTTTCATTTCCTTGCATTGGACTTCGAATTTTTAAACGTTCAAGGTGTTTACATTCAATTTGCATCATGTTGGAGCTCTTCCCTCGCTTCCTTCATATCAATTTGCACCTCAAAAAAGAATCTTGAAGTCGAATAGACATGGATGACCGAGGCCTGCATTCAATTGTGACAAGGAAGAGGATCAAAGTTCATGATGGATATGACAGTGTTGAACCCTTAGTTAAACTCAGAGGGGGGGGGGGTGAATCAGTTTAACACAGTCATGATCTTTTAAACTTTTATGAAACCTTATTTACACCTTCATTTCATATCCAACTTAATATGTGAGTAATATTAGAATGTAAGCAGCAAGTATTAATATAATATAACAACAGACTTAATATGAGAGCAGTAGGTATTTAAGCAGATGACATAAATAAGATCAACACATAAACATCATGCACAGAGACACCAGGTATAAGTGGAAACCCATAAAGAGAGAAAACCACATCATATTATTGTTGTGATGCAAAGGCAAGCTCCAACTCCCTCTCACCACTGTTTTTCTGCAGGCACCAACCTACAGGAGGCTCCTACCTCAATTGTGGAAGCTACAACTTGCAAGGAAGCACCAACTCCCTTCAATTTTCTGCAGGCACCAACCTACAGGAGGCTCTAACCTCAGTCAGCTACAACTGACAGCTATTAAGCTGCAACTTGATAGGGAAGCTCCAACTTCCTCAATTTATCAAACTAAATGTTTGCTGATTTACCTCAGATATCAGCTCTGTTCTGTAGCTTCTCTTTCTGCTCTTCTTCTCTTAATCTTCTCACCTCCACACTTCTATAATACACTTCTCTAATTCTCTCTCTAACACACTTTTGCATATCAGATGATTAGATTTATAAGAGGATTTTCTTGTATTTATTAGCATTCCTTAATGAATTTGGAATGGATAGCCATGCCTCTTTGCCTTCTGCCTTCTCATTTCTTTTCTAGCTCACTCAAAAAAATGTAACTGTAGGTACTTACTTTAATCTAACAGTGGGATTTTTTTTTCTTCCGCAGACTTGCCAATGCATCACAAATAATAAAAAAATCAATTACAATATTTACATTCACATATAATAAAAACTTCAGCTCAACTCATTTAGTCTTTTGGCTCGCTACGCATTTGTCTTTTCTTTGATTGTGTTTTATCTCTTTTCAGCTCTGTTTTCTTTTCTGTCCTCTGCTGTGGTGTAACTGCTGCATATGTGTAATAGAGCTTTTTATATCAGTGCATTTTGTAAATATCTGTGACTGCTGATTGTAATTCTGGGTAAATTCCAACCCTTTACACGCAGCAAGTGTCTTGTTGATGTGGCGGGTTCCGCAAGCGGAACATACATACATCACAATTGTTTTATATAAAGAATTGCCCTCCACTTTGAACCGAGGCCCGTGGGTCCACAGGCCACATGGTATATTTTAATACCATTGCAACCATCGTTTTATATTTATGACAGCTCTTATATATATATATATATATATATATATATATATATATATAACCCAACTTTCATTACACTAACTGCCTTTCAATGTCTTTAAATCAAATCTCGGCGTATATAATAAAACCTGTTTAAAACATATAAAAACTCCTTCTAGGCCCACTTGCCACGCTTCCCGATGCAATATATTTCTCCTCCGATTGCGATTGATTGCTCCTGCTCCGATTGCGATTGACCACTGTTCATTTTGAAATGCCGATGTGATGAATCACAATTGAAATCTTCCGATTGCGATTGGGTGCTTTGTGATTATTCCGATTGCGATTGATCGCAATCGCGACTCGAATACTCCGATGCAATTGACCACTCCTGCTCCGATTCGATCAGGACGGACTGCAAATACTTTTTACTCATGGTTTATAAGCCCATCGGGTCCGGGCTTCAATCTCAATCGCAAGTCTTTTAATATATGTTCCAACGGTCTGTTTCTTTCCGATGCGATTGGGAAGGGTCCTACCTTATATTACTTTGTTTCTTTGGATCTCTCACTATACATGTAAATACGTTGCATATATATATATATATATATATATATATATATATATATGCTTTTCCACTTGGGGTTAAGCGATTCCTAGAATAAGGTTTATGTATTAAATGTAACGCCCGGCTGGGTAAATATTCTCGAAATTGTATACATATATCCTCTAGCTGAGGTAGCGATTCTCGGAATTTATATATATATATATTCACCGGGTGGGAACAACGATTCTCGGAATAATAGCCGTTTTCCGTAACATTAGTCGTGTTCCCCATGCATCGGCCGCTTTTGTTGCTCTGCCTTTGCCTTTACTGCTATGATAATGGCTATGCCTCTGCCTCTTCTTCTGATAACGGTTCTGCCTCTATTATATTCGTTTCCTCTGCCTGTCTCTCTCTTTGCTACCTCCTTTTCCATCAATGACAACATTTCCAACAGTCTCCCCCTTTGGCATTGATGGCAATACAATTCCTCTGTTTGGCTGATAGGATCCTTTCTCCTGTTGCTTCCTCTTCTTACTGTTGCTTGCTCTTCCTCCCCCTTTGACATCAATGGCAAGGGGTTCGAATTTTATTTTATTTTTTGTTGTTGTGAAGCTTCTATTCTCTGATGTTGTGGTTTTATTCCTTTTCCAATATTTCATGCATTTCCTGAAATTTCCTGACTTTTTACGATGCTGCTCCTGTTCTTTGATGCTATGATTTTATTTTTCCAAAATTTCATTCATTTATTTTATCTGAGATCTTCTGTCTTTGTACGTTGCTCCTTCAATCCTTTGGATTAGATTCTCGTCAGGTTCACCACTGACACTTTTTCCCCTTTTATTGACTTTTTTATGCTGAATGTATTCTTGCCATAATCTTTTTTATCCTGAGGACCTGTTTCATGCTTCCCTTGCTTGCAGATCTCCCCCTGGGAATGATATTTTTGTTTCTGTTCTCCCCCTGAAACTGTGCTTTCTCTTCATATTAGAGAGTAGCATCTATAGATACTACCCCTAGTCTGTCTCTTAAATATTCAAATGGTTCTCTAGCAAGCGGTTTAGTAAATATATCTGTTGTCTGTTATTTTCTTGGTACATACTCCAGTTTTACTATCTTCTGAGCCACTTGTTCTCGGAGAAAATGATACTTGATTGGAATATGTTTCGTTTTTTAGTGAAGCACAGGGTTTTTAGATATACTTATAACACTTGTATTATCACATTTGATTGAGATAGGTTCTTTGATGCTTACCTTCATGTCTTGGAGGGTTTTCTTCATCCATATGACTTGTGTACAACATGCTGCTGCTGCTATATATTCTGCTTCTGCTGTAGACAGAGAGATAGATGTTTGTTTCTTGCTTAACCATGCCACTAGACTTTCTCCTAGACAGAAAGCACCTCCACTTGTGCTTTTCCTGTCATCCACACAGCTGGCCCAATCTGCATCTGTGTATGCTGTCAAAGTGAAGCTTTTGCCTTTAGGATACCAAAGTCCATATTGTGCTGTTCCTTGTAGATATCTGAATATTCTTTTTACGGCCAGAAGATGGTTTTGTTTAGGTGCTGCTTGATATCTAGCCGCTAGTCCTACTGCTAGCATGATGTCTGGTCTTGATGCAGTCAGATACAACAAACTTCCTATCATGGATCTGTAGAGTTTTTGATCTATATTAGCAGACCCATCATCAGCACACAGTTTACATCCTGTGGTCATGGGAGTTGACGCAGGTTTGCAGTCCTCCATTTTGAACTTTTTTAACATTTATTTTAAGTACTTTTCCCGTGAGATGAATGTGCTTGTGTTCTTTTGCTGAATTTGAATTCCTAAGTAGAAACCGAGCTCTCCAATCATGGACATTTCAAACTGTGATTTCATCTGTTTTGCAAATCCTTTTGCTAGTTCATATCTATTGCTTCCAAACATAATGTCATCAACATATACAACAACAATCATGAGTTCATTTTCATGGGATTTTATATATAGATTACTGTCTACTCCACACTTCTTAAAGCCTTGTTTTTGCAAATATTTATCCACTCTTGAGTACCAAGCACGAGGAGCTTGTTTCAGTCCATATAGGGCCTTCTTCAGTCTGCACACATAATCTTCTTTGTCTGTCAATGAGAAGCCTTCTGGTTGTTCCATGTAGACTTCTTCTTCTAAGTCTCCATTCAGAAATACAGATTTTACATCCATTTGATATACCTTGAAATTCTGGTAGCATGAAAATGCCAGGAACATTCTGATAGCTTCCATTCTGGCTACAGGGGCAAATGTTTCATCATAATCAAGTCCTTCGACTTGTGAATATCCTTTGCAGACCAGTTTAGCTTTATTTCTAATTACTTGTCCTTTCTCATTCATTTTGTTTTTGAATACCCATTTTTAACCAATGATATTTTTCTCAATTGGTCTAGGAACTAGTTCCCAGGTATTGTTCTTTTCAATTTGGTCCAATTCCTCATTCATTTCTTTTACCGAAGACTTGTCCTTGTTGGCTTCTTCAAATTTATTTGGCTCTATTTGTGACAACATGTCTATGTATACCTCTTCAGTTTGTTCTGTTAGCTACCTTCTTGTTTGGACCCCTTCTTTCTTATCTCCTATGATTTGATCTTCGGGATGATTCTTCTGAGTGTATCTTGAGGGGGATTTCGAGCTCAGCTCTTCATCTTCTGTAGTCTTGCTTGTTTCATCATCATTCTGGTCTTCTTCTTCATGGTTATCTGATGGACTGCAGCAGTCATTATCTCTTGTATTGTTTTGAAGTTCTTCATCAAATCTCAAATCAATGCTTTCTACTATTTTCCGAAGAGTCTTGTTGTAGCACCTGTACCCTTTTCTTTTGGATGCATATCCTAGAAATATTCCTTCATATGCCCTTGCATCAAATTTTCCAAGATTTTCATCATTATTCTTTATTTAACACTTGTTGCCAAAGATTTTTAAATGTTTGATTGAAGCTGGCTTTCAATGAAACAATTCGTAGGGAGTCTTGTCACTGCTTGGCCTTAAGTGAGCTTTATTAAGGATATGTATTGCTATGCGCACTGCTTCTGCCCAGAAGGTTTGAGGAATATTGTTCTCTTGCATCATGGCTCTGGAAATTTGTTGAACATATATGTTTTGTCTCTCTGCTACTCCATTCTGCTGAGGTGTCCCTGCAATAGTAAATTGTTGTTTTATGCCATGTTCATTGCACAGGTCAGCAAAGTCATAATCTGTGAATTCACCTCCTCTGTTTGATCTGATGCATTTCAGCTTGCATCCTGTCTGATTTTCGACTAATGCCTTAAATATTTTGAATTTGTCCAGAGCTTCCGAATTATTCTTCAGAAAAGCAACCCATGTCATTCTAGAGAAATCATCTATTATGAGCATGAAGTAGGATTCTCCACTTGGTGTTTTAGTTCTTGCAGGTCCACACAGATCCATGTGCACAAGCTGGAGTGGTATTCTTGTTGACAACTCCTCCTTCGCCTTAAAGGATGTGCACGTCTGTTTACCCAATTGACAAGATTTGCATATGGTATTAGAAGGCCTCTTTATTTCTGGCATGTCTCTGATTGCTTTCTTTTTACTCAGTCTGATGATATGATCGAAGCTGAGATGTCCCAATCTCCTATGCCATAACCATGACTCCTCAAGTTTGCTAAGATGGCATGCTTCATCTTCCTCTTTCACAATGTAAACATTGCTCTCTATTCGAACACCTTTGAGCAGAGTCTTACCTGTGGTGCTTGATCTGACTTCACAGTCTTGTGCTCTAAATAGAACTTCGCAACCTTTGTCACACATCTGACTGACACTCAGTAAATTTGCTTTCAGCCCATCTAAAAATAGTACATCTTGGGCCTTTCCTCTGCCATTGTCTATGCTGACTGAGCCTTTTCCCTTGATCTTACCTAATTTGTCATTGCCAAAAGTGACATTGCCATATTTCTTTTCATCAAGAGTTATAAACTTGCTTCTGTCTCCAGTCATGTGTTTTGAGCAGCCACTATCCAAATACCACTGGCTTTTCAGGTCTTGAGCAGTTAGAGCCAAGTCACATTTATTCACCTTCTTTATCCACTGGAGGCATCCTATTGTTTGGTATCTTTTGTGAGGTGATGAACTATATCTTATTAGAGGATATTTAGAGGGTATATGTACAACTTGATTGCATACACAACATTTGATCATAGTTTTTGTAGAATTATGAGTATGACCAAAATTTCTTTGATTCATAAACCTTCTTGAGGGGTTAAACATCAATCTTTGTCCATACTTTCTACACTCAATGATTTTATGGCCAAATTCCTTACAATAAAAACAGTAACCATAGAAACTATTTGTATACCTGATGTAACGTTGTCTCTTCCATTTGGTTGCTTGGGGTAGTCTCTTCAATGTTTGCATCTTTTGCTGGTTTGAATTACTCCTCCTTGCATGAAAATATGCAGCAATGTGTCCCAGCTTGTGGCAGACATAACATGTGGCATTATTTATTGGAGGGAAGAATATCCTTTGATGGTTTCCAAATTTTACATATTCAGGGGTCTTAGTATTTATTACATTCTTTGCCACTAATGGTTTCTTCTGATCTTTGTCTTCCTTATTGCAGATTTCTTCTTTTGTAGGAATTGTTTGAGCTGCTTCATCATTCTTCTTTGCTTTTACAAAAATAATTTCTCTGTCAACCTTTTCTTTTCCTTTACTTGATTCTCCTTCATAGCCTATTCCAGTCTTTATCATAGGGGATCTTTGAGCAACCAGAATTTCATTCAACTTACTAGAGATTGTTGTTTGAGAAGAGTTTATAACCACTTTCCTTTGAGCATTTTCTAATTTCTTCCTGAGACATACTACTTCTTCTTCCAACTTTTCTTGTTCTTAATTTTTTTCTTTGATTTGCTTAAGTAACACGTCCTCTATCTTCTTGGCTTCTTCAAGCTCTATCTTTAGCTGCTTAAGGACTTCTGAATTCTGTTCTTCTCGTACATACTTGAGGAGAATGTCCTTTTGTTTTCTAAATTTCATTTTGAGTCTATCAATCTCTTCTAGAGCACTTCTTAGCTCCCCCGCAAGGTCGAATTCACCTTATTCTTCTTCATCTTCTAGCAAGAGACCTTCAAGTTCTTCTATGGCCATCAATAAGAATTCAGAGGTTCCTTCTTCACTTGAGGATTCATCTGAATCTTCAGATGTACTGCTGTCTTGTTGAGCATAGAAGGATTTTCTGCTGAACTTCTTTCCTTTCTGCCAGTTCTTTGATTTATTTTTCTCTGACTCTTGAGCCTGATTCCTCACTTTCTTGTGAGGACACTTGGCAGCATAGTGTCCCACTCTTCCACAGTTAAAGCATTTTAAGGGGAGTTTACCTTTGTATTTACCTGAGCCTCTATCCAATTTCTTGACAAAATTTGCCTCTTCTTCATCCGAGCAAGAGCATATGTCTCCCTCTTCTTCTTTCTTCTTTTCTGTTTTAAAGGCTGCTTCCCTCGTACTTGGCTTCTTCTGTGGGAGCCTCATTTCATAGGTTGTTAGATTTCCAAGTAGCTGGTTCATGGTCAAGGTCTCCCAATCAGCTGTTTCTTCTATTGCAGAAACCTTTGGATTAAACCTGGATGGAGGAGATCTTAGAATTTTTTGTACAATTATACTTTTTGGCATTTTTTCTCCAAGAGCTTTCATATTGTTAATAATTTCTGCAGCTTTTAGGAAGAAACTGGCAATGTCTTCATCACCATTCATTTTTAAGTTCTCAAACTGGGCTCTATAGACTTGAAGTTTGGCAGTCTTTACTTTCTTGTCTCCCTCATGTATGTTCTCAAGAGTATCCCATATTTCTTTGGCAGAGTCTTTGTGCGTTAGTTTAATAAACTCTACTTCACATAATCCATTCAAGATGGCATTCATGGCTTTTGCGTTAGCCACAAAATCTTGTTTTGTTTCTTTCTCTGTGTCAGTTGCCCTTGGGGCATATCCTAATTCCACTCCAGCCCAGACTTCTATTCCTAGAGACATTATGTATGTCCTAATTCTGATTTTCCAGAAAGCATAATTTTCACCAGTGAAGAAAGGGGCTTTATTGGTTGAGCATCCTTCTTTACTAGCCATCTTGGGAACCTAGGATCTCCTTTTCGCCATTAGACCTGGCATTTGCCAGAAACTGGGCATAACCAATTGTTGAACCCCTAGTTGGGCTACAAAGCTTGAGTTTAAAGCACCGATGGAGAAAGACACGTGGAAGCAAGGCTCACGAGTACTCGATGCAATCGACCACTTCGTCTCCGGGCTCCGATCACGACGGTGACCGAAAATACTTTTTACTCATGGTTTATAAGCCCATCGGGTCCGGGCTTCAATCTCAATCACAAGTCTTTTAATATATGTTCCGACGGTCTGTTTCTTTCCGATGCGATTGGGAAGGGTCCCACCTTATATTACTTTGTTTATTTGAATCTCGCGCTATACATGTAAATACACTGCATATATATATATATATATATATATATATATATATATATATATATATATATATATATATATATATATATATATATATATATATATATATATATATATATATATATATATGCTTTGCCGCTTGGGGTTAAGTGATTCCCATAATAAGGTTTATGTATTAAATGTAACGCCTGGCTGGGTAAAGATTCTCGAAATTGTATACATATATCCTCCAGCTGAGGTAGCGATTCTCGGAATATATATATATATATATATATATATTCATCGGGTGGGAACAACGATTCTCGGAATAATAGCTGTTTCTCTGCAATAATAGTTGTGTCTCTGCCACTGCTACTTCTGTCGCTCTGCCTCTGCCTTTACTGCTGTGATAATGGCTCTGCCTCTGCCTCTGCTTCTGATAACGGTTCTTCCTCTATTATATTCACTTTCTCTGCCTGTCTCTCTCTTTGCTACCTCTTTTTCCATCAATGACAACATTTCCAGCAGTCTCCTCCTTTGGCATTGATGGGAATACAATTCCTCTGTTTGCCTGATAGGATCCTTTCTCCTGTTGCTTCCTCTTCTTATCAAGTGAGCTTGCTCTATCCTCCCTTTGACATCATCACATGGGGGTCTTAATTTTATTTTATTTTTTGTTGTTGTGAAGCTTCTATTTCTCTCATGTTGTATTTTATCTTTCAAATATTTCATGCATTTCCACCCCCGACTTTCTTACTACCGTCTATCTGCTTGATGCTGTGATTTTATTTATTAATTTTATTTTTCCAAAATTTCATTCATTTATTTTATTTGAGATCTTCTGTCTTTGTACGTTGCCCCTTCAATCCTTTGGATTAGATTCTCGTCAGGTTCACCACTAACTCTTTTGCCCCTTTTATTGACTCTTTTATGCTGAATGTATTCTTGCCATAATATTTTTTATCCTGAGGACCTGTTTCATGCTTCCCTTGCTTGCAGTTCTGCCCCTGGGAATGATATTTTCGTTTATGTTCTCCCCCTGAAACTGTGCTTTCTCTTCATATTAGAGAGTAGCATCTACAGATACTACCCCTAGTTTGTCTCTTAAATATTCAAATGGTTCTCTAGCAAGCGGTTTAGTAAATATATCTGTTGTCTGTTCTTTTGTTGGTACATACTCCAGTTTTAATATCTTCTGAGCCACTTGTTCTCGGAGAAAATTATACTTGATTGGAATATGTTTCGTTTTTTAGTGAAGCAAAGGGTTTTTAGATATACTTATAGCACTTGTATTATCACATTTGATTGAGATAGGTTCTTCGATGCTTACCTTCATGTCTTGGAGGGTTTGCTTCATCCATATGACTTGTGTACAACATGCTGTTGCTGCTATATATTCTTCTTCTGCTGTAGACAGAGAGATAGATGTTTGTTTCTTGCTTAACCATGCCACTAGACTTTCTCCTAGATAGAAAGCACCTCCACTTGTGCTTTTCCTGTCATCCACACAGCTGGCCCAATCTGCATCTATGTATGCTGTCAAAGTGAAGCTTTTACCTTTAGGATACCAAAGTCCATATTGTGCTGTTCCTTGTAGATATCTGAATATTCTTTTTAGGGCCAGAAGATGGTTTTGTTTAGGTGCTGCTTGATATCTAGCCACTAGTCCTACTGCTAGCATGATGTCTAGTCTTGATGCAGTCAGATACAACATACTTCCTATCATGGACCTGTAGAGTTTTTGATCTATATTAGCAGACCCATCATCAGCACACAGTTTACATCCTGTGGTCATGGGAGTTGACGCAGGTTTGCAGTCCTCCATTTTTAACTTTTTTAACATTTATTTTAAGTACTTTTCCTGTGAGATGAATGTGCCTGTGTTCTTTTGCTAAATTTGAATTCCTAAGTAGAAACTGATCTCTCCAATCATGGACATTTCAAACTCTGATTTCATCTCTTTTGCAAATCCTTTTTCTAGTTCATCTCTGTTGCTTCCAAACATAATATCATCAACATATACAACAACAATCAGGAGTTCATTTTCATGGGCTTTTATATATAGATTACTATCTACTCCACCTCTCTTAAAGCCTTGTTTTTGCAAATATTTATCCACTCTTGAGTACCAAGCAGGAGGAGCTTATTTCAGTCCATATAGGGCCATCTTCAGTTTGCACACATAATCTTCTTTGTTTGTCAATGAGAAGCCTTCTGGTTGTTCCATGTAGACTTCTTCTTCTAAGTCTCCATTCAGAAATACAGATTTTACATCCATTTGATATACCTTGAGATTTTGGTAGCATGAAAATTCCAGGAACATTCTGTGTCATATCTCCCATACCCAGCTTCTTATCCTCACAACATTAACTCAGATATACTCTACTTTCTGCACCTGATACCATTCAAAATCTTTCTGTTGAATCAATTACAAATTCATAATTTTATCCGGTATTTAATTTCTCTTTGGTAATTATAGGTAGTCAGGAGAGTATAAGAATCTCCATGAGGAATTTTGGCTTGACCTCAACTCTTATCAGTCAACCCACTCGACTGATATTTCTGATATTTATAGGTATATATAAACATATACTCATTTGTATTTCTCAGATCTATTCTTCAGAGTTTTGTCCAACTCTAACAGATCAATATGCCCTTTCTCTAACTTTTCAGTTAGCAAGCTTTATAGACTTCCAGCATCTATAATTATGAAGTTTTAGCATCTATGTATAGGTGTATACATCCACATATACATCTATCTATATTCAATTAACCTTCTTTGCTTCAACTACTTTTTTTTTCAGCAGTTTATATAGGAGGTGGATAGATGCTCTTTTCCCAGTGTTTAAATATGCTTACAATCTTCCCTCACACATACTTTTATCACACATAAGTAAATTTTCAATAGGAAATGAAACCGAAATTGATATTTTAGTCTCCCTAATTTCAGATCC